>CM053786.1:503945837-504003337 GCA_028749045.1 Cupressus sempervirens
GTATGTTTTTACGAGTGACATTCCTATTTGATAATACTAATGATCTCTTCGATGATTTGGAATGTTATGCATAGAGGGATGGGTAGGGCCCACAATGGTCTAATGATGCTATTTACAGTTGGGAGGAACCATGCACCTAATTAGTTATGTTGTGATTTATAGTTATCTATTACGATGAATGTTTATATCATTTATGATGATGATGTATCATGTATGGTATTTGGTTTCATTTACTTGCTACATGTGCACTATGGATTATAATAGGATGATGCACTTTATTTCACATATGTATATTCTTTTAAGCCTTTCATACCCTGTGGCATGTACAATGGATGATTGAGCAATCATCAATGTAATTTAAGAACGTTGGACTTTTTATTATTATTTCATGTGAATGTAGTATTAGATGGATTCATTAATAGTTAATTTAGATGTGATTCAACATTAAGGGATCCATGAAGAATGTAACTCATTATGTATGTTCATGTTTACTTTCAATTAGATATTGCTTTTGCTACTATGTTATGAATGGTTTTATTTTCATGTTAAAAAAAAAAAAAATTGCTACCAAACTTAGTGAAAATTCAGGTTAATTCTTTGGATCCCTTGGCGGGGCATTACATAGAACAACAAGATCAAGTTGGTAAGTTTCATTTGTGAAATTTTAATAGTTAATTATAATGATTTTTTTAAAACCTAACTAAATTAATTAAATTAAATTACAGATGATATTACTACATTGGTGGATGCAAGTGATGAAGTTAGAGAGGGTGCTCGTCATGAAAATGGTACCATTGGTAATGTTAGTATTCTTACAATCAAGTAGTAAATAGTTTTAAGTTTCAAAATATTAGCTAATCATTTTTTTAGTTATAAATGGTTGCATAAATCTAGAAGATCAAGATGTGATTGGGGTTGTCATTTACCAAAGCTCAAAGTACTGGTAATTTTCAAATCCATCATTTTATAATGAAGCATTAGAATTCTTAAAATATTTTAAAACTTAACTTCATTGTTGTTTCTAATATAGATGGCTGAAAATAGTCTAATTCTTCCCATAATGACTTTCTAGATTTAGTTGACTAAATTAATTTAAGTAAATTACAAATGATGTTACTACATTGGTTGATGAAAGTGATGAAGTTAGAGGGAGTTCTTGTCATGAAAATGGTACCATTGGTATTGTCAAGACCTTCACAACCAATGATTTAATTATTTTACGTTTCAAAAAACTAACTAATTATTACTTCAATTATGGATGGTTGCATGCATCCATAAGATCAAGATGTAATTGGGACTACCATTGTCGAAGCTCAAAGTACATGTACTTTTCAAAACTATCACTTTATTATTTTTAAAATAATTTCTAACTTAGTCATTGTTATTTCTACTAGAGATGGTTGGAAATCATCCAATAGTTCTAACAATGAATTTCTAGATTCTGTTTACTACATAACTGAATTGCTTCATAATTTACCAGCTAGAGAATATAAAAAATAATATTTAGTCAATGTATTGGGAGATTTAAAATTGACACACATTCAACGTCTTCTTCATCTTAAAATTTAAAACAATCCTTGGCTCAAAGAAAACATCTATGAGGTGAATACCATGATGGTTTAGTCCAAGTAAAATGTGCAAACACCATTTTAATCATAAAAATTGTAATGACATAAATCAAAATGAAAGAGCTAAGGAACATCAAACTTTTCAATTCCCCTTTATATGATCTAGAGAGAAAAAGAATAACATCATTAATCAATTAGACATGACAAGACAAAATGAAAGAGATGTTAACACGTAGAAAGGTAAGTACATTTATTCAAAATTATTTTAGTAATTTGTATAACAGAAAATATTTTCTATATATGATAAACGTGTCATTTTATAGTTTTGAATGATCATGAAAGTATTCACTAACGCTGATTATCTTTCTCCATTGACATGAACCAAATATTTTAAACCAACATAACCCATTTTACATTTTTTTCTAGAGTTGACTTTTGAGTAATTTTTAATAGTTTTATGTTATGGTAATTGTAAAAATCACGACATCTTTAATTTTTAATTATGCATTGAATCACCTATTGGAGAAAATTTATTGCATTCAAGAGAACAATCATTCAAATTCAACCAAACTTATCATAGTCATATGAATAATCTAGAAATTACAATCTTCTTGAAGACCTATCTTGATAATAATACTCCATATAATCCACGTTGATAGTATTATGAAGATGTAAACAAGATAAAAGTGAAGTGTTTCAATTATTTTTGAATAATGTTAACTACATTTCCAACTTTTACCCATCCCTCATGGACATAACTAATCCCTTCACTGTCAATATTCTTCATGTAAGAAGTAAGGGCTTTATATCATTTTATTATTTTAAGTGCTAGGTTCTAGGGGCTTTATAACACTCTATTATTTTAAGTGGTAGTAGGGGCTATATATTAGGTTGAAATAAATTCAATTCTATAATTTTAATGCCATGTTTATATTAATGATCAACATTATTGTTTTTGTCTTATATAGTTCTAGTTAGGGTAGAACTAACATATAATAAAGCTTAGGTTTCATAGGTATCAAATTCTTGAAAGATTATATACAAGAAAATGTTGAAATTAATTATACCACTTATCGATTATATTTTTAAATATGTGTAGGCATCTTAAATCTATTTGCAAGTCACACATGGTCAAATAAAGTTGTTTCTTCACATTGGACATGATAAATCAGGTAAGTAGGTTTTTTCTTCAATCTTTAAATTGCATTAAGTTGAATATTGATAGTAATATTATCAAAAAATTATACTTTAATATTTAGATATTAATTTAGTACACTTTACAAAGGTGTTAGCTTGAAAAAGTCAAAATTTAATGAAGAGTATACATTTATTGGGTCCATGCTAGGAGTCACTCCTACTTAAATATTATTATAGGTTTTTTTGTATCTTTATTACGTTAAATTACTACCTCCCCACTTGAAGGAAAATTGTGACTTCATCCTTTAAAACATAGGTTTTTAATTGTGTTTCTTCTTTTTGGTCCACAAATAAATAATTAAAATTATTCTTCTATCTACAATCTAGGTTGACACCTTTATAAACATTTATCTCTTAGGTTTACACCACCAAATCATAGTACTCAATCATATAAAATATTCAAACACATATATGTGTTAGGTTATAGATTCATTTATCATCACACCATATTTATACACATCCACTTTACACTAAGTCTAAGGTTTTACTTAAATATAGATAGGTTTACATTTCTTATAGATTCATACCTACCTTGATCAAGTCTTCAAAAACATTGATATTCTAGGTTTGATTATTATTCATATTGTTGTAATCCCTTTTTTTTTTCTATTCATCCTAAATATTTATCTCTTATGTTGATGATACTATCATAATATCCAAATTGTGATAAAACATCATCATAGACATCCATTTCTTAGGTTGGATGGTTACTTACACCCTCATAATGACCTTAACAAATCCAAAATGATATATAGACTATCTTCATAAACATCTATTTTACATTAAATCTTCATTAACTCAACTCGAGATAGGTTTGATCAACATCTATTTCGTTATCATCTTTTGATCTTGTCATTTTTTCATAACTGTTTTTATGTTTAGGACACCATTATAGTATATGCCATTCTATTTTATGGATCACATTAGCTTCAAATATTTCTAAATTCCATGAAGAATCAAATATTTAGTTAATTTTTTGAAGTATATTTGATAGATGTATTAACTTTACCAATGGGCCCATACCTAGAATCAAAATTTTCTTATATGATATGCTTGCTGATGGTGTTTATATGAATTTAATATTAGTAAAATCACATTTTTGAGGATTCAATATTTAGATATAATGACATCACTATAATTAATTAATTATTTATTTAAATAATGTGTCTAGGTCCTCATATGTATCACTTATCAAGCTAGATGTGCAAGACATCCCTAATGAAGGAAATTATTTTCCAAGTTATGAAATTGAATGGACACCTATTGAAAATGATAATAGCCTCCAGATAGACTTGTGCACTTTTATCTCTCTTAAAAGATTCCCTCACTTTGGGAAAGGTGAAGGTATATTAGATGGAACAGAAACAAATTTTATACGAAAACACATTAGAAGCATATTTTGAGAGAACCATCTAACTACGCCACAAAGATGTATTCAAGGTTTGTCTACATTTAATAAATTATTTATGTTACCTTTTTTTAATAATATTAATTAATATATATTTTTGTACTTGTATAAACAAATATCATTGTGCTTTTGGGCCTCAAGATGACAGAAATCTAGATGAAAACAAGAATGTAAAAAAGAAAAAGGGTCACCAAGCCCACTTTTTTGTTAGGGTTATGTATGGTAGACAAGGTATTATTATCATTTCATATAATGAGTGTATCCATCAAGATGCTAGCTGTGAATTTTGTCACAGAAAGGATGACCCATCCAATGATCCAAGGAATAGTTTTGCACCAAGGTTGTCAAATGAGTGCAAATCATATATATAGAATCCCTATTACTTATGGGTGTGATGATTGATGTAATATGTGAACATAACTATTTAAATTTTGTTTTGAAAAAGTTTATGAATAAGAAATACACGAGTTTGTTGAAAAAGGATGTGTTGAATGCATGGAAAAGAGAGTGTTCACTACATTTTAAAAAAATGAAGATGATGAAAAAAATATATGTTTGTGGAATGTGGAGGAAAAATACAACTTATTTTTCTATTCAATACCAAAAAAATGTAGAAAATATTCTATTTATTATAGGCACTCAGACACAATAGATGCGAGAAATGATGGTGAAACATTCATACAACTCAATCATGGTAATGTGTTCTACATTATCAACAAATAAATATGATGTAAGTAGAACAATGTTAATTTTATTTATGGATCTTAACTCAATCTTTAATCTAATTTATCCAAAAAATAATAATGTATCTCTAATTTATTTATGTGTAGTATGAGTTATATACATTGCTTGTATTTGATGAATAAGAAGTTGGTGTACTTGTTGCATGGACAACATCTTCAAGAAATTATATTGAGAATACAAATGAATGGCTAATAGAGGTTTAAAAAAGAGAGAAATAATATAAAGAAGATTGACATGTCAATTCATTCATGATAGATGATGCCACTGTTAAGATTGAAGCAATCATGTTTTATCAACCTTACTTTATATTTGGAAAAGTGTAATGGTTTTCTATTTCATTTATAAAAATAAATATTTTCTAATTTCCAACAAGAATTATTTTTTCATTTAACATCCACTTTTGTTAGAGTGCACTAATTATTACCAAATTTTATAATGTAACTTGTAGATCAACCTTTAATGGCCAAGTACTTTTATGTATCCGACATGTGCATGGAGCATGGTTGAAGAATGTGTTGTTGAAAACAATTGATTAATTGTGTCTTGCCTTCGATGTTATAGAAAATGTCATATGATTTCTAGTTAGTGTATGCCAAGCTCACTCGGGTGATAAAGATAGTTTCCTGTGTCTACTGAGCATTCCAGAGTTTGCCAAGTTCAAAAGATAGTCTCTATCAAATTCACTCAGTTGTTAAAGGAAAGTTTGTAGAAGTTGAGTGTTAATCGAGCTTATTTAGCTAATGAAGAAAATGTTGGATGGAACCAGTGTTAACTAAGCTCAATTGGTTACCAAAGCAACTTTGTGAATATGTAGTGTTAATCAATTTTACTTTGTTAACATAGGAAAATCATTTATGAGTTAGTGTCTATTGAGTAGGGTTGGCTAATGAAGGATTTTCTTGTTTTTCCATATTGAGTTTAATTGATTTAGTTGTTGGTTCTAATCGAATGAGGAGATGAATATTAAGTATTCTAAGTTGTGTTCAAGCTGACCTGACAATGTGTAAGATATAAATATAAGGTCAAGTTGAGGATTATATGTGTGGAACACAATAGAAGATTTGAAGATCCTTGTTAAGTTGTAAAGATATATTCAATTAGGAAAGATCAACTATTCAAGTCAGAACTAAGATTTGTAATCAGCAATTCCATTGCATTAGAAATTAGGTCATCTCATTGTTGCTTTCTAACCATTGTAGTAGTGATCTAAATCTTTTAATAGAGTTGGCTTAACAAATATTTGTAAATCCTCTAACAAGGTGGCATTTCTATTTGAAATGTCTTAAAGACCTCTAACAAGGCCACTCCTAACAAGGTGATCAAATCCTCTAATAGGGTGACACCTAACAATATATTTTGTAACCTTTAATAGGGTTGGCTCCTAAGAGGGCTCACTTTAGAAGAGTGAAAATTAGTAACTAGTTGCAATTGGTCATTTTTCCCAAATTGGATTTTCATGTTAAATCTTGGTGTCACTTGTGTTCATGCTAATTATTTTATATGTTTGCAACTAAGTTAAATAAGGATATGTTGGAAATCTGATTGAAAAGTTCATTGTTGAAGATCAAAGAGGGAGATTGTTGCAAGAAGGAAGATTGTTGTAAAAGAATGTTTTCAACCATTTTTTTGTCATTAACATCAAACTTGTTACTTGTAGGAATGATATTTGCTTAGAAGATCCAAGTACTATCTTTTAGTTGATTGATGAAGAGGATTTGATCAACAAAATGTAACAAGAGTACATAAGGGAAAGGTTGAGTTATGATGTTGTAATGAAGTGCAAAGATCGATTAAGAAAATGGTTAAATGATGTATTGATAGCATACTCAAAGATACAGAGGTTGGTCACACTTAGAAACATTGGAGGAAGAAGTTGTAAGAAGGTTGACTGCAAAGCTTAAACTAAGATTATTAGTGGGTGCCAAGCAAGTTAATTGAAGCCAAGAAAATTCTCAGTTGGAGTTGAGTAACAAGAAATTCTAGTGTGTGCCGAGTGATCTTTAGGCGTCGAGTGAAGATCAGGTACTAAGCATAAGAAAATTCTTAGTTGGTGCCAAGTGATCTTCAGGTGCCGAGCATCAAGAAAAACATAGTTGATGCTGACTAACACAGTATGTGCCAAGCACCAAAATTTCAATAGTGTCGAGCTACTGCATTATTTCAAATGATGAAGATTCACCAAATCTAAGATGACAAAGTGGTTGTGTTGAATTTTGTGAACAAGTTGGAAGATAAGAATGATGAGCTGGTGGCATAGAATTTTATGTAAACCATTTTTAGGTGAATTCTAAAGGATTATTCAAGAAATTTCTAGAGGAAACAAAATATAGGCTAGGTGCAATTAATCCTACCTAATCCATGTGAATTGAAATTAAAGAATGGAAAAATTGAGTAGGAAAAGAACTCCAAGAATTCTATTTAAGGATTCATAGGCCAAGAAGAAAAAAGTTGCTGATATTGTTGCTACTGAAGAGCCAAATCTGTGAAGTAGTTAGAAGGATGTTAAGGAGAAGACATCTAGGAGAAGGAAGAGGACAAAGGCTCTACTTCTATAAGTGGTCATGAAGAGATGACTACACTGGTACATTGAGCATGAAGACTCAAGGAGATTAAGCTTAAAAGGAGGGAAAGCTATCAAAGTTGTAGAGATTGAAGGCCAAGAAAGGGTATGAACTGAGAAGTGGTCTAAGATCTGCAAGATAAGTTGTATGTTTTAGTCAAGTCAATATTTTCTAATACTCTCTAGCAATTGTATTAGATCTAAAAATTCTATGGACTTAGGTTGGTTTAGCAACCATTTGTAAATCCTTTAACAGGGTGGCATTCCAAGTGAATGTTCTAAAGTCCTCTAACCAGACCCACTTCTAATAGGGTGGTTAAATCCTCTAACAAAGCCACATTTAACAGTGTGTTGTAAGCCTTTAATAGGATAGGCTTTTCATAGGGCATCACTTCAGAAGAGTGAGAGTTGAGTAGCATGTTACTGGTGGTTTTTTCCAAATTGGGTTTCCACATAAATCATTATGTTATTTGTTGATTTCTTATGTCTTATGCTTGCATGCTGATTTACAGTAACTTGTTGGTTAGAAAAGATAAATCTTGGATGAATGAATAGTTGAATGGGCTCATTACACTTAGTGAAAAGTTTGAATAGGACATTTGGACCTTGAATAACTAATTCATTCCCCCCTCTCAGTTATTCTAAAAGCATTTCTTCCAGGACAATCATAGATAATATCGTAAGATTTTCATGTCAAGTAATTGTTGAGTTATTTTAGTGTTTACCAAGTTACAACATTTTCTAGTATAAATCGAGTGCATGTATGTTTTCCGAGTTACTACAAAATATAGTTTAATCAAAGTTTTGATTTATATTGACATCTAAGGGATCTGGAATTTATTTTTGTAGTAACTATTTCACCCCTCCCCTCTAAGTTACTCTTATATTTCCAACAGTTGGCATTAGAGCTATTTGGTGCTTACAGAGAAGGTTTCAAGGACCTAAGATAAATATCAGGATGTCTTATAGAAGAGAGATTACCAAGTTGAACATAGACAACTTTTCAACATGGTAGGATCTTATGAAATTGCACTTGACAATCCTCAATGATTCAATTTTGAAATACTTAAACATTGCTTGTAAAGCTCCTACTAGTATAATGTCTATATCAGAAATTGCTAAAATAAAAATCATAATATTATGATGATTGACATTGCATCAACTCTTAAGTATGTTGAATTTGATGAAGTCAATGAATGTGCCATTGCTAATGAAATGTGGAACAAAATAAAGGCTATCTCTAGAGGCGATGATAATGTTAAAAGAGATAACATATAAAGCTTGGGAGGTCATTTTGATTAGATAAAAATGAGAGAGGATGGATGTTAGATTGTGGTGACTGATCAGGAAAGTATTGTACATACTTCATAATTAGTGGGGTTCAATTTTTTTTTGGGTACTATTTGCCAATCATTTTGGTACTATTTTCCATTTGTAGAAATTTTTTTTTGGGTACTATTCACCAATCATTTTGGTACTATTCACCATTCGTAGATTCACCACTAAAGTCATGACTTTTGGTGTAACGGGAAATGGGCCCTACAAGTGGTATCAGAGCGAGGTTGTCTTTTAGTTATTCTCTACAAGAAAGTCTCACAGTTAAGTGGGAGTCTCACGGTTGAGTGGGAGCAATGGCAGATGAGGGTAAGCTGAGGGTTGACAAGTTTAATGGGAAAAACTTCTAGTTATGGAAGATGCAAATGGAAGATTGTCTATATCAGAAGGATTTATGGAAGTTGTTGGAAGACAAAGCCAAGAATCAGGGAACTATGTCAGAGGCTAAATGGGATCTTTTGGATAGAAAGGCATTCAAAAGCATTCGGTTATTCTTGGCACCATTCATGGCATTTAATATTACAAAAGCAAAGACGACAGAAGATTTGATGAAAACCCTAGCGACATTGTATGAAAAGCCCTCTACTTCAAACAAGGTATTTCTCATGAAGCATTTATTTAATATGAAAATGGCAGAAGGTGGATCTATTGTAGATCATTTAAATGAGTTTAATACTATTACTAGTTAGTTATCTTCTGTGGGTATCAATTTTGATGAAGAAATTAGGGCTCTCTTGATTTTGTGTTCTTTGCTTGAAAGCTGGAATGGCTTGGTAATGGTGGTGAATAATTTTGTTCTGGGATCTAGTACCCTAAAATATGATGTTGTGATCGGTGTTATTTTGAGTGAGGAAACTCGTCGAAAATCCTCAAGTGGATCTACATCAGGAAGTTCTTTGAATGCACAAAGCAGGGGCAGAATGACTGAAAGAGGAAGTCACTCTGGAAATCATGGGAAATCAAGAGGAAAGTCAAAGGGGAGGAGGTCTCAATCAAGAGGACCAAATGATTGCTGGTATTGTGGGAAACCAAGGCACAAAAAGAAAGCTTGCTGGAATCGAAAGAAAAATGAAGGAGATAAATCAGATGGAGACAAGGAGGCAAATGTGGTAAGTAACAAATCCGAAGAGGATGCTTTGCTTCTATCTTTAGAGAGTGTTGATGATTCATGGGTTTTAGATTCTGGTGCTTCATTTCATGCTATGCCTCATAGAGGTTATTTCATTGATTATGTCCAAGGGAATTTTGGGCTTGTTTATTTGGGGGATAATGAACCCTGTCAGATTGTTGGAAAGGGAAAAATTAAGATTAAGTTACAGAATGGGAATCATTGGCTACTACATGAGGTAAGACATGTTTCAAGGTTGAGTAGAAATTTAATTTCAGCTGGGCAACTCGATGATGAGGGTTGTGTAGTTACTTTTAATGATAAAAATTGGAAGGCATCAAAAGGTTCCCTTGTAGTAGCAAAAGGTGTGAAAGTAGGCACCTTATATATTTCTACAGGTCATATTGTTCCTACTACTTCGATTGTTTCAGAGAAAAATGAATGTTCAGGAAAAATTGCTGTAGTTGAGCAAGGAGAACAAATAGTTGTTGTAGGTTCTGATACAGTGCTGTGGCACACTAGACTTTGGCACATGAGCGAGAAAGGTATGAAAGTAATTCATTCAAAGAGAGTTTTACCAGGTCTGAAATGTGTTAATATGGATTTCTATGAAAGTTATGTGTATGGAAAACAAAAGAGAGTGAGTTTTGTAAAGACTGTGAAGGAAAACAAAAAGGAGAAATTAGAGCTTGTGCATACAGATGTATGGGGACCAGCTCAGGTATCTTCCCTTGGTGGCTCTCATTATTATGTTACATTTATTGATGATGCAACTAGAAAAGTATGGGTTTATTTCCTTAGACAGAAATATGATGTATTTCAAACTTTTAAGAAATGGAAATGCTTGGTTGAAAATGAGATTGGTAAGAAATTAAAATGTCTCAGATTTGATAATGGTGGTGAGTATTGCAGTCATGAATTTGAAGATTATTGCTCCACTAATGGTATTTGTATACAGAAAACTATTCCAAGGACTCCACAGGAAAATGGAGTGGCTGAACGCATGAACAGGACTATAATGGAGCACGCAAGGAGCATGAGGTTGCATGCTGGGTTGCCCTTACACATGTGGGTAGAGGCTATCAATACTGTAGTATATTTGATTAATAGAGGTCCCTCTACTCGTTTGGGTTGTGGTATTCCAGAGGAAGCATGGATTGGTAAGAAGGTGAGTTATTCTTTTCTCAAGACCTTCGGTTGTGAAGCTTTTGCTCATATAGACTCTAAAAATAGAACCAAGCTAGAAGCTAAATCAAAGAAATGTGTCTTTTTTGGATATGGGATTAATGAATTTGGTTATAGGCTTTGGGATTTTGAAAATCTTAAAATTGTTAGAAGTCGAGATGTCATATTCAATGAGAAAGTGTTGTGCAAAGATCTGTTGCAACAACATGAGAAGAAAGAAGATGATTATGTAGTGTTGGATGATACTCCAAAATTTGATGTTCCAGCCATTCCTCATGATGTGCAACAATTGCAACAAAAAATACCACACACAGCAGTGAATGTTAGGTGGTCAACAAGGCAAATTAGACCTCCACAAAGATTTTCTCCCTCTTTGTATTCTATTTTACTTACTAATGCTAGTGAACTTGAAAGTTATGATGAAGCTTTACAGGTGGATACTAAGATTCAATGGGAGTCTGCAATGAAAGATGAAATGGACTCTTTGCTACAGAATAAGACATGGGATCTATGCAAGCTGTTTGCAGGTAAAAATGCTTTACAGAATAAGTGGGTTTACAGGTTGAAAGACGAGGAAGGAGGTAAGAAAAGATTTAAGGCCAGGTTAGTTGTAAAAGGATTTGCACAAAAAAAGAGAATTGATTTTGATGAGATATTTTCTCCTGTTGTTAAAATGACTTCTATCCGTACTATTTTAAGTCTTGTGGCTACTAAAGATTTTGATTTAGAGCAGTTGGATGTTAAAAAAACCTTTCTTCATGGTGATTTGGATGAAGAAATATATATGACCCAGCCACAAGGATTTGAGGTCAAAGGTAAGGAGAACTTAGTGTGCAAATTGAAGAAAAGTTTATATGGCTTGAAGCAAGCACCTCGGCAATGGTATCTAAAATTTGATAGGTTTATGCATGAGCATGGCTATAACAGGTGTCATTCAGATTAGTGTGTTTATTTTAAGAGGTTGGATGATAATAGCTACATTATTTCCTGTCTATATGTTGATGATATGCTTGTACCTGGGTCTAACATGGATCATATTAAGGGGCTAAAATGCCAGTTAGCACATGCATTTGCTATGAAGGATTTGGGGGCAGCAAAAAAAATCCTTGGTATGAAGATTTGTAGAGATAGGAAGAATAGAATATTGATGCTATCTCAAGTTGATTATGTTGAGAAGGTGTTGCAACGTTTCTCTATGTAGAATGCTAAAGCTATCAGCACACCTTTACTTGGTCATTTTAAATTGACTAAGGAGATGTGTCCCAAGACACAGGAAGAGGAGGATAAGATGTCCAAGGTACCCTATGCTTTAGTTGTAGGAAGCTTGATGTATGCTATGGTATGCACTAGGCTAGATATTGCACATGCAGTGGGAGTCGTTAGCAGATATATGAGTCATCCAGGATTTGAGCATTGGAATGCTGTCAAGTGGATTCTTTGATATTTGAGAGGAACATCCAATAAGTGTTTACACTTTGGGGGCTCTACTACTAGTTTACAGGGCTATGTTGACTCAGATTTGGCAGGGGATATTGATACCAGGTGGAGTACTACAAGTTATGTCTTTACTGTTGGTGGGGCAGTTGTGAGTTGAGTTTCTAGGTTACAAAAGATTAATGCTCTATCCACTATAGAGGCAGAGTATGTTGCTGCTACAGAGGTAGCCAAGGAGATGATATGGATTCAATTCTTCTTGGAAGAATTGGGACATCCTCAAAGGACAATTATTTGTTCACAGATAGTCAGAGTGCCATTCATCTTGCTAAGGATTTAGCTCTACATTCTAAGACCAAACACATACAGTTGCTATACCATTTCATTTGGTCAATTTTGGAGGATGGATAGTTAAAGCTAGAGAAGATACATACCAATGACAATCCAACAGATATGTTGACAAAGGTTGTAACAAGGGAGAAGCTGAACTCCTCTTCAGGTTCGGTTGGTCTTTTAGACTGAACATGAATAAAAGAGCAGTAGAGTCTAGGGTGGTTTGATCTAGTGGGAGCCCCATGTGGTAGTGGTATTGTGACAAGACCAGTCTCCAAGTGGGAGACTGTTGTTTAGTGTGGAGTTTGATCAGTCCCCGAGTGGGAGATTGTTAGATTGTGGTGACTGATCAGGAAATTACTATACATACTTCATAATTAGTGGAGTTTGCAAATTTTTTTTTTTGGTACTATTCACCAATCATTTTGGTACTATTTTCCATTCATAGATTCGCCACTAAAGTCATGGCTTTTGGTGCAATGGAAAATGGGCCCTACAATGGAAACATTGCGAGATATGTTGAAAGAATCAAAGCCAATGTCAGTGCTATCAAAGGCTATTGAGGAACAATTGAAGATGTAACAATGGTAAGCAAGGTACTCATGACCCTTCTTCCTATCTATACAATCAGAGTGTCTTCTATTCAAGAGACGAGATGAGATCCAAATAAAAACATAACTTTGGATGTTCTAGTTGGAAGATTGACATCATTTGAACTAGATAACTATGATAATTATACTCCTAGTTCTTGCAATCTTGAGTCTGCATTTGAAGCCAAGGTATCACTCAAGAAGAAAGGCAAAAAGTCTAAAAGAAAACAATTTGAAAGTGAAGAGGAAGATAATTTTGATAGTGATCTTGAACCCATTGAAGTATTACTTGCAAGAAGGTATCTAAAGGCAAAGGAAAATATAAACGTAAGCTTCCTTTAATCTATTTCTCTTGTGAAGAAGTTGGACACATTGCTGCAAGATGTCCAAATATAGAAGACAAAGATGAAAAAAAGCACAACAAGTACAAAGGAAAGAAAGATTTTAAAAACTTCAAGGACTACAAGGAAAAAGGTAAAAAATCTTGTTTTATAGCTAAAGATTCAAATATTAGTGAAGATAATGAAATGGTATATATTGCTATAAAAGATGAATATAATGATGAAGGAGATAAAATGGTAGTTATCTCTCATGTTAGAAAAAAAGATACATGGATTATTGATTGTGGCTTCTCACATCATATGAGTGGTGATAAAAAAAAGTTTGAACACATGGAACATTATGATGGTGGTAGTGTGAGATTTGGAAATAATGAACCTTGTTTCATAAAATGAAAAGGTTATAACTCACTAACTAATGAACTTAGATATAATAATGCTTATTGGGTTGAAAGACTAAAGCATAATTTACTGAGTGTGGCATAGTTGAATAACATCAGATTCAAAGTAGAATTCATCAATGGGAAGGCCAAATTGCTAAATGGAAAAGGAAATTTGGTTGGCTTTTTCAAACAAACAAAAGGTAATCTAGATCTCAGTGAAAGTTCATGTTTTATTGCTCAAGTAGAAGAAAGATGGTTATGGCATAAAAATTTGTTTCATGTGAACTTTGATAATTTGGTAAAGATAAGAAAAACAAAAAAAGTAAGTGGTATTCTTAGTTTGAGGAAACCTGATATGGGTCTATGCAAAAATTATCAAATTAGAAAGATGAGAAAGACTAGTTTCAAAAGCAAGCACTATCATTTAGAAGAAGTCTTGGAGTTGGTTCAATCAAACATTTGTGGACCTATTGGAATAGAGAGTTATAGTGGAGATAAGTACTTTATTCTTTTTGTTGATGATTACTCTAGAATGATGACTGTAATGTATCTGAAAGAA
This sequence comes from Cupressus sempervirens, assembly GCA_028749045.1. Lineage (NCBI taxonomy): Eukaryota > Viridiplantae > Streptophyta > Pinopsida > Cupressales > Cupressaceae > Cupressus > Cupressus sempervirens. The sequence goes on from CM053786.1 coordinate 503,960,580, forward strand.
AAATCTGAAGAATTTCAAAAATTTAAGTTGTATTTGGCAAGAGTAGAGAAAGAAACTAAAAATAAGCTAAAATGTTTAAGATCAAATAGAGGTGGTGAATTCATTTCAAATGAGTTAAATGAATTTTGCAGTGAAAAAGAAATTAAAAGACAAGTATCAACCCTTGGTACACCTTAGCATAATGGTATAGCTGAAAGAAGGAACAGATCCATCATGGATTGTGCAAGAACCTTGATTATAGAAAAGAGTGTTGCAATCAAATACTAGAAGGAAGCAATCAGCACTACAGTGCATTACTTGAATAGAGTACAACTAAAAAAAGACTCAATTCAAACTCCTTATAAAATATGGTATGGCTACTAACCTAATGTAAGTTACTTGAAAGTATTTGGTAGAAAATGTTATTTCTTAAAAGAATCTAGGAAAGGTAAATTTGATGTCAAAGGTGATGAAGGCATATTCCTAGGACACTCCTATAGAATTAAAACATACAAGTATTTGAATCTAACTACTCATAAAATCATAGAAAGTGCACATGTGAGAATTGATGAGTTTATAGAAAAGAGTGAAGAAGAAAGAAACAAAAAACCTAAGGATTACAAAAGATTTGTTTATTATGAACCTGATACATTGCCAAATCAAATTAGAAGTTAGGAGGCCTCACCTCCTAAGTCCCCAAAATCTCCAAAATCTACCGAGTTGCAACCAATGCAACCTGAGTCAAAGTCTAAAGGACCCAAGTCACAGTCAAAAGCTATTGAGCTATTGCTAGAACAAATGAAGTTAGATGGACCCAAGTCATAGATAGTGGGACCTGTGCTTGATATAAAAGATCATGAAGAGGATAGTGGAAAAGATTCCAAATCCAAAGTACTTGTGTTAGCAAGATATGTCACGAGGCATCATGCACCTGATCAAATCATTGGAGACAAGTCAGATGGAACAATAGAAACAAATGAATTGAAAGGTACATGTTTGCTTGTTGAATTTGAACCTAGAAATGTTAAAGATGCTTTGGATAATGAAAGTTTGATTGAAGATACAAATGAAGAAATAGAATAGATAGATAATAATAAGACTTGGAATCTTGTTCCTAAACCCAAGGATAAAAATGTAATTGACACAAAATGAGTATTCAAAAATAAGTTAAATGAAGATGGAAAAGTTTCAAGGAAAAAAAAGGTTAGTTTGCAAAGGTTATTATCAAGAAGAAGGTATTGATTATGGTGATTTTTTTCTCTTGTTGCAAGATTAGAAGGTGTTAGAACTTTACTAGCATATGTAACACATAGAGGATTTAAGTTTTATGAATGGATATAAAATTTGCATTCTTGAATCGAATTCTTGACGAGGAAGTCTACATAGAACAACCTGAAGGCTTTGTAGATCCTAGCAAAAGAGATATGGTCTACAAATTACATAATGTATTGTATGGTCTCAAGCAAGTTCCCAGAGCTTGGTATGGAAATCTTCATAACTACTTGATAAAGATTGGTTTTCAAAGAACAAATGATAACAACAGTCTGTATATCAAAGAAAGACTAGACAAGAAGATTGTGTTGGTATAAATATTTATGGATGGAACTCTATTTACAAGAAATGATGAATTATGCAAGGCATTTTTAGAAGAGATGAGTAAAGAACTTGAGATTTCCATTTTTGAAGAGATAAAATTCTTTGTTGGATTACTAATCCAATAGAAGAAAGATGGTATCTACATTACTCAATCCAAGTATACCAAGGAGATACTAAAGAAGTTTGGAATGGAAGATTCAAGACCAGTTAGAACACCTATTTCTATTTGACATAAGCTTTCAAAAAATGGTGATCTCAAAGAGGTAGATCAAACCACATACAAATCAATGATTGGAAAGTTGCAATATGTAGTGCACATAAGGCCTGATATTGCATTAGCAGTTGGTATGGTGGAAAGATTCTCAAAAAATACCAAAGAAAATCATATGATGGTAATCAAAAGAATAATGAGGTATCTAAAAGGTACTGAAGAATATGGATTATGGCACAAAAAAGGAGACAACTTGGATGTGAAAGCATTCACAAATGCTGATTAGGCAGGAAGTGTTGATGACAAAAAGAGCACAAGTGGTGGAGCATTCTTTCTTGATAAAAGACTTATGTCTTCGACAAGAAAAAACCAAAATTGTATTTCTTAGTCCACAGTAGATGTCAAATATTTAGTAGTAGTAGTTAATTGTTCCAATATTGTTTGGTTCAAACAACTATTGGCAAGTATGGAGATAGAAATCAAGGATCTAGTGGTTATATTCTATGATAACACCAGTGTAGTTAATATATCAAAGAATCCTATGATGCATACCAAAACCAAGTATATTAAATATCATTTTTTTAGAGAAATGGTACAAGATAAAGAGGTAAGATTGGAATATGTGAATACTAAAGAACAAATTGCAGACATATTCACTAAGCCATTATACAAGGATGCATTTTGTATCTAAGTGGTAAGTTAGGGGTCATTCCCCTATTTGAAGCTCACTAAATGTAGTTTAGTGATGCATCAACCAGAGTATGTTGAAGATCAGACAATTGATGCAATATTGACAAGGCACATTGCAAATGAATTAGTACATGAGGTGCATTGATATTGACCAAATATTGTCTTTGGCATGTGATGTCAAAGAGGGAGAAGTTAGTTGTCATATCTCACAAATTTTTTATTACTTCCAGCGATGTCAAAGAAGGAGAACTTGGTCTGATATCAAAGAAAGAAAGTTTGCTGTCAGATAAAGATGTTGAAGTTAAATTTTTGCTGACAGAGGGAAAAATTGAAGGTAGAGGGAGTTCACATTGATAGAGGGAGTTCTCATGGCTGAAAATCAAAATAACATTGAGGATATGTTCCTTACATTATACTTGCTTTAAAATTTTCATTGTGTTATGACATGTTGTGTTGCCATCAATGCCAAAGAGGGAGATTGTTGAAAACAATTGATTAATTGTGTATATATTATCTTTGATGTTACAAAAAATTTCATATCATTGCTAGTCAGTGTACGTCAAGCTCACTTGGGTGATAAAGATAGTTTCCTATGTCTATCGAGAATTTTAGAGTTTGCTAAGTTTAGAAGACAATCTCTACTAAGTTCACTCAGTCGTCAAAGGAAAGTTTGCAGAAGTTGAGTGTTAATCAATCTTACTTGACTAATGAAGGAATTTTGGATGGAAGCAGTGTTAATTGAACTCACTTGGTTACGAAAGGAACTTTGTGAATATTCAGTGTTAACTGATTTCACTTAGTTAACACAGAAATATCATTTTTGAGTTAGTGTCTAGTGAGTGGGGTCAGCTAATGAAGGATTTTCTTGTTTTGGCACATTGAGTTTAATTGTTGGTTCTAGCCAAATGAGGAGATGAATATTAAGTATTCTAAGTTGTATTCAAGATGACTTGACTAGTTGAGGGTTGAATGTGTGGAACACAATAGAAGATTTGAAGATGCTTAGAGGAAGTGAATTAAGAGGATAATCAAAATATCCTTGTTGAGCTGTAAAGATACATTCAATTAGGAAGAATCAAATATTCAAGTCAAAATTGAGATCTATAATCAGCAATTTAGTTGCATCAAAAATCAGGTCATCTCATTCTTACTTTCTAACCATTGTAGCAGTGATCTAAATCTCTTAATAGAGTTGGCTTAACAACTATTTGTAAATCTTTTAACAAGGTGGCATTTCTATTTGAAATGTCTTAAAGACCTCTAACAAGGCCACTCCTAGCAGGGTGATCAAATCTTGTAATAGGGTCACACTTAACAGTGTGTTTTGTAACCTTTAACAGGATTGACTCCTAATAGAGCTCACTTCAGAAGAGTGAAAATTAGTAAATAGTTACAATTGGTGGTTTTTCCCAAATTGGATTTCCATGTTAAATTTTGGTGTCACTTGTGTTCATGCTATTTATTTTATATGTTTACAACTAAGTTAAATAAGGATAATCATTGATAATATTTTAAGATTTTCATGTTAAGTAGTTGCCAAGTTATTTCAGTGTTTATCGACTTACACATTTGCTAGAATAAACTGAGTGCATGTATGTTTGCCAAGTTACTATAGAATACAGTTTAATTAGAGTTTTGATTTGTATTGACATCTAAGGGATCTAGGATTTATTTTTGTAGTAGCCGATTCACTTGTCCCCTCTTAGTTACTCCTGTTATATTTCCAACATGGTATAGGTAAATCAAGATTCAATTAAAGCATCATAAATATCATATATTCTTAAACATTATATCTTGATATAATTTTTATAATCTACATTTGTGAGTAATAGGAATGTTGGAACAAAAATATTTGATAGATTGGGTGAAATAATCTATGCAATGAGTGACAACATAGAAATTGTCACTCATTTGATAAAAAAATTTCATAGAGGAGTTTAAAGAAGAGAAGAATTTTACTGAGTATTTTCAAAAAGCCTAGTGTCAAAATGAGAGATGCATTGGTAAGTCAATCAAAATATCATTATGTATTATTTGCATTTACATGTTTTAACTTATTTGTAGTGTATGATAAGATATCATAATTTTTTTTTGTATAAAGATGTGGGCAAACAATTTCTAAAGTTTCTCTCATGCAAGCCAAGAAACTAATGCAACTATAGAGTCCTACCATTTTCACATTAAGATTAATTATTTAAGTGATCTTTCCAAGAAAAGTACAATGAGAATGGATTGACTATTTCATACACTTCTCCATATGGTAGAGCCATACTATAAAAATCAAAGATATCTACATTTATCTGGATTATTGACTACCTTCAAAAAAGGAAATATATTATATAACTGGTTCAGAGAGATCAAAAGAAATAGTTGATAAAGATTGATATCCCCTTCATCTTCTTCTTGATACATATAAGGTATAAAGCCAAACTGATCCAAAAAAATGATAACTCATTGGGATATTTGGATGAGATTTACATGTTTGTGATCGCTAGTGAGAAACAAGTGCAAAGGTGTGATGAAACTTTTAGATCTCTTAAATAGAAACAAAATAGACTAGCAAGATCAAGTTGGTGGTAAGTTTAATTTGTGATTTAAGTTTAAGAGTTATTATTATTATTATTTTTTTCAAAACTAACTAAATTAATATAATTAAATTATAGATGATGTTACTACATTGGTTGATGCAAGTGATGAACTTAGAGAGGGTGCTAATCATGAAAATGATGCCATTGGTAATGTTAATATTCTTACAATTAAGTATTAAATATTTTTAAGTTTCTAAATATTAGATAATTATTTTTTCAATTATAAATGGTTACATATATCCAAGAGATCAAGACGTGATTGGGGTTGTCATTTTCCAAAGCTCAAAGGACTGGTAATTTTCAAAACCATCATTTTAAATGAATAATTAGAATTCTTAAAATATTTTAAAGCTTAGTCATTATTATTTTTGATACAGATGGTTGAAAATCATCTAATACTTCCAATGATGACTTTCTAGATTCAGTTGACTAAATTAATTAAATTAAATTATAGATGATGTTACTATATTGGTTGATGAAAGTGATGAAGTTAGAGGGAGTTCTTGTCATGAAAAATGGTACCATTGGTAATGTCAATATCCTTACAACCAATGATTTAATTATTTGTGATTCAAAAAATGAACTAATTATGATTTCAATTATAGATGGTTGCATGCATCCAAAAGATCAAGATGTGCTTGGGATTGTCATTGCCAAAGCACAAAGTATATGTACTTTTCAAAACTATCACTTTGTAATGAAGTATTAGAAATTTTAAAATAATTTCTAACTTAGTCATTGTTATTTCTATTACAGATGATTGGAAATCATCTAATACTTCCAACAATGAATCTCTAGATTCAATTGACTACATAACTTCATTGCTTCAAAATTTACTAGCTAGAGAAGATGAACAAATAATGTTTACCCAATGTGTTGGGAGAGTTAAAAAAGACATGTTAGCAACCTTTTCTTCATATTCCAAATTCAAAACAAGCCCTGCCTCAGAGAAAACATCTATGAGACAAATATCCCCATGGTTTAGTCCAAGTAAAATGTGCAAACATCATTTTAATCATAAAAAAATGTAATGCCTTAAATCAAAACTCAAATGAAAGAGCTAAGGAACATGAAACTTTTCAATTCCTCTCTATAGGATCTAGAAATAAAAAGAGAATGGTCATTAATCGGTCAAGCGTAACAATACAATAGGAAAAATATGTTAACATGCAAAAGGGTAAGTGCATTTATTCAAATGTATTTTAATAATTTATATAGCAATAAATCTTTTCTATATATGAGAAACATGTCAATTTATAGGTTTGAATGGTCAAGAAAGTATTTGACAATGTCGATTATCTTTCTCCATTGACCTAAACCAAATGGTTACAAGTAAAATACAAGTTACATATGAAATTATTTTTAATGATTTTTATATTTATTTGAAACTAAATAAACCATTTTTATTGAATTATAGATGATATTACTCCATTGGTTGATGAAAATGATGAAATTAGAGTGAGTTTGTCATGAAAATGAAATCCAAACTAGAAATCGTAATAAGTTTACAAAATAACAATAAATAAGTTTTGATTATTTTGCTTGTATAAGGATTTTATATGATTCCATGTATTGTTGCAATGTTAGATTTGGACAAAAAACTCAAGAAGATATCTTACCCAAGATAACAACAACAATGGATGCAATGTACGATACAACTGATAATAAAATAATGAAATCTATTTTGACAACTTTTGTGCCTATAATACATAAGTTAAGTTTTAAGTCTTTAAATGCGAATTTGTTGCAATTTCAAATGATCAACAAAACAACCAAGACCATGTGTTACCCCTTTCTCTTGATCTTAACCAAACAATAACAATAAGAGACACAATGCAAAGTGGAGATGGTAAGAAAATTGTGTATTCAAATTTACTTGATTCCAAGTCTTTCTTTTAGAAATTATTTTATAATTAACTCAATTCATTTGCAGGTGTTGATGATATTTCTACAGAGGATCATGACCAACATCTCTTTCAATAATCACATGTTGATAATATTTATATAGAAGATCACAATCAACACATTTTTGAATAATATTATAATATATTATATTTTACATATTTATTGTTGAGTACTAAACTCTCTTTAAAAGACTGAAGGTAAAATAAATTTAAGATATGGAATTCATTTGTTTTGGAAATTTGACTCATCATGTTTTGACTCATTACTTTGAATTTTAAAATTATGATCAAGCAATTTCTTTTAAATTTGATGTATATATAGTGTTTAATCATATAGAGCCACATTCCTTTGAGTAAACAATTCTAGGAAATGCATTTAAGTATTCTTTGTTTCTTCTACTTTGAAGAATCAATATGGTTTAATTATTCTTATTATTTTTTATTCTTTGGTAAGTCAATTCTACACATCTCATATTATTCATTAATTCAATTTTAAAATAATTTAAAAAAAAAAAAAAGAGCTTAAATTTTAAAAGATAAAATCTTAATTTTCACATTTGTTAATCTAATCAATAAATTCAATTCCAAAAAAGAGACGTGGCAGATTGTGATACTTTTATTTAGCAATTTTTTAATAATTAATTTTTATATATTATTAAAATATGAATTCTAATTTTTTTTTTGGTTAGATTTAGATTTATTTTTAAATGTATAAAACAATTTATTTCTAAACTTTTAACACAATTTTGTAAGATATAAATATAAATGACGGTATGATGTTTTTATAGGCATTGGTGAAATAGCTAAATATTTGCATTGTCTAGCTAGTGCCCATTGCACCATAGGCATCCACATCTATGCTCCCCATAACATCCTCCTATCACATGTCAATAATGATAGGGATGTGTATGTCTTTGCTCCCATACTGACCATAGAAATAAGCTAAACCTCATCAATCAAATTAATAATTTTTCAATCTGCCTTGTGAACATTGGAGGTTGTGTGATGACAATTATTTCATGGAAGATTTTGCGAATTTAAAATTAGAAAATCAAAATAAAAAATAATAATTTGATTGATCTTTTTAGTAATTAGATTTCTTTTGATTTTTGATTTATAGTTCAATGTACATTAAATTGTTTTAAAAAATTAGTCAATTTAAATTTTCAATAAAAAGAAAAATGGTAATAAAGTTTTATTTGAAATTAGAAGATAAGTAATTAGGAATAATGTTTTCCTCTTGTCAAATTATACTTGATGCTTTGAAAAATTGTGCTATAAAAATATATCCTTTGCTCTATCTTATAGATTGCCATTTTTCAAAATTAAAATGGTTTCCTTTCCAATTTTACTTTTCAAAGGCAAAAAATTTAAAGAATTTTACATATTAACAAAAAAAAGCAAGACAAGTCATTTAATTGTGCTGGAGTACTTTTTCTATTTTCATTTTGGCCATCCAGATACTTGTAGAATATGAGATTTTAAATAATTTTTACAATTAATTATTTCTATAGTTTTGTTTTAATATATTCTTAATAATATTTAAAATTATATTAATAATAAATTATATTTATATTGAGAAATGTGTATTTTAATAATTAAAAAATTGAATATATATTTTCAAATATTAATATTTTTATCAAAATTTTATTTTTCTTTTGTTTATTCCAATTTATATTAATAACTACTTCAATAATAATTGTTATTATAATATAATTTTTTTCTTATGAAAACAATATCATCTATTTAACCAATACCTCTTTCTCATATTCTTTTACGTCTTCCCACCATTTTCATTTAATAAGCTTAATTTACATTTTTCAATTTTTGTACATTCTTCAAAATTCCATAAAACAATCAAGAGTTTCAAAAAGTTGAAGCCACCGCACATAACATCCATAAAATTTGCTATACTATAAGACATCTTTTAACTTAAGTAATACTAATTCATAATACATTTAAAAATAATAGTATTGTCACCGAACCTATGACGAAAATTCATTTTTTATTTGCTTACTCATTGGCTTCAATGTATTGTACCATGTTGCTCTTATCTAGATCAACATCAAATTATTTTAGAATAATGTTTATCTAATCAAAATTAACAGTATATGGTAGGTGCACATTTAATGAGCAATTCCAAAATTCTCTTAACAGTTCTGCCATGAGGACTTCAAAAGTTTTTGTAGTGCCTCCTATGTATGCATTTTGTACCTTGTTATATTTTGGTTTTGAGAGATACTTTGATACTCATGTTTGAGGACATTCAAGATGACCAGATGGTCAGATACTATATTTTGATTTACGAATATCATAGATGTTAGATGCTATGTTGTTTAGTTTAATTATATCTACATGATAATGCTTATTGATGTGACATGATGCTTTATGACGATACCTGGTTATTTTTTATTCACACATATACTCTATTTATGATGATATGATGGACTTATTGGATTTTTGATACTTTGATTTGATGCTACCATTATTTACTTCATTCTTGCTTTGGGATGTTTTATGATGCAATGAGTGATTTAAATAGATTATTTTAATGCAATTAAATAAATAGTTATTAATGTGGTTTAATGCATTTATTGCTTCGGCTATATTATTATATGCAATTGCACTTGATTGTGTAGAGTAGTGTGCATGATTTATATCCCTGACAGTGACACATGGAGTTAGTGATTGAACTATTCTTACCTGGCCAATGTGATACTTGTATGGTCAATGTATCCTAATTAATTGATTAATTAAACCCTTTGGTGATTTAATAAATCTGGACTCATTTGCATTATGTGATTAGACATGTGAGTGTGTTTGTGCATTTAAAGGTTCACATTTTTCGTGAAAGTTATTAAGGAATATTATGATTTAATAGTTTTTGGGAATTTTACATTTGGTTTAATTATTTTAATTCTCCATAACTTTTCTGTAGTTGAATTCCATTTAATTAAAATTACACGATTTTTTCTGGGTTGAGAAAGGGTGGTTTTAGTTGTTCAGTTAATTTCCTGATATTGTATTTCACTTTGAACAGTGAATATATATCCCAAAATAGAATTAAGCCCTCACTTCTCACTTGTGAAATAGGAATTTGGAAGGATTTTTCTATTTTATTCACTATAGGAGCTATAGGCATGGGACTGTCACAAGGTTGAGGTCATTGGATCTAGCTTGAGGAGACCTTCATTTGCTGAGACTTTTGGCGATGACTATGAAGGAATTATTTTCTTATGTGTTCCTATTTTAGCCATTTTGGTTGTGAGTTAGGGCTCTCCTGTTTTATTGCTTTTGCTCTATTTTGGAGTCTATTTCTAGTAGTAAACTATTTGGAGATTGTGAACTAGTGTTCCCCTCCATTTCTACATGCTAGCTCTACTCGGTTGGATAGGTATGAGCACTTGTAGCTTTTTGGACTTGGGGGTTTGGGGTTTTGTGCTGTTATGTTGGCCATTTTTGCATACAGACTCCGAACCCAAATTTTAATTGATAATTGTGACTTTTGTACCCAATGACATAATGGGTTTTAATTTTGAGATTTTTTGGCATTTTTGGTTTTTGTCTCGATTTGTGTGCCATCTAGCTTTCTTGAGTTTTCTTAGCACCATAGTTGGTCATGGATCCAGATTATCGATAGCGATATCTATCTAACCCTAGATAGATGTACTTTATTACATTAGGATTCATGCCAAATCTGTACTCCCACATATAGGTTGATTGAGTGATCTCTTATAGTTGTATTTTATATGTTTCTCTATAAGAAATGATAAACTAGAGCAAAGGAAAGAAAACAATCCAAGTGAGTTAAGCGAGAAATAATGTTACCATGAGATAAAAAAGATACAAGAGCATATACCAAAGTAGATCAACAATGGAGACAAGGATTTGAAAGGGGAAGGCAAAGAAAGCCTCTTGTGAGTATTATGAATGAAGGCAAATGCCTAGAGAAGAGAGAGAGAAAGTGGTGGAGCAAACTAGCTCAATACAATAACATCAAGGTGATGTGTGCTGAAGAAAGTGAAAGATGCATTTCTTATAAAGAGATGAGAAAGGAGTTGCATGTGTTCGCATGTGTAACTCGCATTTCTATGAATGCCACATTCATAATAAGTGTATGCAAAGTGTCAACATCCTCTTAAGGAGGATAAACTAAATTTCTTAATAAAAGGAATTATAAAATTTGTTGTCCTTACATGTGGACTAGAGGACAAGTAAATGACATGTCCTCCACATGTGTACAATACGAGAAACTACATTTAGGGATCCTTGGAATATCCCAAATTAAATACATCCAAGGAAAGATTAATATTTCTAACACCTCCCCTTAATCTTTACTTGGGGAGCTTACCTCAAAGGGAGTTAAACCCAATTTACAATAGTACAAATTGATTTTTTTGAAACATCTTCAATCGTGCAAGAAGTCTTGTATTAGCATGGCTACATCATTGGAGGGACAAGAGAAGTGGATAGTCCTTCAAGTGCGATACATCTTCAAGAGGTCTTTTTTGTGCCACAATGTATTACTTGAAACATGGAAACAAGAAACAAGGAAACTATCCACAAGAAGAATTTTATGTTATATTCAAGTTAGAAAATTTCTAAGTAAACTCACATATAGTGAATTGGAATAGAGTGATAAAATGTAAAGTAATCAAGATAAATCATATTCTTCAAAGAACAAATATGTTATTAAAGCTCTCAAGAAAGGAATATACAAGGCACAAATGATCATAGAGAAGGCCAAATAATGAGCCCAACATCAAGAATGCATCAATCATGTGGATATAGACAGTCCAATAATAAGTCATTTCACTATTCACTACAAGTTAATGGGTGATCAATCCATAACTTGCATGACTCATGAATTAAGCAATGAAGTATACATAACTTTATATGAAATGTTTTCAAAAATATCAAAGGGAAGAAGTATGAGTATAAACAATAGATTGCCTTCAAATAAGAGTAAAATGCCTTCAAGATGGGTTAGATTAACTAAAATTCTAGGGAAACTCCAAGAATAAATGGTATAAACCATAAAGTGCCAATATGGTAATAGAATGATGCTAGAAAAACAAAAACTGCACTTATGTGCCACATAGTAGAAAAAAATAAATGTTGAAGGCAATAGTGTGTAATAACTCATAATCCCAAGGAATAAGAAAGAGCAAATTTTTTTTACTTATGTGAAATATATAAGAATGCATTGATAGTTGACAAGTCACAAAGATACAATAATTTGTATATTTATTGGGATATATACATGGGACCCATATATATTCACAAATAAATATACCTAAAATTTCATGGTATGAATTCTTGCAATTATAATTAAGATCATAAAGTCAATAGTTAATAAAACATAATTTCTAGGCAACATACTAAAGGGAAATGCCAAAAATAATGAATGAGGAACATTGACATCAACCCATATTTGTAGTAATTAATCCTCCTAGGTTGAAGTCCACCCATTCTAGAAATTGATCTCTTTTGCTAAGTAATTTTTGAGACCATTTATATTTTCTCTTAACAAATTTATCATTTGAAGAAGAGTCATCATGTAGGAATGCATCATTTGTTTCAACATTAGCATTATTACCATAATTTGTAAATGCATCATTACTGTTACCATTATAGGAAAGAATAAGAGGAATAAAGTTAGATATATAAGGAGTAGGGTTTAGAGAAAAAGGTTGGTCCTCCACTAACACAATTTTTCTTCCACTAAATTGTTCATTTTGAGCATTAGATGAGTCATGTGCATTATTTTCTACAATACAAACATTTCATGCTATTTGCACTTTGTTAGTAATAGGAATAATCTTGGATGGAGCAATAGGAGGTAAAATTCCAACCATATTAGATGAGATACGATCAGTATTAGATGAGCTTTCCATGCTCGATATTAAAAGCACTATCTTTGTGCAAAGAGTGTCTTGAAAAGGTGAACCTAGAAAATTTAAATAAGTTATCATGGCCTAACTTAGCATTAGCAATAACTTTGTTAGTGTTAGGATCAATAACAAAGCATATTTCCCTATGAAATTCGACTTTGTAATCTTGACATAATTGAACAATAGAAAGGATATTGTATTTCAACTCAGGAACATAAAGGACATCATGTAATTTTTCATTTGGAATACTAACATTACCAAATCCTTTAACTTCACAACTATGATTATCAACGAATTGAATTGGAATATTAGAAGGATCAGGTTTTAAGTAATCAAACACTTCTTTAAAATAAGTAACATGTTGAGATGGACCAGTATCAATAATCCATTCTAAATTTTTAGGAACATTGTAACTAACAATAAAAGCATGACGATATGGATGAGAGTTTTGATTATTGTTATTGATAGGTTGCTTATCTTTTTTGTTATAAATTTTTTATTAATAACATGACCATCTTTTCCACAATAATTACAATGAGGTTTGGAATTTGAATGATTCCTTTGATTATTATTATAGTTGGAATAATTACAATTGTTATTATGATTATTGTTATTATTGATATGTTTGACATTAGTTTTATTATTTGAATGATTAGAGTTGTTATTATTATGATTATTATTATTATTTGAATGAGAGTCATTATTATTTGAGTTCCTAGAGATAAATGCATGTTCACTTATTAAATTAACTTAGCCTCTTCCTATCTCAATAAGTTTTGAAAAATAACGCAAGTCAATTGAGCTGTTAAAAAAGGAATTGCAAGTTGAGCATGTATATTAGTTATAAACTACTGAAACTATCTAGGAAGACACTTTTTAAGAATAATATGAATTATTCAAATGTCATCTAATTGAACACCTAAACCAACTAAATGACTTTAATAGCATCAAATTTTAATAGAAATTCATCCATGGTTTTAAAATCTATATACCTAAGGTCTTCAAGTTGATCTTGCAACTGTATTTTGCACGATTCATCTGCACTATCATAAGTGGTTTGTAGAATTGTCCAAGCTTCATGAGCTTTGGAACACTTTGTAATTAATACAAATAAATTTGGAATAATGAAAATATCAATTAAACCTAAAGCTTCTTCATTTTTAAGTTTCCAAGCATCTTTTTTGTCTTGGGTAGTTGTTGAACAAGGTTCAACAGAAGGATTAGTTGCTATGTCTAACATGTGTTTAAAATGAAAAATGAAAGAAATATGTGTTTTCCAAGAGTGATAATTAGAACTATTAAGTTTTATTTTTGGAATTAATGTTTACATTTATATGAAAAAATTCCCCCTTATATAAATATTACTTTAAAACTTACTGTAGTTAAAATGAATTAGATAATAAAAAAAACTTTGATATATTTAACTTGCTAAATTTGAATGAGGAAAAAGGAAAATGAGAGAGAACTGATAAGAAATAATTATTAAAAAAAAATGCCTAAAGATTGCAAATTCCAAAGTTGCACAAATATGAAACTAGTCTCTCTAAAAATAGAAAGTAAGAATAACAATGAATAATGAATTATAATACATCCCTACAAGAAAAATGTCAGAGGAATAAATGAAGAAATAAAAACATAGAATAATAATAAGATAGAGAAGAAACAAAAGTATTACAGCTTAATATTTGGCTAAAAAGAGATTCCTTAAAAATTCAAAAAAAATTACAAACAACACAAAAGATTATAAAAAGAATAACTCTTCTAACTTATACATGATTAAAAAAAAAAAAAAAAAAAAAATAGGAGGCTCGGGTCGCACTATGAGAAGAGCCACAAAAGCAGTCAAAAAAATAATGCAAAAATGGTGAGAAGAGAGAGAGAAGGATGGGCGAGAGTAGGGTAGCAAGGGTTGTAAGGCATAAAGGTAGATGACCAGGTAGACACATACGAGCATGCATCAGGCTAGAAGTGGAAGACACTTATGTAGGGAAGAGGGGTGAGGGATGACAACTGAAAGAGAAGGAGGGAGGTGTTGGGGAAGGGATGATAAAGTGTAACCAATGATTATGACCCAGCTTAGTATGAAGTAGAACTGCAACAAGGAAGTGCTACAAGAGCACAACAACAGAAGGAGAAGAGGTGCAGAAAAAAATAGTAGCTCATGTATAGGCTTGAAGGAGGGAGTGACAATAGAAAAATTTCATGTTAATGCAAGGAAAGGGAAACAAGCATGAGATGGAGAGGAATGAGATCCACTTGGGCTGAATAGAGCACTCATAATAGGAGGCTGAAGGGGGGCGAAAGTTAAATGAGAACTTGTTGGGAAGCAGAAAGATAGAGGAGGGTGTGGGCTGATTTAAACACAGAAAAAAAAAACAAAACGACCCTCTAGAGAGAGTGAAGCTACAAGAGGAAGCACTTCCAAATATCAATAAAGTAAATATAAATCTCATGCAAGAGGAAGTACACAACAATAAAAACCAAACTAGGATCAAATCCCAACAACCACAATATCAACTAGACTGGGTAAGCTCATGATTCAGGCAATATGAGAATGCTAGATCGAGAGAGCCCAAGATTTCGAGAAAAGTGAGAGCACAAATATTATTGAAGTGTATAGATTAAAAGCATGAGAAAAAGATGGAAAAAAATAGAAGGGAATCAAAGCAAAAGGAATTAAATTAGAATTAATTTAAATTTTGAGAAAGGAAAGATAAGATTAATTCATATGAAAAAAATGTGAAAAATAGTAGAAGTAAAACCAATTAATGTAAGTTAACTAAAAGTATAATCATAAATAACATTATTTAATTGTTCCCTGTAATGAAAATATTAGGGAAATAATATTTTCTAAAAATTTTAAATAAAAAATTGCACATAAAGAAATGCTTATGAAGGTAAGAATTGATAAGATGCTACTTGTTTTGGTAGAATGCCATCCAAAACAAGAGCAAAAGAAATAAATTTTAAAATAAAAATATTCTTTGGTGGCAAGCCTTCCGAAGAGGGTTAGAGAAAAAGATAAAAAACAATAATAAAAAAACTGCACACACAAGATGTTAGAATGAGCTAAAAAATCACAACAAAATTTCTTCTCTCAATAACATCTCCAATTAAGGTGTGCTCCAATGAATGGAAAAATTCAACACCAAAACTCTAAACAAGGATTAGTAACCAAGCTTTGATACCATGTAAGAAACAATAAAGTAGAACAAAGGAAATACAACAATCCAAGTGAGCCATGTGAGAAATAATGTTACCATGAGATAAACAAGATCCAAGAGCATACACCAAAGTAGATCAATAATGAAGACAAGTATTTGAAAGGGGAAAGTAAAGAAAAGCGTTGTGAGTATATTGAATGAAGGAAAATGCCTAGAGAAGGGAAAGAGAGAAAGTGGTAAAGCAAAATAGCTCAATACAATAACATCAAGGTGATGTATGTTGAAGATAGAGAAAGAAGCATCGCTTATAAAGAGATGAGAAAGGTGTTGCATATGTTCACATGTGTAACTCCATTTCTATGAATGCCACATTCATAATAAGTGTGTGCAAAGTGTCAAGATCCTCTTATGGAGGATAAACTAAATTCCTTAATAAAAGGGATTATAAAATGAGTTGTCCTCCACATGTGTACAATAGGACAAACTACATTTAGGGATCCTTGGAATATCCCAAATCAAATATATCCAAGGAAAGATTAATATTTCTAACATTCTCATCCAACCCTTATTTTTTATGATCATCATGTAGTTGGTGTGTCCATATATAAGCACAGAAGCATGCACTTATAGGGGGCTTGCGAGTCTTGAGCTCTTGGTTTCTTGTCGGTTGAGTTATTTTCATTGGGGTTGGGTTGGGAAATTGCATTTCCTATGAGCACTCATGTGATGAGCATGGGTATGTAGGGTAGACAAGTAGAGGGGCTTCTCTTGTAACCCAAGGTTGTGTTCCTGGTGAGGTATAAGTGAAGAAGTTACTAATAAGTGATAACTAAATAAATTCATGGGTAATTAACTAAGACAAGAAAATACTATGTACCTATATGACTCATTTGAAGTTATGAGCTCATCAGTTTATCTTAGGGCCTAATGTCTATGTGGTTCATCCAACAACATAACACTATGGCCTCCCAAGGGAGTATTTCCATTAGATGTTTAGCTTGGTCTCCATGATGCTAAGTGATCTACTCTCCACTAGAGTACCTATATAGTAGACCCATAGAGGGTCTAACCAAGACCTATTGTATTGTATTGTCCCACGATATTGGTTTCAATCCTATGTACTATTTGGTGTGAGTGTTAGCCATGGATGTATGTATTGTGTGTGTGGAGTCAAATCACTATCTTCATTAGTATGACAGGAGTGGGCCTATGGGTTCCACATGGTTGGGAGGCATAGCTACCTTTACCACTGCTAGGGACTGGTGTATAGAGTTGACATTCCTCAATGTTCAATTCTAGAGTTAGATCCTTACATGGTTCTCCATATCTTCCAGAGTATATGTCCATGTGGTTTATGTTATTTTAGTTCATATAGATAGTTGATCTATGCACATGTATATTCATTGTAATGCTACTTTCCACATGATTATGTTAGATGCTTGGATTAGACATTATGGTTGAGATGTTAGAATTATGTGATCTTGCTTATGCTTTCGAGTGTTTACTCCTTGACTATTATGGATCTAGTACTCCTCAGTATGGAGGTTCTAACTCTTTCCCCTTTTAAATTTCTCATCAAGCTATTTCTTTGTAAATCTAGGAAACATAAGTACAACATTGGGCGATACTATAAAAGTATCACATGCCTTAGAGATAAATATTATGTGATACTGGAAAGTATCCCACAATAGTAGTAAGTTCTATCACGTGACAATGGTAAAGTATCACATGGTAGTAGTAAGGTATATCACACAATACTAGAAATTAACATACAATAGTTATAAGAAGTATCATGTGATACTAGAAAATTATCACTCAATAGTATTGTATAGTGTCATATGATATTGGAAAATATCACCTAAATGTTGGTCTCAGAATTGTTTTGACATTTGAGTGTCAACACACTTAACCACTATTCATATAAGAGATGAGTACACTATATGTGCCAAGCCATAATTCCAATATGTGCCGAGTCACAGTTGATGTTGAGCAAGATAGAATGTAATAGGTATCGAGAAAAGCAGGATAGTATATGTGCCAAGCACCAGTAGTCCAATATGTGTCGAGTAAAATAGAATCAACATATGAGTTTATGCCCTCACAAACTCAGATGTAAACTATTTTTTGAGTTGACATAGAAGGATTTCGAAGGATAATAAGGATAAGAATGAATCTTTTATATTTCCTATGTAATCATCATGCAACCAATAAGAAAAATGAAGAAGGCATGCAACCAATGAGAAAAATGTAAAGAATGAGCGAGAATTCAAGATTAAATATGGATCATAGGTCCATACCTAACCCTAAGTCTATGAAGCCTTTATAAGAAGGCTTAGACCCCATGATTTATAGTTGCTAAAGAAAAGTCAAGGAAGTTGCTAAGCAGATGAAAACATTGCAGAATAGGGCAAACAATAGGGGTATCACTGAATTAGTGAATTGAGCAACAATTAAAAATCTAGTTAATTAGAACAGTACAAGGGATATGAATAGATATTAGATCAAGAAAGGATCACATCAGAATGAGAAAATCAAGTGCCTGAAACTAGAAATTGAAGATTGTAAGCTATTAGGTCAAAGATTCCTAATATTCTCTAGCCATTGTATTAGATAGTGAAAATTCTATGATGATAGGTTAGCTTAATAGATATATTTTAGATGCTTTGAAGAGGTGACTAAATCCTTTAACAAGGTGACATTTCATGTAAAGTGTTTGTAAATCCTTTAACTAGGTCACTATTGACATAGTGTAAAGCCTTTGATAGGGCATGCCTTTCACAGGGTAGATCATCAGAAGTGGTCAAAAAATTATTGTTGAAGTAATTTTGTGGGTATCATCCCCACCCCTATTTTACCTTCTTATTCCTGGAGGGTTTTTATGCATGTGTTTATTTCATGTTCATTTAATATGCTTACATGCATGCAATTTACTTTCAGTTATTTGTTTTAAAGGATTTGAAAAAGGTTAAAAGTGTGGTACTTCTAATTCACCCCCCCTCAAAATTACTCTTCCCATTTGAATATTCCAACAATTGGTATCATAGCAAAGGTTCTCATAAGGAGATGCCTAACATCATAGAGAAAATATCTAAAGATGAAAGTCTTCAAACTTGGGAAGATCATAGATAATTAGGTGATTGATGTGCATCTCTCTCTACACAAATTGGAGGAAGCTAGAGAGGAATTGAGAAAGTCCTTAAAAAGAAGGAAGGATATAGCCATTGCTAAAAATGACATACACTACAAGGAGATTGATACCACAAAAGTGTTTATCAATGGAGATTCTAAGGAATTTTATGCAGCAATAGGTAAATTGATGGAGAAAAATAGAGCACAAGTTGAAGAAATTAGAATACTCAAGCTTGAATAAGAATCACAAGCCATAATTGGTGCGGGGGCCCTAGCTTGGTTGGCTAAATCTTCCCTGTTGCAGGGGGTTGGTCACGGGTTCTAGTCTCCCTTGTCCTCGTGGTACCGGTGGGCATGTCGTGCCAGCGCTACCGATCACGAAAAAAAGTTTACTAGGCACACTGCAGTTTATAGGGGGGCCGTGTTGGACCGATTCCTGCAATCTAAAAAAAACAAAAAAAAAAAAAAAAAAAGAATCACAAGCCATAATGCTTTGTGAAGTGACTGAACAAAAGAAGAAAGCCATTGAAGACAAGGCCATGAGAGAAGATGATAACAGAAATGTTACCAATAGACTGGAGGAGAAGACAATTGAGTTTGAGAGAATCTCAAACAAGCAGCTTGACACCTTAAGCCAGATGATGAATGCTCATCATGAACTAAACATGAAATACATTGAGATCTCTACATTGAAGTTACAAAATGATCAACTACAAAATGAACTAAAAAGAGAGAAGGAGATAGTAGAAAGCTTCAACAAACCCAATGAGGCTATCAAGTAATTTAAACAACTACTAAAATCACTAAGGGCTAGTAATGATACTTCAGGACTTGGTTACACCGGCACTAAACAAGGAGAATTGTCTAAGACTGCAAAAGAAAGGAGTAACAAAGGTAAAAACACTAAACCTACTTGATATTTCTATGGTAAAAATGGACACACTACTAATGTATGTAGGAGTAAGAAGAATAATTAGAATGATAAGCCTAAGAATGCAAGCTTTTTTCACAAGTGCAAAAAGCAAGGACATCAAGCACATGAATGTAGAACCAAGACCATAAGGACACCAAGATTTGATGGTCACTGCTACAACTACAAAAGGTATGGACATAGAGCATTTTAATCTAGATCAAAGCCTATGTGGTCACCAAATTAGCTTGCAAAGTGAAATAACCATGGTCATCACTACAATTGGGATTACAATACGAGGCAGAGTTGCCACTACTATCAGGAGTATGGACACATTCCTAAAAATTTCATAAGGACACATTTCAAAGCGAATTACAATAGATGGTTAAGCTAGACCATATGTTTCAATTGCTTGAAGACTAGTCATATTAGTAGGCATTTCCCAACAAAGTCAAAAGCACCCAAGACAGAAGTCAACAAAGAAAAAGAGTAGGTTGATGTTGAACAAATCAAAGGCAAAATAAACAAGGCTTGGAAGAAGAAAGATGAGTGTAGCATGTAAAATGGAGGCATCACTTTACCCAAGAGGTCGAGTGATCACATCTCATCCAACTAAGAAAGAATAGGCATATGGGACTGGTATACAAAGTTATATCATACATCAATCCCAAGACAAAGAAGGATTGCAAAGAAGAAATCAGCATGAGCAAAGATGACAAGATGAAATTTGAAGTTTTTGAAAATACTATTGAGTTGTCCTTAGATGTCGAGTAAAGGTCCAATGGATGTCGAGTTGCTATTAGTGATCGAGTTGGTAGTTGATGTTGAGTGAAGTGGATATCTAGTGGAAACTGAGTCATGTTGAAACCTTCAACTGCCGAGTGTATAGCTATATGTACAAAGCATTTAATGCTAGGTTTTGAAAGGTATAAGGTCAAACTTTGATTATTTTTATGCCATTCAAACATAGAGCAAAGATGAAGAGTGCAAAAGTGATCAAAGAGTAACCTTGAAGCCATTTGCATCGATTTCAACAATGATTCAGCATAAATTTCAAAGATCTAAGGTATTTATCAAGTGTCGAGCTACACAGTATTGAATTTTTTAATATATTAAAACCCTTTTTCAGTATAATGGCCTCTAGTTCTAAGAACCCTAAAGGAAAGGAAAGTCATGAGGTCCAACTAGTTAGTAATAAAGGCAAAGAACTTGAGTTTAGGCCAATCCTTGAAGTCACCTATAGAAACGACCTTGCTAGCATGTTGTCCATTATTCCACCAAAAGTTGTCATGGTGCAAGACATAAGGAAGCATTATAACTACAAAATAGGAGCAGTAGGTGATCTTGAAATATTTCAATCCTATGAAAAATTGTGTGATAACACAATTTTGAAGGATGAATATTTGATAGTTGAGAAGAAGGGTTTAACAAATGCCCTAGTTTACCCTACAAGTTTCAAAAAAGAATGGATATGGATTGTTCTTAGTAGAATTCACAATAGATGTTTGTGGTTGGAAATAGGACTAATAAAGATTACTAAGAGGATAGTACATAGGGTTATAGGTTTCCCAACCCTAGATTGGCATAAAAACATGAGAAGTGACTCAAAAGAGGCAATTGAGAAAAACACAAGAGCAAAATGAAATAAAAGAGGCATGTCGATTGACACAGTCATAGATCCCCTTCTAGACTTTGCTGTGAGAATCATTTCTCACAAGTTCTACTAATCTAGCTAATTAAACAATGTACCATGTATTGCTGTTGATGTAGCATACAAACTTATGAAGAAAGATCATACATATGATCTAACAGAACTAATGTTGCAACAAATAAATAAGAACCTAGGAGCAATAAGGAGATCAAAAGGTGTTCAATGCAAGTTTGGTTCAGTTCTTATGTGCATATTCGTTTATGTCATGAAAGAGTTTCTTTTTATTGGAAAGGTGAATTGGAACCCAAACAAAACTATAATCACACAAATCAATGAGCTCATTGATTAGATGGGTAACAACTTTGAAGCCCAAATGATAAGCTAGTTTGAAGATTTTAAGAAATCCATGAATACTAGGTTCCTTAGTGGAAAAACATATCAATGACATATGCTTTTTGGTTGACATTGACTATACCTATATCTAGGCAGCAATTCCAAGGGTAAGATGGCTAAGGCCATTGGGATATGAACTTGATGTAGATGAAGCCTTAGTAGCAATCATAACATTGCTTGCAGAAGAGATTGATAAGGAGGCTCCTCATTTTGGCACATATGATGTTGTCAAATCTAAAGTTGAAACATAATTGAAGACATCATCTGTAATTAAGAGGAATGATAAATTAGTGAAGAAGATAAAGAAGAAATTTGGTGTAGATATTGAAGGAGAAGCAGGTGCTAAAGAGGAAGAAGAAGAAGAAGGTGAGAGTGAAGAAGAAGAACAAGGGCAAGGTCAAATGGAGTTGACCTAAGGCTTAGGAGAAGACAAAGTAGAAGGTGCAGAGGAAGAAAAATTTGAGTAAAAAAAGAGAAAGGCTAAAACTCAACCTCCAACTTAGCCCAAACCCAGGAAGGCTATAGGAACAACACAAGCCAGGCCAACACTAGGAACAAGAACTAGCACAAGGGAATCTACTCAAAAGGCCGAGGAGTAAGTAAAAGAGAAGAAAAAGGCCACTGAATAGATTGATGAAGTGCCAAAGAAAAGAAGAAAGCATGTGGCACAACAAAAAACTAATGATGAGGAGAGAATAGAATCAGAGGATATCAGCAAATTCAGAGTGGTAAGCCATCCTCCGAAATCTGCCATTGATAAGATTTGCGAAAATATTAAGAATGCGGATTTGAATGATTTGAAAAATCTTGATTTCAACAAGCTAAGTAGAGAAGAGAAAAACAAAATAGAGGAATTTGTATATGCCATGATGGCTGAATTTAAGAATACACCTCTAGAGCTAGATAATACCATGCTTAGAGGGCTATATGAGATAACTGAAGACAAATGGCATTATTGTTTGAAAATGGAAAAGGAGATCAGAGAATCTACCTTAGCACAAGTGATGCTTGACCTAACAAGAGGTCAAATAAAAAAGGCTAATAAGAAACATGGTGGCAAATTTGCACATAAATATAGAACCTTCAACATCCTACAAAATAAGATTGAAGAAGTAGTGAATAAGTCCACACAATTGTGGAAGATAATCTACCAGATAACCGATGACAAGGATGAAGAAGCAAACAAGGTAGAGGCTAGTACCAAGGAGAAGATAGAGGAAAAGAAAGTGGAAGAGAAGAAAGAAGAAGAGAAGAAGGAGGAAGAGAAAAGAAAATAAGATAAAGAAAAAGAAGAGGAGGAAATACAAGAGGGAGAAGACATGGAAACAAATGAAAAATAGTAGCAAGAGGAATAGAGTGTGCAAGACACACAAATGCCACCCCCTATCCCTCCTCATGTAACCATCACACCTACAGACACAATAACTATCAAGGATGTTTCTAAAAATTCTACTCAGAGCATCAATCCCCTAACTATTGAGGATCTCTCCAAAATCCTTCACCAATCCACTCTACAGGCACAATTATGTACCAATCCTATATTGGTGAGTGTATATGAGCTACAAAAGGTAGTAGCAGAACCAAAAAGAGACAAGGTGAAATCGCAAGAACCACCTTTCACCTATACAGCTACTAACACTCAAATTTTAATGTTTCCACCACCACCTCCAACAATTGCAATAACAATAGGTGACACCATTCAGAAGCCAAGTACAAAAGAAGGGAAGTCTGATGAGAAAGAGGAAACATTAAAGGAAGAGGAGTAGGTCACTATTTAGACATTAGTAGAACTACCAAAAATAGGAACTCCCACAAAGATTCCTCAGAAGCTGAGTACTGAAGCCATACCTTTGCAAATATCCACACCAGGCTTGAGCTCAATAAAGGTGACTAGGGTACCTCACTATGGAGACCCTGAGTTAGATGAAGAGATAGTCATTCCTTCTTATGACTCAAAGAATTTCACGATGGAGCAGATTATAGAAATGAAAAATGCATCAAATAGGAGGCAAAGACAAGAAATACTCAAAAAAGACTATAAACATAAGCAAGCACTACATGAGATTAAGGATATCTTTATGGATGCCTTTAGCTTGTAGTCACTAGATGAGTCAAAGCCCATAATGGAATAATTACCTGATGTAGTTGACCAGATGACTAGTGAAGA
The DNA here is from genome assembly GCA_028749045.1 of Cupressus sempervirens. Taxonomy (NCBI): domain Eukaryota; kingdom Viridiplantae; phylum Streptophyta; class Pinopsida; order Cupressales; family Cupressaceae; genus Cupressus; species Cupressus sempervirens. The sequence continues at coordinate 503,984,856 of CM053786.1, forward strand.
CTAGGATACAAATGTTAAACTTATGGAATGGTCTATAAAGAAGTTTCAAGGGAAGGTAAATGAGAAAATATCTAGTGGTATAGCAGTTGAACAAGTAGAATTGGCCAAGGAAATTGACAAGGTCAAAATTGTACTTTAGAACATTTTCTCATTGTATAAAAAGCTATGTGATTTTTCCAACTTCACACAAGAGACAGGTCAGAGGATAATAAGCTTCGAGAGAGATTTGAAGATTTCTAGCATGCAATTGCCAAGGGATCTAGCTCAAAGTGAGAAGCATTTTTTCTAATCACTTCACACTCAAAGAGAGTTAGCTACACTAACAAGTGAAGAGGCCAATATAAAGGCCAAATTGATGCAGATTCAATCCTCCATAACCCCACATTTGGAAGTCCTCCACAAAAAGGAAAGCCATTGCTGAAACTTTCTTAAAGAAAGATCCTAATCTTTCTACATTAGATGGACTTGTACATCTTGCTGCAGAGACTGCCATTCAACACAAGTCACTAGATATTGCTTTGGAGAATTGGGATGCAGCTCTAAAAATAATAATGGAGGTAAACAACACATTTTTGGCTAAATATGGTATTACTCCTTAGGACCCTTTTCCATAAGTGTCAAAAAGGGGGAGAAATAATAAAGGAGATAGGGGGAGAAATAACAATAAGGAAGATATGACTAAGGAGGAGATAAGTCATAATGTGTAAATAGTATGGGGGAGAAATAATGTTTTGGAGGAAATATGAAAAAAACTTGCAAGTACAATTAGAGTAGATAAAACAACTCAACGCACATGTTTAGATTATAGGAATAGGGCAAAGAGAAAGAGTATCAGCACATTCAACATAGAATTCTGGTTGCAAAGAATGAAATGGTACAATTAGCTCAGGGGGAGTTATAAGAATTTTAGGTATTTTGAACAAATTTTGGAATTTTGTACATATGAAAAGTAGATTGGATAGGGTACTCATAAATATAGAAAAATAATGTCTAGTTAAGTGTTTTTGACACTCATGTCAAAGGGGGAGATTGTTGGTGTCAGAATGGTTTTGACATTTGAGTGTCAACATACTTAACCACTTTTCATATAAGAGTCAAGTACACTATATGTGCCAAGCTAGAATTCCAATAGGTTTTGAGCATTATATAGGTGCCAAGTGATATATATAGGTGTTGAGTCACAGTTGATGCCAAGCAAGACAAAATGTAATAGGTGCCGAGCAGAGCAGGATAGTATATGTGCTGAGCACCAATAGTCAAGTATGTGTTGAGTAACACAAAATCAATATGAGTCTGTGCCCTCACATACTTAGATGTAAACCATTTTTTGAGATGACATAGGATGATTTCAAAGGATAATAAGGATAAGAATGAATCTTTTATATTTCCTATGTAATCAGCATGCAACCAATAAGAAAAATGAAGAAGGCATGCAACCAAAGAAAAAAATGTGAAGAATGAGCAGGAATTCAAGATTCAATATGGATCATAGATCCATACCTAACCCTAAGTCTATGAAGTCTTCATAAGAAGGCTTAGATGCCATGATTTTTAGTCATTGAAGAAAAGTCAAGGAAGTTGCTAAGCAGATGAAAAAATTGCAGAACAGGGCAAACAACAGGGGTATCAGTAACTTAGTGAATTGGGCAAGAATTACACATCTAGTTAATCAGAATAGTACAAGGGATACAGACATATATTAGATCAAACAAGGATCACATTAGAATGAGTAGATCAAGTTCCTAAAATCAACAATTGAAGATTGTAAGCAATCAAGTTAAAGATTCCTAATACTCTCTAGACATTGTATTAGATAGTGAAAATCCTATGATGATAGGTTAGCTTAATAGCTATTTTGTAGATCCTTTGAAGAGGTGACTAATCCTTTAACAGGGTGAAACTTCATGTAAAGTTTTTGTAAATCCTTTAACTAGGTCGCAATTGACATAGTGTAAAGCCTTTAACAGGATAGGCCTTTCACAGGTAGACCATCAGAAGTGGTTAAACAATTATTGCTGCAGTAATTTTGTGGGTATCATCCCCATCCTAGTTTTACCTTCTTATTTTGGGAAGGTTTCTAGATTACCAAATTTGGTGTTATGTGTGTTGATCAATATTTTTATTTCATGTTCATTTAATATGTTTACATGCATGTAGTTTACTTTCAGTCATTTATTTTAAAGGATTTGAAAAAGGTTAAAAGTGTGGTACTTCTGATTCACCCCCCCCTCTCAGAAGTACTCTTCCCATTTGAATATTCCAACAGTGAATTCTATACAAAAACCTGTTTATGAAAATAACAGGTATCTTCAAATTTTTTGGTTGAGAGTCGTAGGGTATTTTGGGTACCCTCTTGGGATGCACCCCTTCCTAGGTCCTGAAAGGTTAGAGATTATTAGCTTCTTGTTTGTGTAAACTTTCATAGTTGGTTTTGGATGTGTTAGTAAGTAGTGATTCTTGGAGATTTATTAGATGTTTGGATTGCTTGGTTAAGTCTCCTACTACAATTTTTTGATGGATTGCATGTAAATGCGGTTTGAATCCATGCTTATTACTTAAAAATAAATGTATTGGCTTTTATTTATCCTTGTTCCAAGGATCTTTGTGTGGGGCATTACAATTTTCTTGTGCTTCCACCATAAGCTTCTGCAAAAATATCTAGAGGGCTCTATAGAGCTTATAAATAAGGCCCTCTCTTGAAGTTTTGGTGTAAAAAATCTACAATAGTCTATTAATAAAGTCATAATATTTTAGTGTGTATTAGTTTTCTCTGTAATCTTATTTTGATGCTCTATAGACCAATCTTTTCTTTCAATATACTTTTCTATGTGTAAAATATGTTTTTCTTTTCTTTGTCTTGTTGTTATATACATTTCATCATGGTATCATAACATGTTCACTTTTTGGGGTTGTGCATTTATGTTGTTTTTGGTATGAATTTTTATACTTGCAGGTTGTTACCTGGGAGTGAGCAACACCAACATTTCTTTTGAGAAAAAAAGAATACTCCAACAAGGGAAAGAGATTTTTGAAAACAATTTGGTGAGAAAATTTCAATCTCAATTTGGGTAATAATGTTCTTTTGAAATCTCTTCTATTATATCTAAAAAGGAGATAATTTTATAATGGAATGACTTGGTGTTACTTTTCCCATATATAAACTAAATGGGAAAAAATAATATGATTGGGTAACTCATATTGAAATCTATCAAACTCTTCGTTATGAAATTATGAATGCTAGTGAGAAAATGCCTACAAATCTAGGAAAGGATCAAGATAATTGGGATAGAAGGGACAAGAAGAAAAAAACACTAATCAAGCTCATATGTTCAGAGGAGGTTTTTCCAAAAGTTCATAATGAAAGAAGCGGAGTCAAAGTATGGGAAATTTGGAAGGATCTATATCAAAACTCAATTGATGTATGGATTTTATATCTCACTATTGACTTATATAAGATGAAATCATCAAGCTTACAAGAGATAGTTTGACATTTAAGAAAATTAAAGGGAAAGAAAAATGAGCTTGCTTCTATTAGCAAAGATATAAATGACAAATATTTTGTGCAAATTTTATTACAAAGTCTTCCAGGATCTTAGCAATCCTTTATAAGAGGATTAGACACAATAGATAAGTTAAAAAGTATTAAATATGAAGAATTGTGTGCTAAGTTAGTTCAAAAAGAGAAAAGATAAGTTAAAGAAAGAGAATCATTTGATGGTGAATCTCAAGCATTTGTAATGAAAAAAAAGCAATATCATAGGAAGTCACAAGATAATCAATCTAAAAAAAGAAATTGGAAGTATGAAAATAAAAGTTCTTCATCTATAGCTCACAATAGAAGTAAATAGAAATGTAATTATTGTGGCCAAATAGGTCATAAGAAAAATGAATGTTTTAAGAAGAAAAGAGATACAAAGAAGAAGATAAATAATTCTCCAAAATTTGGTGATTCTAAATGAAATGCATTTTGTGTTGCACTTAAAGAAAATAATATTTTCAAAGATGATTGGGTTATTGATTCTGGTACTATGCAACACATGTATCATAATGAGAAACAATTTTATTCATTAAGTGAAAATAATATAGATAAAATATATTTGGGAGATAATAGTGTGTTAATAAGTTAAAGGGATTGGTAATGTCAAGGTTGATAATGGTTTGTTAAAAAATGTGAAATTAATCCAAGAATTAAAGATAAATTTACTGCCAATATCTCAAATTGCAAGTCAAAGATATAAAATAGAATTCTATGATGATAAGAGCTTAATCAAAGATGTCAATGACAATTATAAAGTTATTGCAATTGGTAAAATGGAGAATGGATTATATAATTTTCAGGAATTTACTTCTAAATATGGAGATAAACCTATGTGTTCTATTGTCCAATATGATGATATGATCAGGTTATGGCATGAGCATTTGGGGCATGCCAATTTTCAAAGTCTCAAGCTTATGAAGAGATTACAAATGTGGTGCAGAAGCACCTAGTAAAAACTCATTATTTTGATCTTTTTTTTGATTTTGGCATGTACTGACTCTAGCCAAGTTAGGAGTGTGAGTTTAGACCTTTCTAGGTCATGTTTGAGTTTTTTACTAGGTGGAGTTGGCTACATTCAATCCATTCTAGAAGGTTTTGATTTTCTTTCTTATTGTTGCTTGTTTTAGGGGTTAGAATTCTAGGAATATAAAATCATGAGGAAGGGATGGTTTTTACCTTATCTTGTCCTCCATGATGTTTTTGCATTCCCTAACATGGATTGGAGATCCTACATATCTTTTGGAGCAAGAGATGAAAAAAATGTTAGATATTGACAAGTTGTTAAATAGGACAAAGTGGTCAAAAACATGTGGATTGATATCCTAAAGGATAAATCATGCCTAGACATCATAAATAGATCATGTTAGCCCTACTTGGAAGGTTCCAAGTGATAGAAGTTCAAAAATTGCAAAAATGAAAAGTTGTCAACAACTTTGAAAAGTTGCTTGACAATATTTGAGCAAGAAATGAACATGTCATGGACCTGAGGTTGATAGTTTCTATAAATGTTTAAAAATTCTTAGTAGAAATATAAAAACCATCAAATGACCCATTCTAGGGGTTGGACATTGTAAGAAGGAAATTTTGTTATTGAAAGCTACAAATTTTGCCCAAGTTTTGACAGTTTTTCATGTTTTGGATTGCATGTTCACAATAATGGATTTGAAGTTTGAGTTTTTGCATTGGATTATTGGATTTTATGTTTGTAAAATTCTTTTTGTTTTAGGTTTATAGGTTGTAGAAGTCCATTTGACTAGTTTTTGAAAATCTTTTGTAATCAAGCTATATGTTGTTCCAGTTTTGACAAATTTTGGAAAAATGGATCCCCCATGAGTTCCCACTATGGATTTATCATGACCTTAAGGGGAATGGAATTGGAGCCTATGTAAATTATGTATATAGTTTTTGGGACCCAGTGAGTGTTGATTGAACATTTTAAAAGTGATGCCCTAGGCAAGTCACAATTACTTCGTTAGCTAGTCACAACATTGGCAAGAAGATTTTGGAGGTTTGAATGTGAAAGATATTTCAAACTAGGAGTTGAAGAATGGAGAAGAGTTAATGATGATGTTCTATACAAGAGGGTAAAGCTTCAAAATAAGTTTTTCTATGGGTATGATCAGACCCTAATCAACACTATCATTTTCAAGTTGAAACCCTTGATTATAGGCATGAAATTTTTTTTTAGGTGCACGAAGAGCTTGGGGACCTAAGACCCACAAAATACTTTAGGTTTTCCAAAATGGTACTTTAATCCATGATTTTTTGCAATCTTTTTTAGGGAAATTTGGAGTTAAAGTCCAAAAACCCAAGTAGGAGGGATAATTCTAGTAACCTATTTTGGCTATTTTGGAGTAAATGTAAGGCAACTTGAGTAAAACTTATGGGATTCGGGTCTAGAAGCCTAGAAAAGAACTAGAACATCACTCCATGTACTTTTAGAAATGAATAAGATGGACCTAGAATTGAAGTTGGTCAGTTAGGTTGTAGGGGCATTTGGTGAAGGAAGAAGCAAAAATTCTTGGTGTAACTAGGTAGTGAGTAGTTAGAGGATAGGACAAAGATCCTATAGAGGTTAGGGTATTAAAGTGAACCCTACAAGGCTAAGAGAAATCTTGATCAAGTCCTAGAGAAGATAGGTACTAAGCAAGAAAACTATCTAGACTTACATCAAAGTGGTATTAGAGCTTGGAGATTTGGGTTTGTCATTAGATGTTTCAGACTGAAGAGTCAAATGTTTTAGACTAAAGAGTCAGTTGGAGAAATAATCATGGTGACCAATGTAGAGTTGGACAAAGAAATAGGTGAGCAAAAGGAGAGAAATGGAATCCTTGAAGAAGCCCTAGAAGAAATGGAAACCAAATTAGAAGTTGTTGAGGTAGCTAAGAAGAAAGACCAAGAAGGTGAAGGCAATAGTAAAGGTAAAGAGAAGATTGAAGAAGAAGATATTATCCCTGAACTAGAACCTCTAATAGATGAAGAGCCATTCCTAAAGGTCACCAAGGCATAAGGTACAAAATCCATAGAAGGGATTCCTTTTTTTATTGGGAAGATGGACACTAAACTTGTAATGGAGTGGATTCAAGGGATGGAGAACCAATTTGAGTGTGAAGGTGTGATTGAAGCATAGAGGGTTAGGGTAGAAAAATCTAGGCCAAGGTGATCAGCCCTAACATGGTAGATGTATCTCCAAGAAGAGAGGGAGAAAGTGGGCAAGAAGCCCATTGAAAATTGGAAAGCCATGGTAACACTTAGAGTTGTATGTTCTAGTCCAAGCTCTAAGGAAATGGAGGCACTCTTTGATCCCAAATTTTTTTTTTGTATACTCAAACAATCAAGCCCTCAATTTCCCTATCTTTGAAGATAAGCTTAGTAGTAAGCATATGAAACGGGTAGAAAACCTAAAAGCCTACACATTTACCATCAAACATAATAAGGAGATGCAAAAAAAGGAAGATGATGGATTGAGTAGAAGACTTCTTATAGTCCAAAAGATTCAACTCCAAAGCATAGGCATTGAAAGCTTCAAAGACCTATATGCTGGTGATGAAGACTTTACTCACATCTACAAGGTATGCAAGGAGTTCAAGAAAAAGTTTCATATTGAGTTTTATGATTATAAATTTTGGAATAGTTTATTGTTTAAAGAGAGTTACCTTTGTGTTCCTAGAGGGTCCATAAGGGAAATTTTGATCCAAGAAAAGCATAATGGGCCACATAGTGATTATTTTGGAGTCAAAAAGACTCAAGAGTTAGTTACTAGGTTCTATTTTTTTCCTAGGATGATTAGAGATATTATAAAATATGTGGAAAGTTGTATAGTGTGTCAAAAATAAAAGAGAACATCTAGAATTGTTGGTCTTTACCAACCACTCCCAATTCCTAGTAGACCATGGGAATGCATAAGTATAGATTTTGTAGTTGGTTTACCAAAGATAAGGAAAGGTTATAATAACATTAATGTGATTGTGGATTGATTTAGTAAGATGGCCCATTTTGTCCCTTGCAAAGACCATACATGATGTGTAATTGCTCACTTGTTTTTTAAAGAGGTAGATAGGATCCATGGACTACCTATAAGAATTATTTCAGATAGGGACACCAAATTCATAAGCTACTTTTTGAAGACACTCTAGAAGAAACTTGGAACAAACATATCTTTTGGATCTTCCTATCACCCACAAACAAATGGAAAAATAGGGGTGACTAATAGGAGTCTTGGAAACTTGCTGAGGTGTCTCACAAAGAAGTATGGCTAGACATGGGACCAACTCGTTAGACAAGATGAATATGCCTAAAATGATAGTGAATAGATCAAACTATAAGAGTCCTTTTGTAGTTTTTTATGGTTTTCATCATAAAGGGATATTTGAGTTGAGAGAGTTGAAGGATAGAGCAAATGGTAGTGGCTATGTTGATGACTTTGCCGACTCCATAAGTGAAGTCCATGAAAGTGTAAGGAATAATCTAATTGAAAATGCTAACAAATGGAAGAAAAATATGGATGCATCAAAAAATGATGTTTAACTTCAAATAGGGATCTTGTGATGGTGTACTTGAACAAACCAAGGTTGCAGAAGGGGGTACCACACAAACTAAAGATGAGAAGATTGGGTCCTTGTAAAATACTTGCAAAGTATGGCAATAATGCCTATAAGGTTGAGCTACCTATAGATATAGGGTTGTAACCAATATTTAATGTTGTAGACGTAGTTTCCTACAAAGGACCTATTCAAGATGCTGATCAAAACCTTCAAGAGTTTACACAAGATGTAGTAGATATACATCTAACTCATGCTCTACCTTTGATAGTATATCAAAACCTAGATTCAAGGGTCTAAAAGAAGACCAAAAAGAAGGACTAAATGGAACATCTAATCAAATTGTTTGGCAAGGATGATGCTGATGCTACTTGGATACAAGAAGAAAACTTCAAGAAGTTGGCAATTGACTTCAACTTGCTCAATCTATTGATAGATTAACTTTTTTTTTTTTTTTTTGTGGGGGGGTGAGTATGGTGTAGGAGCACCTAGCCAAAGCTCATTGTTTTGATTTTTAGGTTGATTTTGGCATGTATTAACTCTAGCCAAGTCAAGAGTGTGATTTTGGACCTTGCTAGGTCATGTTTGATTTTGTTTCTAGGTGGAGTTGACTAGGTTCAATCCATTCTTGGAAGTTTTGGTTTTCTTTCTCATTGTTGCTTGTGTTAGGGGTTATGCATCTAGGACCATAAAATCATGAGGAAGGTATTTTTTTTACCCTATCTTTTCCTCCATGATGATTTTACATTTCCTTGCATGGATTTGAGATTCTACATATCTTTTGAAGCAAGAGATGAAAAAGATGTCAAATATTGACGAGTTGTTAAATAGGACAAAGTGGTAAAAAACATGTGGATTGATGCTCTAAAGGATAAATCATGCCAAGAAATTCTAAATAGACCATGTTAGCCCTACTTGGAAGGTTCCAAGTGATAGAGGTTCAAAAATTGCAAAAATGCAAAAGTTGTCAGCAACTTTGAAAAATTGCTTGACAACATTTGAGCAAGAAATGAGCATGTCATGGACCTAGGGTTGATAATCTCTTAGTAGAAATATAAAAACCATGAAATCACCCATTCCAAGGGTTGGAGATTGTAAGAAGGAAGTTTTTTTTATTGAAAGCCATGAATTCTGCCCCAGTTTTGACAGTTTTTCATGTTTTGGATTGCATGTTCACAATAATGGATTGAAGTTTGAGTATTTTAATTCGATTATTTGAGTTCATATTTATACAATTCCTATTGTATCATGTTTCTAGGTTGTAGAAGTTCATTTGGCTAGTTTTTGAAAATATTTTGTAATCAGGTTGTGTTATTCCAGTTTTGATTTTTTTTTGTAAAAATGGCTCCCTCATGAGTTCCCATTGTGGATTCATCATGACCTTAAGTGGAATGGAAGTGGAGTGTATGTAAATTGTTTATATATTTTTTGGGGCCCTGGAGTGTTGGTCAAACATTTTAAATGTGATGCCCTAGGCAAGCCATAATTACTTGGTTAGGCAATCACAACATTGGAAAGAAGCTTTTGGAGGTTTGAATGTGAAAGATACTTTAGAAAAAGAGTTTTAGAATGGAGAGGAGTGAGTTATGATGCTATATGAAAGAGGGTAAAGTTTCAAAACAAGTTTTGTTATGGGTATGATTAGACTCTAGTCAGTACTATCATTTTCAATGTGAAACCCTTGATTATAGGCATAAAAATTGCTTTCAAGTGTACGAAGAGTTTGGGGACCTAAAACCACAAAATCCTTTAGATTTTACAAAAGGGTACTCAAATTCATGATTTTTTTTTCCACTTTTATTTAGGGAAATTTGGAGTTAATGTCCAAAAACCCAAGTAGGAGGGCTAATTCTATTAGGCTTGTTTTGGCAGTTTTAGAGTAAATGCAAGGTAACTTTAGGAAAAATTGTAAGATTTGTGTCCAAAAGAATAGATAAGGACTAAAACCTCATATATGAGCACCTCACTCCATGCACTTGTGGAAATGAACAAGATGGACCTAGAATTGAAGTTGGACAGTTAGGTTGTAGAGGCATTTGGTGAAGGAAGAAGCCAAAATGCACTATAATAATTACGGTCAAATTGTGACAGTGATGTAATTTTGTGGTGATTTTCATGTTTTTTTTGCAATTATCCTTGATGTTGTTGTAATATTGATGTTGGCATCATAATTGCGACATCAACGTGATTATAAATAAAAAAGAAACATGACATTAATCATTCCTATTTTATCGATTGTGGAGACCTACACATGAAAGATTGTGAAGAGAACCAACTGAGGGTAAAGAGAAGTTGTGAAAGAGTGTGGAGTGTAGAGATCTATGATTTCCTAGTCATGCCCTTGCTCTACATTTCTTTTTCCATGGTATTTTTTGTATAATGCATTCTCCTCATTATTTAGTCTTTCTTTTGTTTCACACTAAGTTTGAATATATTCCTCCCTATATGATAAATTAAACTTAATAAAATGTTTTTTTTTTGTCCATGGCATCTAATGAGCTTCACTATATTGTAATAATCTCTAGTCAATCCATGGTTGTGCACTAGCTCTGCAATTGCGTTGTTGTGCCTTGCCCTTATGATCTTCGTGCCATTGCCCTTACTCTACCCTTGCTATGTACATATTCCAAAATCCTAATAATAAAACAACAGAACACACTCAACCCATGCTTAGTGACTTACCTCAAGATCCTACACAAAAATAATGAAGACCAAGAAAAATACGCAGATTTCACAATAAATTTTACAAAAACATATCATAAAAGATATATTTAGAAAGAAACAAGCCATAACCTAGTTAAATTGGTCTAGTTGTTGATTAGCTAGGTCAATTACAAATTCATGTAGAACTATGATTAAATTAGGTACAATAAAATGAACAATCATCTATTCCTAGTTAGAAGGACCAAATACAATTTTTTAAGGTGATAAAATTGTATATGCATATGCATCACTTGCATGCCATGAATGAAGCACATTCCCCAATTTATAAAAAATGGTTGGATATAAAGGTTCCATACATTAGCCCAACAATGGAAGCCAAGGATATAACCATGCATTTATTGGCACAATCTCTTTGCGAGGATCCCAATTATCCACTACTATTGTTAATCTGGGCATCACTATATGATCCATAATCTTATGAAGTACTAAATCTGGTAGTAACTTATCTTATGTCTCCAAAAAATTTAGCATAGGTTTAGGGTCCCTTGGTTCCTAGGAATTTATAGTAGCTATTCTCAATGTTGGAAGAATAACTTCAATGAAGATTTGAGTGTACAAAGTTGAAGAAGGAAGTTCTACTTCTATGTAAATAGAATAATCATGAGGCTCATTCCCTTGTAGAAGCTTCTACCACTATGACATTACCTCTAAAACATGCAAAGGAGGCTAAAGTGGTTCCTAACCTTGAAACACTCTTATAAACAATGGATACTTGGGATCATTGTAGGGAGACTATGTTAATACTTGAAACACTCTTATAAGCAAATGTAGATGCAATACATGACGAATTTCACAACTTGTAGTCCTCCCAACATTTGGACTGTAATTCTCAAAGAAACTTGCAAGTGATTCCAATGTCATAGTACCTACCACAACACTTTTTTGGACTCTACTTAGTGGATCCCATAATATCCTCTATGTTGTCTAGCTATTGTTTCTTCCATGTAGTCTCTTTCTAAAGTTGCTTCTTCTCATTCTAGTATATTGCCACTGAATCTCTCTCGTGCCTTAAATTATGATTATAAAATTTTGAATATATGCCTCTACCATATCTAAAATCAACTTCAAATTGTATTGTAACTCTAGCATTGTTTGATCCTTGATAGCTTTTATTTCATCATTCATGTTTTCAAGATTAGTCAACACCCTCACTTGTGAACCTCTCATCTCATGCACTTTCTATACTATTTCAGCATTACATTCTTTCTTCTAAGCTAACAATTCTTTAGGTGCATTTTCTTATAAAATATTAATTTTGTTGAACAATTGTAAACTCTTAGAAAGTGCATTGTTATTTTCTATTAGCATTAGTGGACTACCCTTGATTAAATTCAAAATGAAGAGGCACAAATGAAACACAAATAATGAAATTTCCTTCATTGCGCCCATATCTTCTCTTTATGTCCCTAAGATAGACAATAATGTCTATTGGTTCTCATCAACAAGTAAGATAATTAGTTCTCTACCACTATCAAAACATATCAATGGGAGAAAGATAGTCCACATAAGTAATTAGTATGAAATGGAAGTTGTGCTGATGTAGTAGATATGTATGTATGTATGTGTGTGTGTCTATATATATATATATATATATATATGTATGTATGTATGTATGTATGTATGTACATGTATATGTGTGTGTGTGTGTGTGTGTGTGTGTGTGTGTGTGTGTGTGTGTGTATACATACACACACATATGTGTGTATCTATGTATGTATCTCTTTATATATAAAGAGAGATATTTTATAAGGTGCTTATTACATGTTAGCACAACAAAAAAAATGATCAAACTACATACATATTATAGAATCCAAATAATAATACAATAAAACTCACTCAACCTGTGCTAAGTGACTTGCCTCAAGATCCTGCATAAAAATAATGTAGACAAAAAAAAAAGGGTAGAGTTGACAATAATTTTTACAAAAACATATCATAGAAGATATTTTTAGAAAGAAACAATCCATAACCTAGTTAAATTGGTCTAGTTGCTGATCAGCTAGGTTGATTACAAATTCTTGTAGAATTGTCATCAGATTAGGTACAATAAATTGAACAATTAGCTATTCCCAACTAGTAGGATCAAATAATGTAAGAATTTTCCTTAGGGAAAAATTCACCCAAGATCAAGAAACTCAAGCACAAGCACAATAGTAGACCAAAAGAGTATGATCAGAATATCGATATGTATTCAATTCAATGTGAAAGTACACTAGAGTACCTATATATAAAGGCCTCTAGAATGCTTCTAGAATGCATAAGAATCAACTACATGATAAGTCATACAATCAGACACATGTCCATCAGGTGTGGATTATCCTCCATTAAACACATGAGTAAGTATGATGATAAGAGGATAAGCCTACAAATGTGTAGCATGCAAAATTAATATTTTAGACACCATGTGCTAAAATAGGAGTACAAATAACTATGTTATCTACATGTCAATTCAGTTAATTATGCAAACTCTAGTGTTGTAGACACCATGTGCAAAATTAGAGTTGCTTACTATAGTGTTGTCAAGATGACAACTCATAAGAGTACACAAACTCCTAAGTGTCTTACCTAAGAAATAATAAAATAATGCATAATAATAGAATAATGCATTAACCTAAGTAAACTTAAGTAAAGTGTAATAAATAAATACTTATTTACACCAACACCCCTCTTAAGTGCAACTTAGGGGAATGCACTTAAGCTTACAAAAGCTAGGATGAAATCCATAATGGGTCCTAGCTATTAGGCCATGTTAGGTACCCATGCACATAATGAAATGCAATCTCTCATAAAGTGGAGAAAGAGGGAAAATCTTCATGAGAAAAACCTGCCCCCAAAAAGAAAGGTGAATAGAAAAGATCCATGGATGGATGGAGTAATCAAGACCCCCCATTATAACATAATCAAATATATACAAAAGAGAAATATGAGAAGGAAAAAACCCCATACGAGGAAAAAGTCCCCCCATAAAAGAGAAGAAGAAGAAGACAAGGTAGTCCCCTCCCCCCCCCAAATGTAGAGTGCTGATCAATGATAGCTGCTTCAATGTAGAAGTTGATCCATGACTACTGAATAATGTTCCTCCCCTGTGGAAGAAATAATTGTAGAGGTATAGGTGAGATGCTTCCCCTATGTGTAAAAAGAATCCCAATGATGAATGGTGTCTCTGAAACTTGCTCAACTATCCCTGTGTTGATATTCATTGTCACCCCTTCAAAAACTACTAAAAAGGACAATGTCACATCTAGCAAGGATGTGTGTAGAACCTATCCCAAAGAACCGAGTGTCTCCTCGAATGATAAAGAGACCTCCTACAACTACTGTACATAAGGATCCACAATCATATAAACCTGTGAAGACTACTCTTGTAGAGAATGGACAAGAGGGTCAGAGTGAGCCCTCACAACAATTGAAGAAGGATCTTTTTCATCAAAGAGAAGATGTATATCATCATCGTTGTCTCTGAAATCTTCTATGTGGGGCTTCATGAACAAACCTAAAAGATCTATCAAGAAGTCATCCACTAATGCTAGAGCTAGAAGACAAGGTGTACCCTACTGTGCTAGACCTATCACTATGGCAATGGATGACATATTTGCCTCAACAAAGAGAAGATGAGTATGATCGATGATGTCTCCCACATCTTCAATGTGAGACTCCACAAATAGACCTGCAATATCTGAAAGGAAGTTGTCCCATCAAGTTGAAGTAGGAAGACATGGAGGTTCTTGTTGCACTCAAGCAAAAGCATCTATGCCTAGAACTACATCAGTAGTAGCAATAGGAGCATTAGGAGGTGTGATCTCATTTGGAGAGGATGTAGCTACATCTGGAGTTAAAGATCTTTTGGGAAGAGAGGAATGTATGGATCTCCATACATCTGCCAAAGATAGATCCAAATATCATATAAATTAGTTGACTTCATGTCATCAAGTGAATCCATAACCTCCATATCCATATGTAGAAGGAGGGCACGAAAAATGATGGATCCAATGTCACCATTGTATGAAAGTCCTTTCACATATGCCAATGCATTATGCTGACTAAGATAAGTGAGAACCAATTGATTCCACTACTTATAGTTTTGTGTTGTCAAGGTAATTAAATCTTCCTCATCCATGATGTAATAATTAATGTACCCCCCAAAATGCAAAAAAATTAATCAACCCCCTAATGTATGATTTGGGCAATGTATAGTTAGTGCATGTACAATAGGCCACTTGTCAAAATGTACAAGGTGGACTTTTGATTTTGTTGGTTACAACTGCCTTTTGAGATTTGGATTTGGCACTAAGCACTATAGATATGATGTACAACAATTTTGAAAAGTAATCAAAGCAAGACAATGCAGAAAAGGCCCTAAGTCTAAAAGTGATATTTTTGTCCATACAACCCTATATTCTAATTGCATATCTGGAAAGTAGACAAAAAATTAAGCACTTTCAAAAAAAATGAAACCTAAAAATGTGTCCAGATGAGCCCGTACTAAGCATTTGAGGTTGCAAAAATTAGGATTTGTGAATTGTAGAAAAATTAAAGAAAAAAGGTATCAAACATCCTGCACCAATGTGTAGATCACAAAATTCTACTCCAAAACAAAAAAAAATTTCTCGCAAAAAAGAGTCTATATGAGGGAGATATTGTAGTTTTAAAATCACCTCTGTAATTATTTTCCTAAATCACCATTGTCACACCTCCAAAAATCAAATGACTCTAATTTTCACCTCAGATGTCTGATTTTGGTGAAATAAAAGTTGATTTGGGGGTTTCTTGACCTTCTAAATATGATGCCAATATCTAATTAGCACTAGCAAGCTTCAATCTTCACATGCAAAAAATCTCTCCTACTGGCCTAACGGCCAAAAATATTCCAGACAAAATACACAAATTTGAAAAATAATGCAAAGAAATTGCAGAAACAAATAATAAAATATGGAGATCTAAAAATTAAATTTAGAGATCTGAAATGATCATATCAAGTTCTGCAAATCGGGCCTTCGGTTGTTGATTTGCAAAAAAATTCCCTCAAATTTGATTATGGCCCAACATAGCTGAATTTATAGTCAAATTTCAATGAATCAATATTCCAGATGTAATGGCAAGGTCCACTTTGGTTCAAGACACTCCCAATGACTGTGATACTCTGAATCTAGGTCAAGCTGCTAGAGCAAGAATGGTCTTGAACAACTATGTGAAGAGAAATTCTCCAAGCTCTGATACCATGCAAGAATTAGGTATAACTTTGATACCATGTAAGAATTTTCCTTAGAGCAAAGTTCATCCAAGATCAAGGAACTCAAGCACAAGCACAATAGTAGACCAAAAGAGTTTGATTAGAATAATTATATGTATTCAATTCAATGTGAAAGTACACTAGGAGTGCCTATATATAAAGACCTCTGGAATGCTTCTAGGATGCATAAGAATCAACAACATGATAAGTCATACAACCAAACACATGTCCACCAGGTGTGGATTATCCTCCATTAAGCATAGGAGTAAATGCGATGATGAGAGGATAAGCCTACAAAGGTGTAGCACACAAAATTAATGTTGTAGACACCATGTGCTAAAATAGGACTGCAAATAATTGTGTTGTCTACATGACAACTTAGTTAATTATGCAAAATCCAGTGTTGTAGACACCATGTGTTGAATTAGAGTTTCTCACTCCAGTTTTATCAACATGACAACTCATAAGAGTATGCAAACTCCTAAGTGTCTCACCTAAGAAATAATAAAATAATGCATTATTCTAAGTAAACTTTAGTAAAGTTTAATAAATAAATATTTATTTACACCAACAAATACAAATTTCCTAGGTGATAACATTGCATATGCAAATGCATCACTTGCATGCTAGGCATGAGGCATATTCCCCAATTTATAACGAATGGTTAGATATAAAGGCTCCACACACTAGCCAAACAATGGAAGCCAAGGATGTAACCATGCATGTATTGGCACAGTCTCTCCATGAGGATCCCAAGTATCTACTACTGCTATTAATTGGGGGATCACTAGATGATCTAGAATGTCATGAAGTACTAAAGCTAGTAGAAAATTATCCCATGTCTCTAGAAAACATAGGATAGGTTCAGGGTCCCTTGGCTCCTAGGAATTTGTAGTAGCTATTTTCATTTCTGGAAGGATAGCTTTAATGAAGAGTTGAGTGTAAGGAGTTGAAGAAGCATGTTTTTCTTCTATGTAAATGTCATAATTAGGATGCTCATTCCCTTGTAGTATACCCTACCACAATGAAATTACCTCTAAACCATGGAAAGGATGTTGAAGTGGTTCCCAACCTTGAAAAAATTATAAGAAATGGATACTTGGTATCAGCATAGGGATACTATGCTAGTATTTGAAAAGCTCTCATAAGAGAATGCAGATGTAATACATGACAACTTGCTCAACTTGTAGTCCTCTCAATATTTAGACTACAAATTCTTGAAGACACTTACAAGTGATTCCAATGTTATAGTACCTATGAAAATACTTTCCTAGATTATATCCAATGGCTCCATAATATCCTTAATGTTGTCTAGCTATTGTTGACTCCATAATAATTCCCTTGAACAAAATCAAAATGAAGAGGCATAAATGAAACCCAAATTATGACATTTCCTTCATTACACCCATATCTTCTCTTTATGTCCCTAAGCTAGACAATAAAATTTGTTGGTTCTTATCAACTAAGATAATTAGTTCTATGCCACTATTAAAGCTTATCAATGGAAGATATATAGTCTAAATAAGTAATCAATGTGAAATGGGAGTTGTGTTGATGTAGTGGATATGTATGTATGTATGTATGTGTATATGTATATATATGTATGTATGCATATATACATGTGTATATGTATATATGTGTATATATACATATACATATGTGTGTGTGTATATACATATGTATATGTATATATATACATACATATATGTGTATATATATGCATACACACACATATGTGTGCCTGTCTATGTATGTATCTCTTTATATATATAGAGAGATCTCTTTTAAGGTGCTTATTACATCTTAGCACAATAAAAAAATTGATCTAGTTGCATACATATTCCAGAATAAAAATAATAAAACAATATATCTCACTTAAGCCATGTTAAGTGACTTACCTCAAGATCCTGCATAAAAATAATATAGACTAGGAAAAATGGGTTGAGTTTGCAAGAAATTTTAGAAAAACATATCATAGAAGATATTTTTAGAAAGAAACAATCCATAATCTAGTTAAATTGTCTAGTCATTGATTAAATGGGTTGATTACAAATTCCTATAGATCTATCATAATATTAGGTACAATAAATTGAACAATTAGATGTTCCCAACTAGCAGGGTCAAATATAGTTTTCCAAGGTGATAAAATTGCATATGCAAATGTATCACTTGCATGCGAAGAATGAAACACATTACCCAATTTATAATGAATGGTTGGATATAAAGTCTCCATCTGCTAGCCCAACATTGGAAGCCAAGGATGTAACCATGGATGTATTGGCATAGTCTTCCTATGAGGATCCCAAGTATCTACTACTATTGTTAATTTGGGCATCGCTATATGATAAAAAATGTTATGAAGTATTGAAGTTGGTAGTAATTTCTCCCTTGTCTCCTAAAAATGTAGCATACGTTCAGGGTCCCTTGGCTCCTAGGAATTTGTACTAGC
>CM053786.1:504005837-504328337 GCA_028749045.1 Cupressus sempervirens
AAATAAATGTAAACATGGTTCATTTTTTCAGCTCCACCTATTATCAATACATATAACCCATCTGCACATGCATTCTCGATTCAAAATCTAACAAGTAGGGTGGGCACCTGCAATTTGACAAATGATTCCTCTATGGAGAGATGGTATTATCAGTAGAACCCTATAGCTTGGACACTCTATGGCCTTTTGTATTTGCAATATTAGATGTGGAGACTAATTTAAGGATGACCTAAAAAAGAAATGGTTTAAGTGTATAAATTTTCTAGAACCTATGTCACTTGTTTTAATTTGAAACTTATGTCAACTTTTTAAATTATGACAATTTGCTAACATTAGATTTTGCCGCTCTAGTGCTTGTTGATTGTGACAAATGGGTTTAATATGATTGTATAAAAATATGAAGTGAGGTATATAGTATTTGATACTTTTATAATCTATATAGACAATTGTCATCAATTTTTTTGAAATTGTAAAAAAAAATTAATAGAATTGGGCATGTGAATTTTATTATCACATTCTCATTACAAATTTTTATGTTGAGAAAAATGATTATTCACAAGGATTAATGATTTTGGATATTTTTTTTTATGGTTTCAAATGTACAAACCATTTATCCCAACATCTTGATTTTGTAATCTAGTTTCTTCAAATTTAACTTCATAATTTTAGCTTCTTCCTTAAGATGAGCCAAGTCTCAAAGTATGATCATCATCTTGCCAAACCCATACGATATCTTTGACAGAAGGTTCAAGCTACTGATTACATATTTTTTTGAATATTATATTGTATCTCAATTGGCTTTTCTCTTCTCCACTACAAAGAATGAAGGTGTCACCTTAAAAATATTTGCAAAAGATACCAAGTTACCTTTTCTTCCATTATTATTTCCTTGCATCTTGATTATGGAATCTATTTTCTTCATATTGAAGAGTTATCCTATTTATCCATAAACAAAACAACATTGGATTAAAGTATTTACCATGTTATAGTTTTCATGCCACTTCTTTCAATCTTGAAGGAGGAGAAAGCTTCAATAAATACAACTTTCACTTTGAATATTGATTTGGTCATAACTAATATTGACTATAGTCTATATAATGTACTGCAATGTGTTCAATCCTTTATGGAGGATGACTCCTTATTGAGTAATATGACTAATGAGTGAATGAATTGATTGGTTGTTATCCAATGCTTTTAGTTACCATCCTTTAAATAGAGAGAATAAGTAAAGCTTGGAATATAAAAGTATTTCTTCACATAATGGGTTATTTTCATGTGATTAATCTACTTATATTCTCATTAGAAAGAGATATATATTGCATATGATAAGTCTTCTTATATTCTTGCAGGGAAAAGGGTTATTTGTATTTTGATAAGGCTATGGCATCTAGTAACACTATAGCATAAACACATATTCCTTGTGCTATACTATCAATTGTTATTTTTGACTCATAAAATATTAGTTAGGAATGAATAGTCATGGTGGGCCCCCATTGCACAGAGGTAAAAAGGTGTTTCCAAGATCACCTTCAAATCTATACTATGCAAAATATAATCCAACATGTTCCCCTTTGTGATTGACATAATTATCCACATTTGGATCCATAATGTTCAAAATACCACTCTGGTGCAAACCATATACCTCCCCATGTTGAATTGGACATTGTTCAAATAAATTGTCACCATAAATATCATTGACAATATGAAGATAATAGATAGAGAACACAAGTTCAACATCTTTACTTTTATGTGGTGTAGAGAGATACCATTCTTGTAAGAATCAACTTCCCCCTCACACTAAATTATTAAGTAATTTGTTTTGACAAATATTTTTGCAATATGAAGAGAACATATAGAGAATATATTGAACATCTATTTTTGGTTAAATTGGTGTGTCCTAAAATGTATTGAATTTTTTTGATTTCTTAAAGTGAGAAAGGGTCCAAAATATAAAACAAAAAATAACACCAAGTCTAGTGGACAAAAAGTAAGGGTTCAAAAAGAGTGAAATAATATAGAAACTAACACCAAATCTAGAAAAAAAACCTAAATTACCACCAACACCAAATAGTACAAAAACAACAAACTAAACTAGTAAGCCAATAGAGACAAAATGACACATAACATGAACCAAATACCTACAGACACACCCCAACATAGGACCACTACTTTCTCATCTTCTTGAACTTCTCCAAGAAGGAAGGCTGCTTAGAAGGACAAGAGGAAGTTGCATCCCCTAAGCCATCCACCTCCTTAGTGACAATTTGAAGACCCCCTTTTTACCATGGTTTTCTCCCTTCTCTTTCTTTTTTATTTCCTTTCCTTTAGCTTGTCTTGAATCATGCCAATGGACTTTAACACTCTATCCTATGCATCTCTTTGTTGCATAGCCAAATCCTTGATTTGATCCCCTAGCTGAACCTAAGACTTCTTCATAGATGCTAGATAAATGACAATCTCATAATACATTCCATATCAAAATAGATTTTGGTATTTCTTCCCATAATGCCATAATCACAAGGCTCATTCCCATGTGATGGAAATGCCTATTGGTAAGTAGATTCCTCTTTTTCTCTCTCATTTTTCATGTGTTTATTTCACTTGAACTATTATTTTTTATGGGGAATTTTGTAATATTAGATTCATTTTATGTAGGAGGAGATGAGGAAATTTTTGGATGTACTTTTGTTAGATGTATGGGAACACTAAAGAATTGTGATGGATTTCTCATGAGAAATGAAGATGGACCTTCCTTGAGAGTAGGCCAACTTCTAGGTAATTTAAAGATTTATCCTTTCTTAAGGATTTTTGAGGTTTACAGGGAATTTATATGTTTTGTGGGTGGGGGGGTGTTGGGGTCCACCTTCATGTGGTTGGCCCTAATTAATAGAGAATATTGAACTATTCTTGAAACCAAGTGAAGCTCAACATTAACCTATGATTGCATGACAACTGACTGTGTGAATCTCTTGGTTTTAGGCAATATAGAAGGAAGCTCTAGAAGAGCCAACTTATCAATGTTGTATTATTTGATTTATTTTTTCATGTATAATCTCATCATTTGGTGTGATATGGAAAAGAAAAACAATTTCTACATACACATCATTTATTTTCAAAATTTGAAAATGATTGCAGGCATAAAAAAGGTAAATGGGTTCTATTAGAGAGAAGGTACCATTCAAATGGTCCCCGAATGAATTTTTTTATGTAAGAAAAAGTGGGAGCTCTAAGGGACAAGTGTTGATTATCCAAATGAATATTTATATGAAGTAAAATGTGGGAGTTTTGAGGGACCATCCATGGATTATCCATGGAAGATCATGAATCTACTCCTTTTTATGTTTATAGCCTCCTAATGAATTTACTATTTTTATCTTGGATTTTGTGATTTGTAAGAAGATGTGAAAATAATGAAGGGTATGGGCTTGGATGAATATAGGTTTTCCATATCTTGGTTACAAATATTACCATGTGAGCAAACTTTTTAGCCCTTAAACAAAAGTGACTAGCAATCATTAGTTCCTTTCTTTAAAAAGTTTCTTATTTTTGGTGAGTAAAAATGGAACAATCAAAGGTGGAATTAATAAAGTTGGAGTGGCCTACTACAAAAACCTTACCAATGAACTCTTAAATCATGATAGAAATTAACTCTTTTGTATTATGGATATAGACATCTCTATAATTTTATGCAATCCATAACCAAATCATGTTTGACAAGTTCTCACTTGAATTTTATCGTTGGGAAGTTTTTCTCCTCAATTAGCTTATTTCTTTTTAATTTTGAACTAATTTTATTTTTTGATATTGAGTACAAGGCACACTTACAAACTTTTTGTTTCAATAACAAAGAATATTACTTACATTTTTGTTGTAAAGATCTATAGTCAATCAATTTTCTAGGTGTAGGAATAACACTTCTTGGTCTAAATGTTGCTTAAAACCCAACTATTGTAGCAACATGGCTAATAATGGCACTTAGTTTGAGTTTATTCAGCCAAGCTAGTTTTCTTCTAAATATGCACATAGGTCTCTTGTCTTGATTGATATACTAGTGTCTTCATTTTCAAACATATTATAGTTGGTCTTTGTAGCTTATTGAAGTATATAATTCTTCCATTTATTCATAAATCATTCATTTGAATCCAATGTGTGTCAATAGATTTAAGAAACTTGAACAATGATATCATGATTTTCTAGACTTACAAATATCACTTTTTGAATATTTATATTCTTCTTTCTTTGTTGTATAACTGGGTTATAACACCATAGTATGCAGGAGTTCTTCATGGTATGATGGTTGATCCCTTTTTAATCCTCATGTTTCAAGGCAGTGGATTGATTTCTTATTAATTGGATTCATTCATGACAACAATCTTATTCTTTATATCTATATTAGTTAGGTATCAAAAATTTAACTGGGACATTTCCAGTCATTGTGAGAACGATTAGAACAGGATATTTTATTCAATGGTTGGGTTCACTCAAGTGTTTCTTGACACTTACTACCATTTTGTATTTTATTTCAACCATCTTCTAGAATGCGTATGCCACCAATGAAAAGGCATTTGAATGATTTGAGAAGGATATAGATTTTCATTGACAAACATATTTGTTAGTTTATTTCCATCTACACTAAATACCAATATAGTAATAGGCTAGTAAATAGATAGACCCACATCTATCAAAATGATCTTCTTTTTGGGTAGCTTAAAATAATGGGTTGACATTAAAAGGCTCGAGCTTCATCATATGTTTTTACTCCGAAGCATTCTAATAAGTGTATATTCATATGTTTTTAGGCCCTAAGAGTAATTATATATTTGATCTCAAGAATCCTATAAAGTATGGCTCATAATTTTTGTCCCAAACCTTCTCAGCTTTAAATCAAGGTCATACTTTCCACAAGAGACATATTCTTGTTCAACCCATTTAACCCATTTTCTATCATCTGTAATACCTTGTTCATTAGATCATTGTGAATCTAAAAATATGATCTTCTCTGTAAGATGGTATTTTCCATCCAAGTGATTCCAATGTCATAGTACCTACTATAATAATTTCCTAGATTCTATCTAGTACTCCCATAATATCCTCTATATTGTCTATCTATTGTTTTTGTCATGCATTCTCTTTCTGAAGCTGCTCCTTCTCCTTTTGGTGTATTTCCATAGACTCTCTCTCATGCTTTAAATTTTGGTCAAACTTCTAAATATATGCCTCTACCATATCTTAAATCATTTTCACATTGTGTTGTAACTTTGGCATAGATGTTTGATCCTTGATAGATTTCATTTCAACATTTCAACATTCAAGTTTTCAAGTTTCCTCTTAATTATATGTTTGGTTTATCAATGATTTCCCCGAATTTGATTATGGTGCATCTCAACTAGCTATTCCAATGATGAAATCACCCATCTATCTCCAAATTGTGTAAGCACTTGTTATTTTACATAATTTGGATAGATAATAATAGTCCCAAAGCCATAAATTTGAAGACTAGTATGTGTGCATCCCACTTTAGTGAAAAATTGGATGTCATGTTCTTGTGCATATGTTTCAATTAGTTCCTTCAAACTCAACTAAGGTCTGCCCATGGAATTATTCAGGTGAATCTCATTGCCCATGGAAGTTGAGGCTTGCTGTTGAGCATATGTCACTACTACTTGTTGTTACTAAAGTGCCTCAATTTGGCATTGCTTTGTCACCCTAAGATAGGTTACATTCTCTCTAGCCCTAGGTTGTTCCATAGTCATACCCTCTACAACTTGATTCGTCATTTCAATGGCTATATTTAGTTGACTTCTTATCCTCTTGTTAATAAGAAGCTCGGGGCAAAATAGTCCTTTCCACCCTAAAAACCAATGTATTACTTCATTAAAATTAGGAGTTGAACAAAGCCAATGATACAAAACCTACTGCTACTTGGAAAATTTTTTATCTTCAAATGCTGACATTTGAAATCCAATAGATTAAAAATCCAATATATATAAAGAGCAGTAGCTAGTATAGTCATTTTATATTAATAATATCAATATATTAAAAATCCAACTTAACACAATTAGTTAGGAAATTTGAAATGAAGGAAGAAAAAGAAGAAGAAGACATCTGAGAGTGAGGAAAGAATGTTCCATTCCAAAGGTAGCTTAAGCAAAAAAGGGGTTAATACGGACTAGTTAATTGTTTTGAATAAGGTAATAGTTTCTAAGAACTTGTCTATTTATAATTTACAGTCATGTATATTGATGTGTTTTCATTTATGGTGTGTCAAAAAAAAATATTGATGGTCACAATGTCTTAGATTAAGAGTATTTCTCATTATATTCTCTTCAAGTGAGAATCATCGAATGCTATTTCTTGAAGCTACAAATTAACAGTGTTTTAATATATCTTTTCTCTAATTTATAATGTGGATGTATGCATTCTATGGATTCAATATGCTATGATGTTAAAGATGTGAGATATTTTAAAATTAAAAATTCTTTCTATCAGAAGGAGAATTTGTTTAATAATTTCTTGTTACATTCTATTGATATGATGATATGATTTTTTTTTAATGTCTTCTGACATTATTTTGCTTTCTCTTGATATTATGTTCAACAAGGTTCAACATAACCCTTTTTCTTCCTTAATCAACAATTTTTAGTATTTAGTTTTATTTAGTTTTTCCTTCAATAATTTGTTGTCTTCTAGTATAGCATTGTAGTATCAAGTTGCACAAGAGGGTGATCAATTCCAATAGTTGCACGAAAGGGTGATTAAAGAGGGGGGGGGGGGTGATGAAAATATTGTCATTGATGTCAAAGGAGAAAACAAGTTCGTCATTGATGTCAAATATGTTATGTTAGAATTGTTGAAAGTTTATGATTGATGTAAAAGGACTAAAGAACTTGAATACAAGATCATCTTGTTAATACCAAGATATACATTAGCAATATATTATAAATTAGTGATCATTAGCAGCTATAAGATAGAAAATATAAAATTTTATATAGAGAGAAAGAAAGAAATAAATTTGGAATGCTCCTTTTCAAGTTAAAGTTTTATGTTGAAACTATGAAAAGAATTGTGAAGATATTATGAGGAGTATTGGTGCAAAGATAAAGTTCACAAACATTTTGTTCTCAAACAATATAGTCTAATGTTATACATAGGTACAATACTAAGTTACTTTCATTTTGAGTCATAGGATTAGATGGGTAGCTCTTCCTAAGGACATATGATGCCAAGCTAATTTTAAAAGTATGCGATTAATAAGAGTCTATGTGGAGTTTGTGTGACCAATGAGCAATGAGCTACATAAATAGGGATGGATTGAATAACAAAAAAAAGATATAATGATGCCTTTTGCAACCATAGTAGATATGTGTGTTAGACAAACATGGTAAAAACCCATTAGATTGTATGAATATTGACTGCAATGATAACATATCAAAATATATTAAAATATTCTCTAGCAACATTTAAAAAAAAAATTTGGCTAGCCATCACAATTGTAATGGAATGTTCCAATGGTTAGCCATCACTTGCATAGCAAGGGCATCATAATTACAATGAAAAACTAGATTTTTAAGACATCATGAACATAAACTCTTGTCCTTTCCATCTTCCAAGTTACGATAGTTTTAATCTTCACAATTGTGACGGATGACCTTGTCGTCACAATTTTCAAACAACAAAAGTTTGCCACAGTTATGATGGCCTTCCATCACAATTCAGGTCCATTCTTGGTGTAACTTGGTAGTGAATAGTTAGAGGATATGATAGAGATCCTCTAGAGGTTAGGGTATTAAACTGAACCCTAAAAGGCTAAGTAAAAGCTTGAGAAAGTCCTAGAGAAGATAGGGACCAAGCAAAAAAACTATCTAGGCTTACATCAAAATGCTGCATGGAATTCCAAAGATAGCATTAAATTAAAAGGTATGTAAAGGATCTGCAATGGGCAAATACCATGTGGAAAGTTTCCCCTATGGTAAATCATGTAGAGAAAAAACTACTCTACATCTAGTTCTTTGTGATGTAATGGGTCCTTTTAAAACATCTTCGATTAGAGGATCAAGGTATGCCCTCACCTTTATAGATGATTATAATAGAAAAAATTGGGTGTATTTTTAACAAAAGAAGGATGTAGTATCTCAAAAATTTAAGGAGTTGAAAGATTTGACTGAAAAACTAAGTGGAAAGTGTTTAAAGATAATAAAAACTAATAGAGAAATTAAATACATGAATAAGGTCTTTTTAGATTTTTGTAACGAACATGGTATAAATAAATAATCAACTACCTATTATTCACACCCAAAAAAGGGGCTGCTGAAAGAAAAAATAGAACTATAATAGCAATAGTTAGGTGTATGAGTCACTCTAGAATTCTAGAAGCTAAAATTTGTGCTGAATTTGTTCATTTTGTCATATATATCTTGAATAGAGCACCTATTAATGAAGTTTTGAACATAACACCAAAAGAGGCATGGAGTGTAAGAAAGCCTACAATATCTCATTTTATAATTTTTGGTTGTAATGCATATGCTCACATTCCTGATGAGAAAGAAGAAAACTTGAAAGGAAAAGTGAGAAGTGCATAATGGTTGGATATAGTGAGGAATCAAATGGATATAGGTTATATAGTCCTAAAAAAAAAAAAATTGATATTAAAAGAAATTTATGGTTTGATTAAGGTGTTAAGAATAATAACTCTCTGACATTATCTTTCTTTCCAATTTTGATTGCACAAAAAAGCCCGCTTCTATCAATGGTCAAAGTCAAGATGTGCAATCTTCTATAGGAGAAGAGAAACATGTTGAAGAACCAAGAGAAAGTGATAATGAAATTCCAAAAAATTTTAGAAGCATCCAAGAAATCTATCAAGAAGGCCCTAGAAATATATTTGTTAACTATGCTCTTATGACTAAAGTGATGCAAGTTGACATTCGAAGCACATATGGAGAAGAAAAAGGAAAAGATGAATGTGAAGTGACTATGCAAGAAGAATACAACTCCTTGATAAAGTATAGAATATAGAATGTGGGAATCAACAACACTTTTAGAAGGAAAAGATGTGGTTGGTTGAAAGTGGACCTATAGAACAAAGTTTACATCAAATAGAGCTATTAAAAAATACAAAGAAAGGTTAGTGGCTACAGGTTTCTCACAAATAGAAGGTTTAGATTATACTGAAACCTTTGCTCCAGTAACCAAAATGACTTCCATTCATATGATAGTTGCTTTAGCTGCAAATTTTGGGTGGAAAAATTTCCAAATGGATGTAAAAATTGCATTTTTGCATGGTGACTTAAAAGAAGAAATTTATATGCAACAATGGCCAAGATTTATAAAATATGGTAAAGAAATTTTGATGTGTAGATTAAGAAAATGACTCTATGGTCTTAAGAAAGCACCAAGCACATGGTACTTCAAAATAAATACATATTTTCTAGATTTTGGATTTAAAAGAATTAAATCTCATCCAGATGTGTATGTAAAATATAGTGATGATAAAGTTGTTATCATTGTATTGTATGTTGATGCCTTGATTATTACAGGAGATCACACACATTAACATAAGATAACTAAAGATCTGATGCAAGGAGTGTGAGAAGAACTAGGGCTAAAGGCACACCCAACAATCCAAACCACCTTACAAAGTTAATACAATAGACATAAACAAATAAAGAGAGCAATATCACAGAGAAGGAGACAAAACACTTTTATTCATTCATTAAATAATTAGCATACACACCAAATTGTAAGGCCTTCTAGGTTATAGCTAGATACAAAATACATTCAAACTAGCTTCAAATTTTTACTTCCATATACATATGCTTTGAAATTTATCAATTCCCTAAAATCTACCAAAAATCTCTCCCCAAAATATCTATGGCCTAAACACCCTATTTATACTTGCCAAAATGGCTTACAAAAGATTCTAGAACATTATAAAATAGAAAGGCTGACTCTAAAATGGTTTTCACACATCCCAAGGCAAGATCTTATCATAAAAGTCATGATTAGAATTAATCTTGCAAGCTAGCTCCCATTAAGAACCAAAACATAGAAAACTCGTCCAAAATGTTGACACTCAACATCAATAGGAACACTCAACCCATTAAGGATCACTTGGTACATGAAGGATCACTCTGCAAATGAAGGATTGCTTAGCACATACTGTAGAACATGGCACACACTATAGAACTTGACACACACTAAATAATGAGATGTGATAACATGCTAACTAAAGGTGAACATGACATGGGATAGCTTAAACTAGACATATATTGTATAATTATTAGCACTTGACAATCGTTGTAACTAGGCAGTGACTGCAACTTGGCGATAATTGGTAGAATGAAGATAAATGAGAAGTATAACATGTTAACCCAAGATGCTCCTAAATTAGACAACTAGGGTAGAAGGAAATGATTCTCCTAAATCATTCAAGTGTGATAACCTAAGCTGAATCCAAATCAGATTGAGAAATCCATGTAGCATCTTCATTTGGCCTATTTTTCCACTTTACCAAATATTCATAGCAGTCTTTTCCTCTTGTTCTTTTACGAATTCTCTAGTCTAATATTTGTTCAACCTCTTCAATCTCTTTCTTAGGAAAATCATTACATACAACAACTTCATCATCTGACTCATGATACTTATACAGATCAACAATATTGAATATAGAAGATATATCCATATCATCAAGTTGTAGACACTCAAAAATGATTCGAATCTATGGTCATCACATTTTCATACCTATTGATCCCATTTTCTCATTCCACTAACTCTGATCTTTTGGCCAACTTGATCATATCTCAATATTGTCTATCATTATTCATATCCTCTTTTACATCAATTGCAAATCATTTCAAAAATCATATCAAATCAACTTAGAATCATATCAAATCAACCATAAATCACCTCAAATCTACCTAGAATCACCCAGAATCAGTCTTAATCAACCCAAAATGTGTCAAATATCCCAGATCAATCATCATTTATCTAATTCTAGGCATTTTTGTGGCTTTCAGTGCCTTGGAAACCTATCAATCTATCAAATCTTATCAATCTGACCTTAGCACTATCATGGCTCTCAGTGCTAGGTCAAACTATCATTCACATCATCCAATTTTTGACATTTTTGAGTCTCTCAATATCAAATCATGACATTATCAACCACTTAATAACATTGATAGTGTTCGTTGATGTTATTATGATTAATGTTATCAACTAGTCTTGATCTTGTAGCATTTTACAATGTCAGTTAAATGTTATGTGTCATTAATTCATGTCATGTGTCCTTGGCATTTTATTAATTGTAATAAATCAATCAATTTGACCATGGCTTTGGTCTTCTTGTCATCATCCTAGTCAATTTGCATAATCCTCATATTTTCATCAAAGGATATTGTCATACGTATTTAATCAAATTGGCAAGTCATCTATCAATTTTTTTTATACGATTAAATAACCCATAATATAATCCTATGTTATCTCAATCATTTTCATCTCATATTGCTAATTATTCTTCCTAATTAACATCCTCAATTAATTAATTTTATTAATTAATTGATTCATCATTTATAAACCATGAAAATTCTCAATTTCCTAAGTCATATTTTCCACTATTAATTCCTTTTTTTATTAATTTCTATTTGTGTGGAATAATGGATTTTTAATTCAAATATTCCACATGATATTGACATCACTGTGACACATGGTCATGACAAATCATGGGTTCTCCATTAAACTTGGCTAAGATATGTCATAATCAATATATTCTTATTCCCTTACTCATGTCTATATATGGCCTCTATTGCAATAGATTCTTGTCTTTAAGTGGGTTTGAGGTGTCACATGATGCATCATGGATCCTCTTTCATTTATAGCCATGTTTGACTTCCAAGCTTCACACAATCCTACATTTGGCATCTTGTATTATATTTATCATGGATTCTCATGGAATCTCTTTCCAAGTTGCATATAAAAGGTGACAAGTCCAATGCTCTCATTTTGCATGTTGATTATAAATTGAGCATTCTTCCTCTCATTTCTATTCCTAAGTCTTAAGTCCTTCAAGTCCTTGGTCTTTTTCTCTCTCAAGCTTAAATCACTTCTTCTAGTATTCTCATAGCATTATCATTATCATAGCCTTTTGATTCCTAATTGTGTGTATTAGACAATTGGAGCCACATCACATAGAGAAGAAAGAAGGACATGGGAGCTACGAGTGAAAGAGGGATTTTTTAACTTTATGTTGCTTCTTGTTGTTTGTTTGGATTTCATGGTAGACTAGAGGGTATCAATGTATGTTTATTGAGTTTTTTCATTTTCTCATAGTATGTTAGATATTAGCCCATTTTCTAGTCCTACAAATTGGTGGCCCAACATGAAGATCATGCTTAACTAACTTGGGTTTATTGTTTTTGTGCTCGTAGGTGCAAGGAAGGAGCTCACTTCGAAGGGTATAATGGCTATTTACACTTCCTTATCATATCTAGATTAATTAGGGGGCCTAGTAACCTAATTATATGCTCTCATTTATGCATTCTATTAGCTTTCTATCCTAAGGTGCACTCTACTATGTTAGGGTGCACTTGGGACCTCTAGGAGGAAAGTTTAGGGGTCTAGGAGTTGCCATAACCCTCATCTATTATTCACAGTTTTCCAATTGCACTTAGAAAAAACCAACCACACCCTTTTGGGCCCCAACTACACCATGGGTGTAGTTGGTAGGGTATATTTCAAAATTTTAGTTTCTAGGTATTGTTTTGGGTTTATTTTCCCATAGTCTACAAATGGTCTCCCAACTATGCATAAAAACTACCAACAACACCCTCTTGGGTCCCAACTAAACCATGGTCATAGTTAGTACTATCTGAGTGCACTTGGGGAATCCTAGGTCATTTTGGCCTTCTAGGGCGTAGCCTACTCTGTTAGAGCTTGGTTCACAAAAAGCACACACTTCACTCAAAATCTCCATCTAGGGTTTCTATTTCCTTCTAGGACCTAGGTTAGATGTTTTTGTGTTATTGATGGTCTATTTGTAGCATGTGGTGATCATTGGATGAAGACATAAACATTACAAACTACTAATGCTTGTTTGCAGGATGTTGTTGAAGATCCTATGTGCTTGTATAAACTATGTGTGTGGATTTCCTAGATCAGATAACACTTTGTTTAGTGCAGTAAATTAACTTTCTATTCTACTTAGTGTACATGCATTGTTAGAACCCTAGGAGTTACATGGACATATCCTCTCTCCTCACAATTCATGGATCTTGGGTGTAAGAAAAATCCATGTGACTTCTATAGAGAAGCTTGTCTTGGACCAAGATACCCGATATTGGGTATGTCAGGGTACAACTTCAAAGCGATAATGGGAAAAATCTAGGTCAACATTCTTATTGTTATATAAAAATTGATATGTTTAATGTCATGTTGATGGTATTGTTACATGATAGCTCTCCTCTAGTACCCTTATGGTGCGTAAAACCCTAGTTCTCAGAGCTGGGAGACCTTCTGAGCAAGTTTATCATTCACTTGCTGAACAGAATGCCCATACTAAAAACCTTGTTTTAGTGGCCAAAAATCTTTCTATCCATTGGCTCAGGGGTCCACCCATGCCCGTGAAGACATCCCACATTCTAATAGTCCTTAGTAGAGACAACAATGCCTTGGGAAGTCATGCCCCTTGGAAAGAGGATCTTGGTAGCCCCGAGAAGTGAGTGCACTATAAAGGGGAGCCTATGGTGCCAAGATTCTAAGTTTTGTACTTTGGATAAGCATGGATGAACTTTGGTTCAAGTGGGAATTTAATAGATATAGTCCTAAAGCCTAGGTTGTGGTGTGTCTTTTCACTTTAACAACAACTACTCTTGTTTTATTGTGTCTTTTGTGTGTGTAAAACATTAATCAAGATAAAAACCAACTTGCAAATTTAAACCTTGGATACTATTGAAAACTTCTAACATTGTCAAAAAATTAGAACCTTTGCCAAAAACTTCGCAAACTTTGGTCTAAAACATTCAAGATTTGGAAAACATGACAACTTGTAATCTTAGAAGTGCTTGGCATAAATTAGATTTCATCCTTGCATAGCATCCACTTACATCCACCATAGTTTTAGCCTCATACTTGCATCATATAGGTTTCATTTAGTCCTCATTTAGTATCTCTTATCATTCATAGTGCATTCCTTAGGCTTTAGACTTTGTATTTCAACCCCAATATCTGCATCTTGCATCTCCCATTTGCATTTTTCCATCAGAAAACCTTCATCTTGCATGCTTTAACCATCATTATCGATGTCTTAACCATGATTATAAACCTTTATTGTGGTCTCATCACTATACTCTTCTATCTAGCTCACTATCACATCAATTTGAAATCATCAACACCTAAAACCAACTTAGTTTTAGCCCAGCTTATCAATTCCACTCTGAAATTACCAACTGCATCCTAACTAGCTCCACCTACACCATGGGTATAGTTGGTATTATTTGAGCACACTTGGTAGTTTTAGAACCTAGTTTGGACTTCTAGACAACATTTTGAGACTTCAGAAGTGTCCTTAGGTACCTAGATAGGGCCCCTTGTCTCAGCATTTCCTGATCTGCATTCTGCATGTCCTAGCCATCATTTTGTTCACTTAGGGCTTTATTCCTTAGGTTATAACCTTCATTATACATCTCTTGTCTAATCATAACATCAACCCCAACATCCTAGCTCTTTGGTATAACAACTTAGCCATCATCCAACTCAGAATCAACAAACATTCAACCTAGTTTCCCAGCTACGACATGAAACTACCAACTATGCTCAAACTGGCTTCAAGTGCACCATAGGCATAGTTAGTGCTATTGGAGTGCACTATGAACTATCAAAGCACACTTGGGTAGCTACATGACCATTTTGGGACCCTAAAACTACATCTAAAGGCCTCTATAGGTCCTCATTCTACATATGACCCAAAACAACATTTTGCACGCAAAATATCATTTTACATTTTAAGACCTTTGCATATTTCATATATGATCAGCACAACCATCATTTTGAGCCCCCCAAACATCATTTTGAACCCAAAACCTTTGAGTTTAGTCAAAAATCTCAACAAAAGTATAAACCTTAAAGTATCTCATAATGTCAATGGATAATGGATCTTGACCATGGCCATTTTTTTCATTTTCTTTTATCAATTTTTTTGGTCAAACTCTATCTATTTCAAGATGGAATTGACCTTATCATTTTAATCTTTTCACTTTTTATCTCTTTTTAGTCAAGATCCATAGTCAATTGTCATAATGTTAAACTCTTAGATTAATACCTTTCAAAGATTTCACCTAAGTTCAAAACCTTGCACATAACATTGTCATATTCTTAGTCTCCCTAAATGTTATTTTGACTTACCCTAGTGGTATATCCCTTTCATCTTGAATTGTTGAAAATCCTAGAATTATTTCCACTATCAAACCCTATCAACTTCTCTATCAACCAACTTGTCTCCTTGATCACTTATCCTCATTTTGCATATCCCAAACATAATTATCAACCTTAGCACACCATCCCTTACATAGTCCACCTTGCATGTACCAACCTCTAGCATCATTACCAAGTCTCAGGTTTAACCCTAACGTTAATTTTGAATACCCTAATCTTCTACCCTTTAATCAAAATCCAAAAATGTTAACCACATTTGCATTTGCATAAATTCCCTAGGATATTTGCACCTTGCATATCAAAATCCTAGTACATTTGGCACTTCCTATGGTCACATAACATCCCAAAACATTGAAAAATCTAAAAAATACTCATATCTTGCATACCAGACTCCAGATTTCTATTTTTTACCCTATTTTACCAACTGCACCCCTACCAATTATACACTTTAGGTGCAAATTTGATAGTTTCAGTGCACAATTGGTAGTTTGAAAGTGCACTTGGTAATCAGGGATTTCATTCTAGGTTTTAAAACCATAATATACACTTCCGTAGCTTGCATTGCATCCCTAAACCTTGGAAAACACTCAAAAACACTCAAATCATTCACATTCTACATTTTAGTCACCTTAACACCTCTTTTTTCCAATTGTATATCTTCTACTTACCAACTACTTACCTTCAGGTCCCCAAGTATACCAAGGGCACACTTCATATTTTTGGAGTGTAGTTCATAGTTTAGGTGTGCACCTGGAAGGTAAAGAGTCCATTTAGCTTTTCCACCATTACATTTGCATCTTTAGTTACCATGCCAACACTTACAAGGACACAATCAACTTAGAGACCTGAAGAGCTTTATCAACCCTTGTTTTCTAAGGTACAAAAGCAACCAAAACCTCATCCAGGTGCAAAGGAGAGTAAGAAAACCCAAAAAACATTTGAAGAAGACCAAATTGAAGCATCATAACCCTTACTTTTGGACCCCTTAAGCATGTATCCACAAGGTCACAAATGTCAAGGGATGAAAGAACAAACCCTAAACAACACACCTACCATGAGATTTCCATCAAACACTTTTTCTACACATGGAATGGTTCAATGGAGCCCTAACATTGAACCTATATTTGTACCAATACCACCCAAAGGTGGAAGTGTACCAATCACACTTGAGGATGAACAAATACACTCCTTCAAATTCAACAAACTCGGCACGAGTAGCTTCAACTCTAACACATCAAACACACAATAAGGTACAATACACCTAAGTGATGACTCTAACATTGATTATGGCATCACTAATAAAGAAATGGCTAGGGCTTGCCAAGACGAGACTTTCCACAAAAACTTCAAACTTTTGGCAGCCCAAGGAATTGTCAAATTCAACCCAAATTTGGAATCACCTATGTCTAAAGAACAACATGTTCCCACATTTGAACACATCTAACCTATGATCAATTTAGACTTAGAAAAGGGTAAACAACCTTTGGAATTCTCAAACACAATGATGACACCTTTAAGATCCCATGAAGAATCAACCATTAAAATCCTCCAAAGTATGTTTAAACACATCAACAACAATCCCTTGTTTGATGAACCTCCATCTATCAATAGAAAAAAGACTCTTCCTAAACATCTCAAAAGTAAGTTAAAGCTTGATCTCAACACATAATGCAACAAAAAAATGTTCCTAAAGGGACTTGTACACTAGGGATGCCACAAATAACTCCTTTGGAGGAAAGTCATCAAAGTGTAGCCTTGCTCCTAAATTTTCCAAATATTATGACATCAAATATTGTGGAGCCTCCCATGAGTACACCATATGGAACATCAATTGGAATAACCCCTATTGACATACAAAGGAAAAGTCTTATTGACATTTCACCCATTCCCAAAAGGAATACATCTCATTGTCAAATCAATATGATGTCACAAGGAGAAATAGCTAACACACAAAGGTACCAGAATAACAACCCAAAAATGATGTTCAATTCTCAAGGACATAACCAACTCTCATGACAACATCAACCTATAGTGGTACAAGTACTTAAGTGTTTCCAATTCATGACCAAGTTTAAATCCACTTAACACACATTCAACATATAAATAGCAACATCAACCACAATAATATCTACCTTAAGTTGTGCAAACATGCAACATCCATAATACACAATCCAATGTAAATCCACTTGACTTTCATGCAATATACTGACAACAATTCCAACAAAAAAAAACCTTGTTTTCTAAACAACAAGAGCAAATCAAACAATAGTTGGAATACCAAATATGCCTTGAACAACAAATTTCCTATCAACAACACTTGTTGCAACAATAGCATGTTACATAACAACCTCAACTGATACCTCTACAACAGTAGTCACATCTACATGGTCTCACATGCAACCAACAGAGGTATCTCAAAAAAAAACCTCAAAAAATACCACAACAAGTACCGCAACATGTACCACAATAAAGACCATTTTGTCTTCAAGGTTCTAACATAAAAGAGGTATCTCAAAAAAAACCTCAAAAAATACCACAACAAGTACCCCAACATGTACCACAATAAAGACCATTTTGTCTTTGAGGTTCTAACATACCTCCACCACTTAGTGATACATCACCCAACTCTTCAGACACAAAAATGTTTGAACCGAGTAGACATAGTTCTTGCCATAGCAAATGATCTACTCATCGACACAAAAAATTTGAAGAGAAAACTATCATGTAAAACCATAATGAAGAGTTATGAAAATGATTTAAACAACTCTCAAAACAAGTTGAGGCATTGGGAGTCCAAAAAAGACATGCTCTATATTTAGAAAGGGACTTATGGCCCAATCTATTTGATAAAATTTTGTATATGCATTCATTCCCAAACACTTTGAGGCTCCAAGATTCAAAAAATACTGAGGAAGTAGCAACCCCATTGATCACATTAGGGAATTTTGTGCCTCTTGTATTGAACTTAGTGATGAGCCCACCTACCTCATGAGACTATTCCCTCATTCTCTAGGTGGACCCACACTTGAATGGTACTCCAAACTTCCCAATACCATAGAATCTTTGTTGAAACTTGCAAAAAAGTTCATATCTCACTTTGCCTTCAACATTTTGAATGAGGTGACACTTTGATTTGTGCTGAACTAAACAAAAAATGGGAGAACCATTTATCACATTCTTACTACATTGAAGGAGTTTAGTTAGTCAATGTTCACTAAATATTCTTGAAGAACAAAAAGTTAACCTATGCATTGAAAACCTAGTCCCTAATTTAATGTACGAACTCAAGATAAAAAATCCAAGCACCATTTCCAAACTGATGAAAAAAGGGGATAGTATTGAAGACACTCTTATTCTTAAGGGAATCCTTAAGACAAACAAGGAAAACAAAAAAACCAACTCATCTAAGGACAAGGAAAAAACTTTCTCCAAAAACAAGAATTTGATTGACGATCTTATCATGGATGCACATACAATTATCACAACACAACCTCAACTAACTTTGAAAGGTGCAAACCATAAAAAATTGAAAACTCCTAATCAAATAATACCTCAACAATAGAAAAATGAGACTTCCCCATAGGATTGACCTCAAAGACATCCGAGAACCAAAGATAGAAAATTTACACCCTTGTAGATACCTCTAGAGACTACACTTCAACAATTACTTAGTAATAACTTCCTACATTTTAACCTGATCTAAGACAAGCCACTAACTAAAGTTTCTTGGTGGGATGATAAAAAATTCCATGATTACCACTGCACCAAAGGACACAAGACCTCATCATGTTTCCAAATAAAGAAGGCAAAACAAGACCTTATTGATGATGGTGTGATCACACTTGATCCATCACTGCTAGCATCCAACTGTGATCACACTATTTTTAAAGATCCTTTGTGTAATCACGACAATGAGAAGGCCTCTAGTTCAAACTCAAACTCACAAGCTAATGTGAATTACACACACATAGGATATGACTACACCATCAACTATTTCAATGAGTCTAATTCCTACATATCCACATTCACATTAAAGGCCGAAGACCCTCATTGCACTATCACTACACACCATACCAAGATCACCCTACTTGGAGCTCCATCTAGACATATTACCTCTACTAGACCTACACCACCTAGTAGACCTAATGATCCTACTTCATTTGATTATAGCCTTGTTGAAAAAAATAGCAAGACCCCTACACAAATATTCATCTTGGACCTATTGCACACATCTCCCCAATATCATAAGATCTTTGATCAAGCCCTTAACGAGTCAATAACCCTAGATAAAATTGATGTTGCCCAGTTGTAGGCCATGGTTGGGAACTTATGCACATCACAACATATCACCTTTTCCCCTCAGGATATTCCTAAAGATAGACCCAACCACAATGATCCCCTTCATCTCAAAGTCTTTATCTATAATGCCAAGGTCAGACGTATCTTGATAGATGAAGGAGCAGGACTAAACATTTGTACTCCTAAAATTGTCAAGGGTTTGGGTTATTTTGAGGAAGATGTTGATCCCTTTCAAAGAATCACAATAAAATCCTATGATGATTGTAAACACCTCTCCAAGGGCATCATCATATTACCCGTTTGTGTTGGTTGAGCTACTAAGAATACATTGTTCTAGGTCCTAGATATCAAAATGAATTACAACATGATACTAGGATGCCCTTGGATCCATGCTATGAAAGTAGTCCCCTCTACATATCACCAATGCTTAAAATTTTCCTATAACAATGAAGAGATCATCATCCTTGGTGATCTAGACCCATTCCAATTTTGTGCCAATCTTAGAGGAACTGTTGCATACTAGATTCTAACGAACCATGAAACAAATACCCTTGAGTCCTCAAAGTATGTTGATCCTTCCATGCTCACACCTGCATTCAAAGGAAAGCTCAAAATTGAAGACCAAGGTTGCAGTGAGTATTTTATGTCACACACTTTTCACATTGATAAACTCCCTCTCTCTCCCAAGTCATATGGTAAGCACAACTCATGTAGAAAGAGCCTAAGTTCACATTTCAAAAGAAGCCTAGTATGATTTCACTAGTGGAGATGGTCTACATGAAGAACATTTCTATGAAAACACATCTACATGGATTAATAGGACTAAAGAAGAATAAGAACCAATGCCTATATCATTCGTTAAGTATGGACCTAGATTCACCATCATGTAGAAAAAAGGATATGATGGATGTAGTGTCCTTGGACCTCAAAAGAAAGGCATTATTTAGCCCATCATTGTGTCAGGATGACCTCATAGCTTGGGACTTGGATTTAAACTACTTTTTTTGGGTTTCCCTAATACTGAGTCATCCTTGTCTAATAATGTGAATACTTTGAATGATGAAAAGGCATCTAAGGATACCCTACCTGAAACTAATAGTCTTGATAGTCTTTATGCACTTGACCATATCTTTTCTGACCCTAATGGCCTACCTATGGAGGATAAACATATAACTCCACCTACCACTCAAACCAACTCTACTTCTTGCATCAAAACATTTTGAGATCCAATTATTCTTGCTTCTAGACATGATTGCCTTGATACCACTAAACTACATATCCATATATATGCCTCTGACCAAAGCTTATTCAATACTAATGATGTAATTTCCCTAGTTTATCCTGAACTTATTCATTAAGACCAACAAGGACCACCAACATTTGACTAGTTTGAAAATGATAATGCCATTGCATAATTCTTTGGGCTCCATGACTATTTACCACAAGGTGATCACAAGTTAGGGTTCTCCATTAACCGAAACATCAAGGCATACTTTGGGGATTCAACTCAATCTTCTAGTCACAACATTAGAAAAATAGAAAAAAAGACAAAGTAGGTTTCTTGGTGAAAACTGAAAGGTGCCAATAAACCATAAAAAAGTAAAAATAAATGACGTATCCAAGGGTGAAAACCTCTTTGAGGTGCATGAGGATGGAAGATTGGACATATTGCTATTAAAGGAAAGATCATCATTACTTGTGGAAATGATAGAAGAGATAAATCTGGGGACACCTAACAACCCTAAGATCATACATTTTGTAACCTCATTATCTCCAGAAGAAAGAGATGAATTTTTGAAATTCTTTCTAGAGACGCAGATCTACTTCACTTGGTCTTATGTAGACATGTTAGGATTAGATCTTGAATTAGTCCTTCATCACTTGCCACTAAAACCAAGAGTGAAACCAAAAAAGAAAAAGTTGAGAAAGATGCATCCTCAAGTTGTTCTCCTTGTCAAAGCTGAATTGAATTTTTTTTTTGGATGCCAGCTTCATAAGACCCATTGATTATGTAGGGTGGATATCTAATCTAGTAATAGTAAGAAAACACTCTAAGGGTATTCAAATATGCACTAACTTTCATGATCTTAGCAAGGCATGTCCCAAGGATGATTTCCCTTTACCAGATATAGACATCATTGTAGACATGAGAACTAGATATGATATTTTATCATTGATGGATGGCTTTTCTAGCTATGATTCAATAAGAATAGCTCCTTAAGATCATCACACAATAGCTTTTACATGTGCTTAGGGGTCATAATATTGGAATGTCATGACTTTTGGCCTTAAAAATGCTGAGGCAACCTATCAAAGAGAAATGACCACCATCTTTCATGATTTCATGCATATCCTCATGGAAGACTATGTTGATGAGTTATTTTGCAAATCGCCTAGAAGAAATGATCATTTAGGCATCCTAAATCAAATATTCAATAGAATGGAAAGCTATAAGATTCATCTAAATCAAAAAAAGTGTGTATTTGGAGTTATTTCTCAAAAGCTCCTAGGATACATTATTTCTCAACGAGGAATTGAAGTGGATCCTAATAAGGTCAAAGAAATACTTGAAATGCCCCCTCCAACAAATCTAAAAATATTAAGAAGTCTACAAGGGAGATTACACTCTATCTATAGATTCATTGCACAACTAGAAAATAAGTGTCACTCCTTTCAACACCTATTATGTAAGGGAGTATCCTTTCAATGGAACCAACATGAAGAATCTTTCCAACAACTCAAAGATTATCTTCTACATCCACTTGTTTTAATGGATCCTATTCCAGGCAAACATTCATCTTATACATATCTTCTACAGATACAACATCAGGAGCTATCTTAGCACAAAATGATGAACAAGGAATAGAGTAATCCATTACTACATTGGTAGAACACTTGTGTGATATGAACTGAATTATTCACTTATTAAACAAGCTTGCCTTGCTATCATCTTTACAACCCAAAAGCTGAGACATTACATGCTTCATCAAAAAGAAATATTTTTCTCTAAGATTGACCCACTAAAGTATCTCCTAAGCAAGGTTGCTCTCATAGGGTGCTTAGCCAAATGGGTCATGATCCTTAGTGAATTTGATGTAGAATATGTAGATAAAAAGAAAATAAAAGGGCAAGTGATATTAGATCAGTTAGTAGAAGTACCCATTAGAGATGATCTTCCCATGTTGATAGATTTGATAGATGAAGCCAAATTTAACATGGATATAGCTAATGAATCTAAGCTTTACTTTGGTAGATCACATACAAGAAATGGTTCAAGAGTTGGCATTTTTTTTATCACCCCCAAGGTGACATCATCCACAAGTCATATCTGATAGCATTCAACTACACCAACAACATAGAAGAATACAGGGCAATGATCATAGGACTTAAGCTAGCTATTCAATGGAGCATTCAACATTTATAAGTTTTGGGTGATTCTCATTTAGGCATCTATCAAGTTAATGATGACTACAATACCAAAGATGATAAGTTAATGCCTTATAAGTAGATGGTAGACTTTCTTAAATCTAAATTTGTCACCATATCTTTTTATCAACTACCAAGAATACATAGAAAACAAGCTGATGCAATGGCTACCATCACTTCTACGATTGACATGCCTCAAAATGTAGAGCATTGTGAGTTCCTTTTAAAGAAACTTTTGATTCTAGCATTTGAAATCTCTCAATCTGAGTTTGTGTAAACGTGTTAGTCCCAATTCCCCTTGGTAACAAGACATATACGATTACCTACATGCCTAAATCATACCACCCAAATTATCCAAAAATGAATGGTAAACCTTTATCTGCCAAGCCACTAGATATGTCATCATCAGTGACACCCTTTATAAGAGATCCTTTGAACAAACCCTTTTCAAATGCCTTGACTCATAAGAAGTTGAAATTTCCTTACATAAGGTTCATGAATGTATATCTGGAGGTCATTTTAATGGTATGAGTCTAGGTAAGAAATTTGATAGAGGTGGATATTAGTGGCCCACCATGGAACAAGATGCCCATGATTTTGCCAAAACATATCATAAGTGCCAGATACATAGCAATTTGATCCACGTACTAGCACAAGAATTATAGCTAGTCATATCTCCATGGCCCTTTTCACAATGGGTATTTGGTCTTATTGGATCTATTTCTCTTCCTTCCTTTGATGGTCATAAGTTGATCATCACAGTAATAGAATATTTTACCAAGTGGGTTGAAGTTGTCCCTTTAACTTTCATCACTAGAAAGTATATTTCAAGGTTTATTCTGAACTACATCATATGTTGGTACAGAGTCCCCTCAGCTATTATTATTGATCATGGAAGTTCTTTTCAAAATAAAGATTTTGATAAGCTCTACAAGAAGTACAACATAAACCATGGATATTCTATTATTTAACATCCATAGGGAAATGGTCATGTAGAACCATCTAATAAGACCATTGTTAGGATTCTCCAAAAGACTATCAATGATTCTGGTCAAGATTGGCACTTACAACTAAATCCAACTCTTTGGGCCTCTAGAACAAGTGTGCAAACTCCCACTAGCCCAATACCATACTCTCTCATCTATGGCACTGAGGCCATACGAAGTTGAAATTCCATCATTGGGAGTATCCCTACAAGATGTTGTTTATGATGAACACTAAAGAGTATCTAGACTCCATGAAACTTGAGATGCTTGATGAGCAGAGAAGAGCTAACTTGACACATCTAAAAGCTTATCAAAATTGACTCAAATGAAGCTATAATAATAAAGTCCAAGGTTGTAATTATGAGGTCGTTGATCTAGTCCTAAAAATGAACTACACGAATCAACAACATAGAGAAAAACTAGTCAAATTTGAACCAAATTGCGAAGGACCTTATGTAGTTACTGCAACATTTGGTCTGGGGTATATCAGCTTGCAACTCTAGAGGGTGAATCACTACCTGTGTCCATCAATAGCATGCATCTCTTCAAGTACTACACTTGATTCTGTCTAAAAGTCCTAAAAAAATTAGCAAAAAAGAAAAAGCAAAAAGTCATGAAAAAATGGGTGCCTCAATGAAAACCTGGCAAATAGGCATCTTGGCATGAAAATTTGAGTCAAGAGAAAAATTATGTCTACAAGTGAAAACCTAGAAAATAGGTGCTTTGGGCAAGTACCATGGTGAACACTTGGCAAACAGGTGCCATGTATAATCAGTTGTTGCTCCTCCATCTATCATGATTCCATCTAGTTTTTCCCCCTTTTGACATTCCCTGATCATATCCTTCATATTTTAAGACATCCTTGGTCCTTGATCATGGCCCACAAATTGGTTAATATCCATTATTATCTTAGCTAAGTATCACCAGTTTGTACATACTCTGCCTTTAGCCTACATAGTCTTTAGCATTTTACCTACATAGTGCATGAGTTTGAACTTGAACTAGCAGTATAGCCCTAAGAACATTTTATCCATCAGACTTATCACTTAATGGATTTGGAGCTAACACTTGTATATGCTTTTATGATCCTAAAAAAATCATAAACAAATTCAAATATGATCCCAAATTTTTTTCTAAAAATCATAAAATTTCCTAAATTTTTTTTCATAAAATCATAGAACGTCCTGAAAAAATTACTAAACATCATAAAATGTCTTGAAAAAATCTCTAAATACCATAAAACATCCTAAAATTTTTACTAAACATCATAAAATGTCGTAAACAAATCGCTAAAAATCATAAAATGTCCTGAAAAATTCATAAAAAATCATAAAATTTCTTGAAAAATCACTAAAAATCATAAAATGACTTGAAGTAAATCCTACAAATCATAAAATTTCCTAAGAAACTTGTCAGACAAAAACATCAAATATCCACAAAAACCCTAAAAATCACAAAACCCATAAAAAATTTACAATAAACCTTGTAAATAGTGATTGTGGATTACCATTCCTTTTGCATAAACACTTGCACTTTCATAGATTGAAACTTAAAGCACTACACTTCAATGACAATCACAACTATTAGGGCAATGTGAACCGACAATTAATCTGACATGTCACTATGAACCTATCAACTGATTCCACAAATAGAACTATGACATGATCAACCTATCAAACACTATCTAAAGACCTAAAACACTAAAAGGTAAGTAATAATGGACAAGAATAGCTATTGGCTCACGTTGTGTAGTGAGTAATTTATTTTTTCTTTGTTCTTCTTTGACCATGTTCCTATGCCACTTAATGATATAAACTGATCTATGAGAGTGGTTGGGATGGTTCATGGTCATCATTTATTTTATGTCTATTAAAATGTACCTTTGAGAGTCTAGGGCATGTATATATGCCTTAGGGAAGACAAGGTCATTTTTGTCTACATCATGCTTGTTTATTCAAAAGGTGTACATTTGCACTCTAGCCCTTTATGCCATGATGCATTGCATTCCATTTGTCATATCAAAATAAAGCTCCAATAACATATGGTGCACTTTACAAAAGAAAAAGTCCTCACCTCATTC
The DNA here is from genome assembly GCA_028749045.1 of Cupressus sempervirens. NCBI lineage: Eukaryota > Viridiplantae > Streptophyta > Pinopsida > Cupressales > Cupressaceae > Cupressus > Cupressus sempervirens. The sequence goes on from CM053786.1 coordinate 504,032,052, forward strand.
TAACTACTTCCTCATCTCATCTCCTCTATCTTTTTGTATCTCCTTCATTTTCCACCTTGGTCTCATACTCTTATACATCAAAAGCATTGTTATCCTGCATTCTTGCATATGCAAAGAGTCCAAAAAAACCCAAAGCAATGCATCTTTGCATAAACATTGTATTTATATTATTTCACATTTCAGTTGCATTCATTCCATATCATTTTACATTTCATTCACATACACTCCATCTCATTTAAATTTCATTACTCATTCATTGATGAGAAAAACATTTGGCAACAATTAAGATGTTATTTCCTAAGCATAACATGTGATAAATCAACACATGATGTCATCATATAAAAGTCCACATAGAAAAGCATAAATGTATCCATATAAAACATATTAAACATATGCATAATCCATCTCATATATTCATCATAACATAGCTGCACCCCATAAATGTCTCGCAAAAATATTAGAATACATGACCATGATTTACATCAATACTACCTACCCATAGGCATGAACCATGAAAGAGCATAACAAAAAATAAAAGCAAAATAGAGAAGCCCCTCTATACATGAGCCTGTCTATGTCATCTTGTGCTGTCCCTAGCCTCATGGCCTCTATCTAGCCTTGAGGATGATCCATTTGTTGTTTATTGTGGCCTCATTGGTCCCATAACCCTTGCACTGCTCTGTGTCCTCAATGTTCGATGTTAGTGAGATCTCAATGCACAAAAGTTCTCTACCCTCTACCCTGGTGGCACTACCATCTCATATTGATCCCTCCAGTACTATGTCTCCATATGTTCCCTAGTCATCATCATAAGAATCTGTTAGAAGTTTGAATCTCTAATGTTGCTAATGAATTCTGAGGACTCTTGCACTACTCTCTCTTCCCTACACATTACAAAATTCATCCTTGACATAGCTTGATCCCTCTCCACCATAGCCTAATAACTCTTTGCTATCACTGCATCTGTCTCTAGTATAACCTAGTCTAACTAACTCTAGGGACCTCCAATCACCTCCATAATCTCTAATTGGATAGGCCCTACCTATACCAGTACTAGTGTCCCCCTGGTGTAATCCACTAGATCCTCCTCGACATCCATTACTATCTCATCCACACCTATGTCATCCTCATAACCTCTCTCACCACCATCATCCCGACCCTCCCAATAGTCATCTCCATCCTCTCCCCCACTATCACCACCATCCTCCTCATCATCTCCATCATCCTTATCTCCCAAATTCTCTCCCACAACATCATCATCATCCCTCATATCATCATCCTCTGCCTTAGCATTCTCTCCATCCTCCCCTTCCTCCCCATAATCCTCCTCTTCCCCATCATCATCCTCATCCCCTCCATCCTCATCATCTCCTCCACTCTCCTCATCATCCTTCTCATCCTACTCTACCTATGATCTTGCTCATGGAACTAGCACTGCCAGATCTATCAAGGGCCTTATACGATGCTACACAAACCATCTATCATATGTTGTCCTTATGCCTGCATCCACCACATCCATTGCTACTCCCCATATGCTCAGCTGTAACTCCTCTAGCTATGTATAAGCTACCTATTTCCTAATAGGCATTCCCTAGTACCAAACCTTTGCTCTAGACTATGCAAATAACACTAGACCTATTGGCACCTCTTGTATCTCTCCAAACTATATACATACCCACTCTGGTAGATACATCTCTATCGCTATGTGACCAATCGCTATGTGCCCTATGAGATAAAACTGATGTCTATAGTATGGTAGGTGGATGTCATCATCATCCCACTCGAGGCAATCTCTATAGGGTCTCCAGATAAACTATGTTATAGTATCTAATTGATGTCAAAAGTACCACATGTACCCTAGTGGTCCTCATGCTAGTATGCCTATATAACTGTATGAATACATGTCCTAAATTAGCTCCCTCTCTAGAAGTGGCTTGAATACTAGAATGTGCTCATATGCCCAGATTTGTAATAGTGTACCCCTAGTACTAAATGCTAGGCTACATCTATATGTTACCTAATGTAGATAATAGTACAACATCCCCAACATGCATGGGCCCTAGGCAAACATAGTCCCATCCATGATCATCCTCTCTAGCACCTAGCCCCATCCAACATGGAATCCATGTCCACACCTATCAAGTATTAGTAGTTCACCGATAACCTAGTAGATCATAGCTATTATTTGCTCATGGCATGCCACCAATAGGTCCCATCTAATCTCATAATTTTGAATCATCAACTTGAATCTCCACATCTAAATAATCAATGTAGCGCTACTTGCCTAGTAGCCAGGTCATATACAACTAACTCTCCATGAATTAGAATCCTAAGGATGCACCATACATCCTCCAAGATCATAGTAGCCTCTCTCTTTGGTAGATGGAATGAATTAGTATCTAAATGCAATCTCTCTATCAATGATGTTAGTAGAGCTTTGTTCCCTCTCACCTCCAGCATAAATGTAATATGATATAAACTAAGACCGAGCAAGATCCCTCACTCACCAGTAGTCATATGATGATGTAACATTAGGTTTTGAGGCCTATGTCCCCTCATCCACAATAGAGGAAGATCCTCTTACATAACCATGTAGCCTATGTCAACCTTCTATGGCTTTGTATCTAGCTTAACCTACATTTGACCCAAGTTTGACCTAGTTTGACTCTAGTTCGACTAATTTTGAGTTTTTGGAGTATGTATGACTAAGTTGACTTGTGTTTTGAACTCTTTCTAGGGTTTTGAACATGTCTACCAAGTTTTAGGTTATTTCAGGCTCATTTGCATCATTTGACCCTCTGCCTATCCATCTGTCATATTTTTTCCTCCATTTGAGCTAGGTTTGATTACTTTCAACTTTTTACAGACCATTTTGACCTAAGTTGACCTATTTTTTCAACTCTTGCTAGGAATTTGAATGTATGGTCCTATTTTAGGTTATTCTCAGTCCATTTGCACCCTTTCAGGCCCTTTGCATCACTCTTTGTCCACATTTGAATGAAATTTGACCTACATATACCCTAAGTTTGACATATTTTGACCAATTTGATCATATTTGATCGAGTCTTACCCTTTTATTATATACCCCTAGGGTCTTACTAGTGTACCCAAAGTTTCAAGTTGATTCAGGCTCATGTAGACCTTGTTCAAAGCCCCATAGCATCCTAGGGTATAGTTAGGGCCCCCAACTGTGCCCATGGAGCACTTGGTCATGCCAAGAGCACCGACTATGCACTTGGGCATGCCAAGTTCTCTTAGTACATAGTTGGCTATGTTTTGGGTGTAGTTGTGGCATTTTGATGCCCTAAACTGGCCTCAGGACCCCATTTGACCGCCAACTGACTCCTAAGAACCTAAAAAGCATGGAAAGGCATAAAAAAGAACAAAAAAGCATAGAAATAACAAAGATAGTCTTGATTTACTCACCAGAGATCCTAGGTCTGCGTATCATTACTAGGTATGCACTCGTTCACTACAATTTTCCTCCCTAGATAGCCAATACATTCCTCTTGCTCCAGAGCCCTTTTCTACCAAATGTAAGGGTGAAAATGACTTTCAAAACCCTCTCCAAGGCCTCTTATAGTGTTTTGCTACCTAGATGGGTGTGTAAGAGGCCCTTTCTATGTTGGTTGTGATACCTTTTTTCACTTTGAAGCCCATAACTTTCACATTTTAGCTTTGATTTGTAATCCATCAGTTGCTATGGTTTTGATAAGTAGGAGATAATTTCCACAGCAAGTCAAGTTGTGATGTGAATATCAGGATTTAACTGTGTGATTTTGAGTCAAATTCGATGACCCGTGTTTCATGAGTAGTGATTCAACATGAATCCATTTCTCATGAGAATAAATGGAACATTTAGCACTCATTGGATCTAGGTGATGCTCACAAGGGTGAAGCACCGGGACTTGACCTCCTGGGAGGTCAAGTCCCAGTGCTTCACCCTTGTGAGCATCACCTAGATCCAATGAGTGCTAAATGTTCCATTTATTCTCATGAGAAATGGATTCATGTTGAATCACTACTCATGAAACACGGGTCATCGAATTTGACTCAAAATCACACAGTTAAATCCTGCTATGGTTTTTTTTTCTTGTTGTCAGTGAAATCAACCTATCATATGCTTATGTCAGTCAATTTATTGAGGGGGAACCAATATATACCATCATTACTAGGGTATTCTTTTATGACTTTTTTTAAACATTGTTTGACACAATGCTCTAAATCACATTATATCAAAGAGGGGCAAAATGTAGACACTCAAAAATGGTTCAAATCTATGGTTTCATCACATTTTCATACCTATTCATCCCATTTTCTCATTTGACTAACTCTAATCTTTTGGTGAACTTGATCATATCTCAACAGCATTTGTCATCATTCATATCCTCTTTCACATTATTTACAAATCATTTCAAAACTCATATCAAATCAACTCAAAATCATAGCAATCTACCCAAAATCACCCCAAATCTACTACAATTACTCAAAATTAGTCTTAATCAACCCAAAATGTGTTAAACATCCCAAATCAACTAACATCTATCCAATCATAGCATTGTTGTGGCTTTCAGTGTCTTGGGAACCTATCAATCTATCAAATCTTATCAATTTGACCTTAGCATTGTCATGAATCTCAGTGCTAGGTCAAACTGTCATTCACATCATGCAACCTTTGACATTTTTGAGTCTCTTAGTGTTGGATCATGGAATTATCAACCATTTAATAATATTGATAGTGTTTATTGATGTTAATATGATCAACCTTATCAACCAATCTCGATCTTGTAGCATTTTACAATGTAAGTTAAATGTTACGTGTCCTTAATTCATGTCATGTGTCCTTGGCATGTTATCATTTCTAATCAATCAATCAATTTGAGCATAGCTTTGGTCTACCTATCATCATCCTAGTCAATTTTCGTAATTCTCGCATTTTCATCAAAGAATATTGTTTCGCTTATTTAATAAAATTGGCCAATCATCTATTAATTTTCTCTGTAGGATTAAATATCCCATAATTTAATACTATGTCATACCAATCATTTTCATCTTTTATTACTAATTATTCTTTCTAACTAACATCCTCAATTAATTAATTAATTGATTCATCATTCACAAACCATAGAAATTCTCAATTTCCTATGTCATATTTTCCACTATTAATTCCATTTTTACTAATTTCTATTTTTGTGGAACAATGTATTTTTAATTCAAATATTCCACATGATATTTACATCACCATGACACATTGGGCATAACACATAATGGATTCTCCATTTACATGTGCCTAAGTTATGTCATAATTGATATATTCTTATTCCCTTATGCATGTCTATATATGGCCAACATTTTCATAGATTCTTGGCTTTAAGTGGGTTTTAGGTGTGACATGATGCGTCATAGATCCTCTTCCATTTATATCTGTGTTTGACTTCCATGCTTCACACAATCCTACATTCGACATCTTGTGCCATATGCATCATGGATTCTCAAAGAAATCTCTTGCCAAGTTGCATACGCAAGGTGACACATCCAATGCTCTCATTTTGTTTGTTGATTATAAATTGAACATTTTTCCTCTCATTTGTAGTCCTAAGTATTAAGTCCTTCAAGTCCTTGGTCTTTGTCTCTCTCAAGCTTAAATCACTTCTTCTAGTATTCTCATAGCATTATCATTATCATAGACTTTTTCTTCCTAATTGTGTACATTAAGAAATTTGAGCTACATCACATAGAGAAGAAAGAAGGACATGGGAGCTACAAGTGAAAGAGGGGTTTTAAAACTTTATGTTGCTTCCTATTGTTTATTTGGCTTCCATGTTAGACTAGAGGGTTTCGATATATGTTTATTGAGTTTGTGATTTCCTCATAGTATGTTAGATATTAGCCCATTTCCTAGTCCTACATAGGTAACTCAACCTCATAAGCATTTCCATTGTCAAATTTCTTCAAGATCTTACAAGGTCTAAAATTTTTCATCTTTAACTTACTATATGTTTCAACCATAAATCTTCCTTTCTTCAAATGAACCATCACCTCATCACCAACTTCAAAACATGATGTCTTTTAGACTTATCAACATTCTCCTTGTAATTTTGATTACTTTTTTCCAATTTTAGCTTCACTTGTGCAAAGACTCCATAAAATCAAAAAATTCTTCTTCTACAACACTTCTTTTCTCTTCACCAGCAACATGCCTTAAATCTGATACTCCTCTAGGCTACATTCCAATAACAATCTCAAAAGATGTTTTCTCTGTATTCTATTCACAGAATTATTATATGTAAACTCAAATTGTGCCAATACTATCTCCCAATTATGTGGTTCATGTCCAATTAAGAATCTCAAAAAATTTCCCAAGCTTCTATTTACAACCTCTGTCTATCCATAAGTCTATGGATGGAATGTAGAACTAAACTTCAATTCAGTACCCATCTTATTCCACAAAGTTCTCCAAAAATAACCAACAAACTTACAATCTCTATTAGAAATAATACTTCTTGGTAATCCATGGAATCTAATAATCTCATTGAAGAAAAGTTCAGATACATGCTCATCATCTGATGTCTTCTTACATTTTATAAAATGAGCCATTTTAGAAAATCAATCCACATCAACAAATATAGAATCATACCCTTTTGTTGTTTTAGGTAATCCAAGAACAAAATCCATACTGTTGTCACTCCAAGGTTTCTCAGGAACAAAAATAGGTGTATACAATCTACTATTTTGACTTCTATTGTAACTTGAAAAAATCCACAACTCTTCACAAACTTCTGAGCATCCTTATACATTTGTGACAAATAATACTTGTCTTTCAAGAAACTCCATGTCTTATCAATTCCAAAATTTCCAACCAATCCACCACCATGCTTTTTCTTAATCAAATTCCACCTTATGGTACTTCTAGGGATACACAACTAAATACCTTTGAATAACATACCTTCTTGAATCAAATAGTCATCATACTTACTCATGTGATTTGCTAGATTTGGTGCTCTGTACTCTCTCCATGCCTTAAGAAAAATTAGGATCAGTTTAATACAACTCTTTCATCTCATCAAAACCAAGAACTTCAACCTTCATCTTAGTCAAAAAAGAACATCTTCTACTCAATGCATCAAAAAATCTATTAGTAACTCTGACTTTTATGCTTCATAAAAAATGTAAAACTTTGCAAATACTCAACCCACTTCATATGTCTCTAAAGTAGTTTATGTTGACTTCCCAAGTACTGTAAAGCTTTATGATCACTATAAAACAAAAACTCCTTAGGAATCAAATAAGGTCTCCATTTCTTTAAAGCTTGAATAATAGCATAAAAATCTTGATCATACACAATATTTTCTTTTGGCATCATTATCTCTCACTAAAGAAAGAAATAGGTTTAACTTCTTGACTTAATATAACTCCTATTGCACTACCACTTGCATCACATTCAACTTGAAATACCTTATTGAAATCAGGAAAAGCCAATACATGTAACTCAACAACCCTTTGTTTCAAAGCTTCAAAACTTTTATTGGGTTCATGTGTCCACTTGAATTCCTTTTTATCTCATTTCATTGTCTTAGTCATAGTACTACAAACAACACTATAATTCCTTATAAACTTTCTATAGAAACTAGCCAAACCATGAAATGATCCTACCTGACCCACATTCTTAGGTGTAGGCCATTCCAAAATTGCTTTAACCTTCTCAAGATCCATTCTCAAACCATCAGCTGAAATCACAAGTCCCAAATACATAATCTCCTCTTGCATAAAAAAATTCTTGTCTAGCAGTGTCAAGATGTTCTTTCTTAGTCTTATTGAATATTAGAAACATCCAAATAAATAGTCACAAAATTTCCCAAAAATATTTTCAGAACTTCATTCATCAATCTCATGAAAGTACTAGGTGCATTAGTCAAAACCAAAAGGTATGACCAACCATTCATACAAACCATCTTTTGTCTTGAAATTTGTCTTCCATTGATCACCTTCTTTGATTTTTGATATGATGATAGCCACTCTTCAAATAAATCTTGGTAAAATACTTTCATCCACTCCAACAATCCATTATGCCATCCACCCTCGACATAGGAAACCTATATTTCATTGTGATCTTGTTAATAGCTCTTGAATCAGAACACATTCTCCATTCTCCATTCTTTTTAGGTGCTAATACAATAGGTACAACACATGGACTCAAACTTTCTCTGATTAAACCCTTCTACAACAATTCATGTGCTTGTCTATTAAGTTCTTCATTTTTTATAGGTGTCAATCTATATGTTCATTTTTTTGGAAAACTAGCTCTAGGAATTAGATCCATTCAATGAATTATACTTTTGACTAGTGGTAAACCATCAAGTATATCCTCAACAATAATATCCTTATAATCTTTCAAAAAACTTCCAATTTCTTCTGGTACTTAGTCAATATCACTAGTTTCTATTGTTCGATCATTACTACCAACACTTGGTCCTCTAGGAACTATAGCAAAACAAACTTGATTCTTCACTTCCTTTTCAAATTACTTCCCATTAACCATGCAAACTTGAATAGTAGTACAATTAACCTCATTTGGACTTTCAATCAAGTAGAGCAATATTTGCTTCTTTCCATTCACCCAAAGAGTATATTGATTCAATCTTCCATCATGTACAACATATCTATCATATTACCAAGGTCTATCCAACAAAATATGATAACAATCCATAGGCATAAAACTCACACAAAACCTCACCAAAGTAATGTCCAATCTTGAACTTCATAACACATTGTTCACTTACCAATATCTTATTCTGATCTTTGATCCATGAAAAATGATAGGGTTTGGAATGCTTGAGCCTCTACAATTGTAACTTCTTAACTGACTCTTTTGATGCCAAATTTGTAGAACTTCCTCTGCTAATGATCACCTTGCATCATTTTCTAGCCATCTTATATTTGGTCTTGAAAAGACTTCTCCTAATGATAGGTTCCTCATCACTTCCCTTATTATATAAGGTTCTTCCCACCATCAAATTTTTTCCAGCCTTAGGTCCATTTAATGAACTCTCAATCTCTTCTTGAATCACATAATTTTTGTTACCTTGCCCACTTTCAGAGGATCTACATTGAAAAGATCTATGCCCTTCTCTACCACATCTGAAATAATTACCATGAAAACTACCTCTAGAATAAGTATTATCTCTTGCTTGGTAAGAACCAATACCTCCTCAATATGAACTACCACCTTTCTACTTGGTCTTGTCTTTGTCATTCTTGCATTCAAATTTTCCCTTATCTTGCACAAAACTGTTAGATCTGCCACCTTCACTATAAGATCTATCTCCACCTCTTTGGAATCTACCACCTCCATATCTTTGTGTTTCTTCATGCTTCTTTGTCAAGATCTTATTTTCTTTCAAGGCATATTGATATGCTTCTTCCAGACTTTCTAGTTTCACAAAAATTATCTCCTCTTGGATTCTAGATCTCAATCCATTTATGTACCTTGCAATTTTATCAACATCATCATGTACATGTCCAGATCTGATGTCCAATCTATATAATTCCTCAGTATACTCCTTCACAGTCATGTCTCTTTGTCTCAAACTTTGTATCTTTCCCAACAAACTAACTTGGTAATTAGTAGGATGGAATTTGTTCTTTACCTTGTTCATCATCTTCACCCAAGTTGTGATCTTTTCCTTCCCTCTCCTTTGCCTATCAGTTTGCAAATGCTCCCACCATAGTGAAGCATGACCTTTCAACCAAGTAACTGCAAGTTTTACCTTCCTATTATCAAGAGTGTTTTCATACTCAAAGAACTTCTCCATATTAGAGATCTAATCCAACACAACATTGGTATCTAATTTTCCATCATAAGGAACAACTTATAGACTAGGCTCTAAATGTGCCCTAGACAATAATCTCAACAATATTTCCTCATCTTGACCTTCTTCTAGTTCTAGATTAGGGTTTGGTGCTACTGCTTCATTATTACTCACATCATCAAGATTCAATCCTCTCCTATGGGCTATCTCCACAACATCTAATTTGGATGTGATTGTCTCAATATATCCAATATTGCATTATCAACATTTCCTCTACCTTGAACCATCTTTACAAATCATGTTCTTGCAAGATCCTAACCCTTTGCAAGTTATAGGTCAAATCTATAGATGTACAACCCTACAAACAAATCAAATTAGGGTTCTACATGACCCAATCTCCATAAAGAAAAACCTCAAGCTTTGGTACCACCTGATGAAAGGAGGGTAAGAATAACTATGGCCAAAGGCACACCCATTAATCCAAAACACATTGTAGAGTTAACATAATGGAAGAAAACAAATAAAGAGAACAACACCACAAAGAGAGAGAGATATATAGCAATTTTATTTATTCATCAAATGATCGACATACATGCCCAACTATAAGGCCTTTTGGTTTATGACTAGATACAAAATACGTTCAAGATCCAAGATTTACCTTTAAATTTGCACTTCTAGATAAATATGGTTTGAACTTTCTAAGTTCTCTAAAATCTACTAAAAATCTCTCCCCAAAATCTCTAAGGCTGAAACACCTTATTTATACTTGCCAAAATGGCTTACAGAAGATTCTAGAATATTGCAACATAGAAAGGTCAACCCTAAAATGGTTTACACACATCCCAAGACAAGATCTTATCCTAAAATTTGCTATTAGAATTAATCTTGCAAGTCAACTTCCATTAAGAACCAAAGCACATAAAATGATATTCAGGATCACCAGGAACACTTAGCACACAAAGGATTACTCAAAAAATGAAGGATCAATTAGCACACATTGTAGAACTTGATACACATAGTAGAACTTGGCACACATTTCAAAATGAGATGGGATAACATACTAAATGAAGGTTAACATGACATGAGATAACTTCAACATGGCATATACTACAAAATTACTGGCACTTGACAATTGTTGTAACTCAATAATGACTGCAACTTAGAAAAAACTAGCAGAATGAATACAAATGAGTATGATAGCATGTCAACCCAAGATGGTCTTGCATAAAGATAAACTCAAACAAGTTTTTAAAATAACTAATTTAGGGTTAATGCACCACTTTTTGTCCATACAAGTATGGCAAGAAGAAGGAAGGATGATGCTTTTTCAAACTAAATATGTTTTTGATGTATTAAAGAAATTTAATGTGAGTGATTGTAAACCATCTAATACACCATGTGAAGTAGGATTGAAGTTGAGTACTAATTCTTCTTTAAATAAGGTGGATGGAAAATTCTATAGGCAACTTGTTGGAAATCTTTAGTGTCTTACTATAACTAGATTAGATGTTGCATACATAGTTGGTATTGTATCCAAGTACACGACAGATCCACACATTGAACATTGGGAAGAAGCCAAAATAATATTAAGATGCATTAAGGGTATTTACCTTCTTGGCATTGAATCCACATATGGAGGGGAGCCTACTCTAGTTGGATACACAAATTCTGATTATTTAGGTGATATTGATGATAGAAAATCAACTTCTAAGTACATCTTTCATCTTGGATCAGGACAATGAATGATGTCACTTTTATCTACAAAAGTTGAATAAATTGGCTCATCAAAGGCATCTAAAGAAGAATTGTGGCATAGATAATTACTTGAAGAATTACACCATCCATAAGACGTCTCTCCCACTATAATATTTTGTAATAATCAAAGTGCTATTAAGCTCACAAAAAATCCAATATATCATGCTAGGTCTAGGCATAGAGAAGTGCACCATCATTTTGTTTGAGATCTAATTGAAAGACAAGAGGTGGAGCTATAATTTTGTGGAATATAGGTTCAAGTCATTGATATATTTACAAAAGTATCGTCTATTGTTAAATTTAACAAATTTAAAGATCTATTACAACTGAAGGAAATCTCTATCCTCTTCAAATAAACATTATGGGTAGATGTTAGAATAATGTTTATTTAATCAAGACCACTAGTACATGGCAAGTGCACATTTAATAATTTTTTAAAGAATTCTCTTAAGAGTGACTCCAAAATTTTTCTTTTGATTGCACTCTAACCTTGTGCAAAAACTTATAGAGGACTCTATAGAGCTTATAAATAACGTGCTCTCTTGAAGTTTTGGTGTAACAAATTTGCAGTGATCTATTAATAAAGTTATAATATTTGAGTGTATTTTCTTTTTTTGTGTAATATTATTGTACTGTGTAGATTAGTCTTTTCTTTCATTAGACTTTGTGCTCTTGTTAACTCTATTTGTCATTTCTTTGTGCTAATATTATATAAAGTTTGTCAAATTGTATTTTAATGGGACTATCAAGCCTTGCTGCAATTACTTTGTGTAAAACTATCATTGAAATTTTTAGCTCTCTACATTTTTTTTTTTGCATATGGAGATGTTTGTATCCAAAGAGCAAAGACTCCTAGTATTCGAGAAACAACATTTTTAGTGGTATAGATGCTATGATCTTGCACACAAGGAAAGGTGCTTTGGAAATATGTGTGCTAGTCAAGAAGATATTGAGAGATTTTGATTTAGGCACCAAATTATGTCTCCTTACATATTTTGTCAAATTATGGTTACATATTTTGTCAAATTATGGTCACTTAAATGTTTTGTGAAATAAATTTTCTCAACAAGGGAATCATACAAGAAGCACTAAATAGATGGGCCTTGTACACGTCATTATTGTTAGTGCATATGTAATGTTCTCATTTTATTTCTTGAAGATCAAATAACTGATTTCTTCTTATTGAGGTTCAATAGTGAGATACCCAACACATTACTAGTGACAAGGCTAAGAGACTAAAAGTATTTTTGACAAATGTAAGCAAAATGAATAGACCAAACATTGCAATTTTTTTAAAATCTTATTTAAAACCTAGGACTTGGGCTAGTCTCACTCTTTTGGTAGATTAAGAATGTATACTATATGCTAATATTTTTATAAATTTTTTAATTACTTAATAAGAGTAAATACATAAATTTTCAATCAAGTATTATAACATAAATTATTGTTATTTTTGATTGTAGATAACATTAATTCTTTATAGTTTTTCATATTTTAAATGTTTACAATCATGTGTACTATTGAAGACAATTAACATTCACATATTAATAATACAATATTTATTATACATAAGAGATTATATAATTGATAAAAACTATATGTTTTAAATTTATTATGAGATGTTTATAATTTTTTCAATTTGTTGAAGAGATAATCAATGAAAATTTTATGGATCTATAATTTCCTAAATCTAAATTGATCAAATTCAAATAGTCTTAATAGAGAAGTTTTATACAAAATATATCTATCTTATAATATTGTATTTCAAAAGAATTATATATTTTTATTAATGATAAAGTGATTCCTCAATAGGATCTTAGTCTATATTATTCTCATTATTCAAAGTAAGTTTTCATTATGTAAAAACAAGTTTTAAAGGACCTAAAACCTTGTACAAAGTATCATAGAAAAAAGAGTAGAGAAGCTCAAAAAATAGAAGGCCTCATAGCCTAAAAAGGAATAGACTAGACAAGAAAAAAGAGGCCAAAATATAACTATGCATGTAAAGACAACGAAAGGAAAGAAAAAATACAACCCCAAGATAGCTACAGTGTCTTTAGAAGATCTGTTGTTTCGTCTACTAGGATGTTCATGTTTTTTGCAAAAGCTTTCATATCATCAGTTGGGTAAAATTGAGGTTCAATTGGATGGCTTTTATATGGATATAGTTGAACTGAAATTACCCTAAGAATCTCAATCTGAGAATCATAGACTTGCAAGAGATATCATGATTGTTTGCTCAGGGGGTGAAGATAATAAATCAAGAGATTTATGAATGTGAATTACTACTTGCTAATAAATTGAACTTGTCTAAATTACCACACACCTAGGATTACTTCTCCAAATTAATTATAATCTAAAATTCACACCCTTAAACAATTAAATACAATACATTTATGAATGCTATTAACACACCTCTAAGCAATTGATCATGCTCTTCTAAGCAATTAATCTCAATGAATGCTTATTGCAAAGTTTTTGTCTAATGAGAATTGTAATCTACTTAGACTACGATAGGAAGTTGTTTTCAATAGGCTAGTTCAAAATATAGGATGCATTAGGAAGTATGATAAGGGGTCACAGGGAGTATTAAAGATGGTGATAGGAAGTTGTGAGTATTGTGAGTATTATCTCTCAATGACTAAAGGGATACAATAGGAGGAATACAAAAAATGATATTATGAGTATCAAGGCTGAATGGAAGTGGTAGGAAGGATAGAGAAAATAGTTTTATGTACTAACAGAATAATGATGTATATCAAACAATTCCTTTATAAGACTATCACAACCAATGATTCCATCAAACAATTGAATTCATGAGTAATACTGTAATATTGAATTCATGAGTACACAATCAAATCTAAAAGGAACACATGAAATTGATAATACTGAAATACTTACAAAGAAATCTATAGGAATCTCACCAAGTTTCTCGAGAGGGGGCCCTCCTCTAGTTATCTAGGTGAGAGATATTCTTAACACCAACTGCTATTGAAAAGACCGTGCTTTAAAAATTGAAAGATAATATGGAACAGAGTATTTTCATAGATTATAGATGATATTTATTTTGATTCACATTCACTTATATAGCCTAAAATGTTCAACCATATTGATAACTACCTAGAATGGCCGTTGGCTTGTTTCCTAAACATGGATAATAGTTTGTTTTGGCCACTAGCCATACATAAAAATTTATAAAATAGTCTGGCTAAAATAACATATGGAAAAAACTGAGCCATTCAAAACTATTTTCTTAATGTAACAAAATGATAACTTCAAAACTGTTCTTCCAGCTGAATGGCTAACTGCATATTCTCGCATTTTAGTTCCTGTAGTAGAATGAATCAAAATGTATCAATATTTATACATTAAAAATCCACTCTTTAAAGAAATATTTCAAACCTAAAGAATTTATTATATGCATTATATTCCTTAATAATTAATGGAAAAATAGGGGTTTAGATAGGCTCAAGAAAAGGCAAAAGTTATAAAGAATGTACAAAAACAAAAGCAGTTTGCACACTCATCATTCTGCCCTAGCTTAAAGGTTTTTCATGTCCTCATGAAAATGAGGTGTTTAACTAGATTCAATAGGCTTCACATTTAATATCTCTGTATCTACTTCAACTTTGGTTGCACCAATGGTTCCCTTTTTCTGAGAGGCAAGTGTTTGTAACTGTAACTACAACTGTTGATTGGATTGTTGGAGTTGAGTGACCATTTGTCATAATTGTGCATTAGAAAAGAGTGACATACCTTGTTCAACATTAGGAATTTCATGAATTCCACTTGTTCTTGTAGGAATTCAATTGGGGTCATTCTGAATTGTAAGAGCGACAAGGAGTTTATCTTTACTGATATTAACCATTGCAAGGGTAGTTTCAGGAAGAGGATGCTTGACATTTAGACCTTGATGAAGGAGCATATCAGTATTGGTATTGGAGTGTTCCTACATTATGGTCTCTTCTCATTGAGCATGTTCTTCATGGACATCTTCCTATGATTTTTCAATTTCAATTTTCTCCTGTTGATCTTCCATAGTACCCCCTTCTTCATTAATCTCAACATTAGTGCCCTCCCCAATTTCTTCACTAAATTCTTTTCTAAATATGGTATCATGGTGTTTAATTTCTTCTTCATTTCATTGCTTAGGTGGCTCTTCTTCTTTGGAAATCATTTTCTTAGGGGCAGAGTCTTCTTTTTGCCATTTTCATTTTTTATTCCTACATTATTGGCATCTCATTCTTCTTAAAAGCTGGGTGTTCTTTGTCTGGGGTTCTTTTGTTCCCAAAATTTCCATTTCACCTGCAGATTCTATTATTTCAACTAACCCTTTCAACTTATCAAGGGTATGCTATTTTTGTCATGTAATCATGAGATGAAGTCTGAGTTTTGGGGTTTCACTTTCCGCTTTTCCTTTAATCTTTAAGGGTTTTTCTTTTGGTAAGCTTGAGGGTTTCAAATGCCACTTTTTTGAAGAACTAGCTTCAGGGGTATTATCAATGGTAGGAGGTTGAGGATTTTCTATATGGGTCTCATTCACAAATGCATCTCATTTGAGAGCTAGTTGAGCCAAGTGAAGGTTATGGTTAACAATGAGCTTAATTAATCCATGGTGGGCCAAGGAATTAGCATGTCCCCAATTATAATGGTCACAAGACTGTTTCAGGGAACAAAATAGGTAATATGGAAAATTAACAAGAGCATCACATCACAAATGTAACATTAGTGGAAATGGTGGGCAAATACATACTTGAAATGTCCTTTGCAGGGAATGTAATGAATTAAAAACTTTTCAATAGAATCTCATGGCTCTGGAAGTGATTTCCATGATACCCCTTGCCCCTAGACATTTTCAACTAATTCTACTCACTGTAGAAATTAATTTTTGTGGGGCTTTCAATCTGTAACCCTAGATGATGGAGTAGGGAAGAAAAGATCACCAATTTGAGGTAGACTGATGACTTTTGTAATTGTCCCTAAATTCATAGGAAACTATAATCCCTGAAGAAAATTTTGCAGCTATGGTTGCATCAAATCGACACAAGCATTTGAAGAATTTTTTCCATCTAGCATGAGTGAAAATTTTCAAGGCTTCCTCATTAGCATATAACTTATCCAAGGATTTTGGTTCAAAGCGAAGATGTCTCCCCCCATGATGATAGAATTTGAAAGGTTTATCACAGTAGAAAATAAGCAAAAATCAACAGCAAGAATGAAAATGATAGGAAGTATGAAACACATTTAGCAATAGGGAAATGAGGACAATACCATCAAAAAGTGGTAATAGTGGCAAGGTGGGTGTAATTAATTGGTAAGGACAAAAGGCTCATGTAGAAGTGACTTGGCGCACAATCAAAAATAATGGATAGAAGCATGTAATAAATGGCATGGAAATGATGACTCAATAAGGGCGTATGTGAAAATGATGACACATGGCACATAACCTTGCTAGCTTAAGTGGCTGATCCATCCTAGTCATGCCAAGTGATTATCAAGAAAATACAATACATAAAATAAAGCATAAAGTGAGAAAATATTTCCTGACGTGGTGACAGCGAGGAAGTTGAGGTGAAGCCATTAACAAATTCATAGAGATTGTCTTAACAAGGAAAGTATAGAGCCACCAATTGTAAGGAAAAATGACAACAAACACATGAGGAGGAAGAAAAATCCACCTTCAAAAGATTTACAAGGAAATGGCCACCATAGTGGAGAGACACATGGCAGTGTAGGCCACCGAAGAACTCCGAGTGATAGGAGAATAATTTATGATGGACACCAAGATGGTGACAAGATCTAAGAAACCTCCTATCGCAGCCAACAGAGAGGAGTGGTAGATGGTGGTGGCTATTATGATGGGAAGAGAAGGGTGACAGGAATAAGTAAACCTCTTGTCGCAACCATCAAAGATTGTCTTCTTCTTCTTCTTCTTCTTCATTTTTTAAATTTATTTATTTATGAGACAAGACTGTCAAAAAATTAGTTTTCAATCAAGTGCTACCTGGAAGCACTAGAAAACTAGTTTTCACTTCTAGAGAGCTGACAAATATTGATCCCTAATGAATAAATTTTCAACTAATAGTTGGTCAACAACACCACAGACTAGTTTTCATTGTTGGATCTCTCTCTCTCTCTCTCTCTCTCTCTCTCTCTCTCTCTCTCTCTTTAAAAAAAATAAAAATAAATATAAAGATATATATAGATATATAGATAAATATATGTGTGATCAAATTTGAAGGAAACTAGAAGGAACCATAGTGAGTTCCTTGGCAAGTTCCACAAAGAAGGCTTCCTTAGAGAGAGGCTTCTTATATAGCTTTAGTTTATGACCATTAAAAAGGAGCGTGCAATATTCAGAGTCCACAGTACGAAGCTGAATTACACCATTGTGATAGACATGCTCAACCTCGTAAGTTTTGAGCCATCTTGTATGAAACTTGCCCTTGAAATCCTGGAACTGAGAGTCATATAGAAGTGCCCAATCACCAAGTTGAAAAGAATGCTAGTGAATGTGTTTGTCATGCCATAGTACTCATTGATTTTGAAAAAGTTTAGTATGGAGAAGTGCTTCTTGAGGTAACTCATCAAGGGAGTGAAGTTGTGTGATGTGTTCCTTTTGAGCATTAGAGAGACTCAATCTTAGTTGAAGGGTAGTTCAAAGAGTCTTAATCTTGAACTTAATAGGAAGTACAACCTTCTTACCATAAACCAATTCATAAGGGGTCTGACCAGTGGTGGTCTTCCATGTAGTACGATAGGCCCACATGGCTTTAGGAAGTCATGTGGCCCAATAACACTTATGAAGTGCAAAAATTTTAGTAAGAATATTCTCGAATTCTTGATTAGTTGCCTTAACTTGTCCATTAGCCTGGGGGTGATAAGGTGATGACTTTCTGTGGTGAATTTCATATTCCTTGATAAGTGTAGCAATGATGCCTAAAGTGAATTGAGGTCCTTGATCAGTTGTAATCTCACATGGAACACAAAAGTGGTTGAAGATCTTAGAATATAGGAATTCAACAACTTTAGTATCTGGAGCATGCTAAAGTGCAACCACCTCAACCCACTTTATAACATAATCTATACAAATAAGAATATGCTCCTTGTTTTTGTAAGGTGGGTTGATAGGTCCAATCAAATTGAGACCCCATTTTTCAAAGAGTTCAATGGAGAGCTGAGGGTGAAGTGGAATTTCATCAAATCATGTAGGATCACCCATACGTTGGCACTGGTCACAATGTTGGACATAACACTTGCAATCCTTATGAAGTGTAGGCTAGTAATAATTTGTAGTAAGAATCTTTTGAGCAATCCAATGAGCAACAAAGTGTCCAGCACAAGGTTTAGTATGAAAAGGACAAAGAATATCAAATACATCCTCCTCAAGAATGCACCATCACATGATATTATCAATATCGATATGGAAGAGAAGAGTATTGACCCAGGTATATTTCCCACTAAGACTAACTAGCTTTCAACATTCTTTAGGACATCAATGAGTTGGGAATTTGCATGTAACCAAGAAATTGGCAATATTAGTGTACCATAGACTCTCGGTGAAAATGGTGAAGAGGTGATCATCAAGAAATGTATCTGCAAGCACATTTTCTCGACCAGGCTTATCAAGTATAGTAACATCAAATTCTTGTAATAAAAGTAACCATCTAATGACCTGACCTATGACTACTAGTTTATTAATTAAGTACCAAATTGCAAAGTGATCAATATCAATGAAGACCTTATAGCTAGTAATATAATGTCAAAAGTTATTAATAGTATAAACAATAGCTAAAAATTATTTTTTAGTGATAGTGTAGTTTACCTTTGCACTAGTGAAGTTTTTGCTAATGTAGTAATTGGAATAGAAAAGATTATCTTCATTTTGTTTGAGAAATACTCCCATGGAAGAATCAGAGGCATCTATATGGATATGGAAAGGAAGTGCCTAGTTAGGACCTCTAAGGATGGGAGTGGTTACTAGCTTTTCTATAATGGTTTCAAAGGCTTCTTGACATTGAGTGGTCTAGGTGAAGGCAACATCCTTTCCTAGTAGAGCAAAGAAAGGAGAGGCAATTTTACTTAAGTTTCTAATAAATCTCCTATAGTACCTAGTGTGTCCTAGGAAACTTCTAACATCTTTTTTGGGTGACTGGTGTAGGAAGATCTTGGATTGTTTGTATCTTTTTGGGATCAACTTGGATACCCTTTGAAGAGATTAAGTGTCCTAAAACAATGCCTTCAGTCATCAACATATGACACTTTTCATGACTTAGTGATAAATTAGTGTCTATACATTGCTTAAGCACTTTTTCCAAGTTGTCTTTGGCTACTTCAAATTTTTTTCCATGGATGGTAAAATCATCCATGTAAACCTCCACACAATCATTGACCAAATCAATAAATATGCTTAGAACTACATGTTGAAAAGTAGCTGGGGCATTACATAATCCAAAAGGAAGAACATTGTAAGAAAAAGTCCCCTATGGGCAAGTAAAGGTAGTTTTGTCCTGATCTTCCAAAGAAATGCAAATTTGATTGTATCCACTAAATCCATCCAAGAAAGAAAATAATTGTTTCCTTGCAAGAGTATCCAAAACTTGATCAATAAAGGGTAATGAAAAATGAACCTTCTTAGTAGCCTTATTTAAAGCTTGATAATCAACACAAATACGCCACTTACCATTTTTGTTTGGAACAACAAACAAAGGAGATACCCACCTACTATCCAAAATAGGGTAAATGAAATTGATATTTAACAATTTTGGAGTTGTTCTTTGACTACATTGCATAAAGTAGGATTAGGTCAATGTTTTGGTTGTTGAATTGGATGACTCCTTTCTTCAATGTATATATGATGGGTACAAGTGTCTGGATGAATACCTCACATGTCTTGATATTCCCATGCAAATGCAACTTGATGCTCTTTAAGCATATCTATAAGATTTTGAATTTTGGTAGGTGTTAAGTGTGGATTAATGTTGAGCATTCTTCCTGGTAGAATTTCCATTGGTTTAGATGATGAGGGAGCATTAGAAATAGGCTATGGTGATGATATAAAGATAATATTGGAGTATATAAACACTGATGGGGTAAAATTTGATGTAACATGAGAAAGTATTAGATGGATCGAGTTTCACCTAGTAAAGGAAAGTTTCCAAAAGGACAATTAATAGTGGCTCAAGAAGGAAAAACCATGGTTTCTAGGGTATCATTAGACTCATACCTATTCTGAAGGAAGTTCTCTAAAAGAGTCTCATCAGTTGGTTCTTCACAATATGATGCTTGTCCAATGGTGTTGACAAGGGTAGGGTCTTCTAGATCACTATATATCCATGTAGGTTCCTCAGTATCTAACAAAGGTTGGGTAGGAGGATACAAGGTCAATTCTTTTGTTTGGTCACCATTAGATATAACCACATTGCCTATATGACAATTAATATGGGAATTAACCATTGCTAGCCAAGGCTGCCCAAGAATCAAAGGATACCCCCCCAACTTAGCTTTTGGCTTGAGGATTATAAAATTAGTTGGATAATCCCAATTGTTAATGGAAAGAATAAAATCCTCTATAACCCCTTCAGGTCTAACTAAAGATCAGTTAGCCATCTGAAGTACCATAGGAGTAGGTCAAATTCCCTCCAAAGATAATTTAAGTTTGGTCTCATTAGTCATAACAATGATGGAAGCACCTAAGTCAACAAGTGTATTTGAAATGGAAATTGAACCAATATTTACCTAGATAATAGGGCTACCAGGGTCTGCATATTTCAGATTAGTGATATTCCACAACATTAACTTTGCCAATTGTCTAATGACTTGAATTATCTTTGGGTCCTTCTTTTTCTATCGTGGGGTACATATTTCACATATATTTTTAGTGTATACTAGAATATCCTTGAGAGCCTGCAAAAGAGGAATTTTGATGTTAACATTTTGCAATTCATTCATAAGATCAAATCCTACAGGTGTTGGTTCTTTAGGGTTTGGCTTAATAGTAAATTAGTCAGGAAAAGGAGGTTTTGGTTCTTTTTCTATAACTTCTTTAGGTTCATCATTAACCTCTATAATAGTAGGTCCCTTAAGAGCTTTTATGGACCAGAGTTGTACTCCATCTAACTCAACTATGTTTATGGGATATGAAGGAAAATTGGCTATGTCATTATGATAAAGTGGTTGTGGAGGCTTATTTTTGGGATTGGGATTTGGTTGAGTTGGCATGGAAGTAGAATTAGGTGGTTGAGGAGGATTTGAAGGCAGATTTGAGGATGATGGAGGAGGAAGAAATTGTTGGAATTAATGGTAAGGACTTATCATTGGTAGTGGAGGAAATGATTGTTGTGGAAAATAGGGTTGCATATAAGGTTGTGGAGGTGGATAGTAGGTTTGTGGTGCATATGGCTTCCATGCTTGATGCCATGGTTGTGTATTTTGTGGGAAATTTTGGGACCATTTTTGATAAGGTTGGAGTTGTTTCCAACATCCATACCATGGACCTTGGGTAGGGAATTGCTGAGACGATCCAGAAAAATGGTCATTAGAAAACCCTCTAGGAAAAAATGGGCATCTTGGGGTCATATAATAAATTGGTTCTTCGACATATTCCATAGGATTCATTCCTTTAGGAAGAGTTCATAGTGTTGAAGTTTTCCTTGCTTCCTCAAGTGATGCTATGTGAGTTTGATTGTAAGGGCAATCTTCTGGTCCATGCTTCTTTCGACAAGTTGGGAAATATACTACCAAGGATTTTTTAGCCTCCTCATGTTTCCTACGAGAATATAGAGTGTCAATTTGTTTACTCATATGATTTAATAAATCAGTTTTAAGATCATCAAGTAAATTACCAAGTTCACATTTCAAGACATCTGATGTATATCCCATGGTATAAAACTTACTTGTATGCCCTCGAATAGATCAAAAAATAATTTAGAAATATCACCTTTAACAATTAGATTTAATGCATCCAAGGTTTCATCTTGAATTCCACACAAGAAAAGCATTTTGATAGTATATGTGGTTAAATCAGGGCGTCTTGAACATTGTAAGCTAAAAGCAATATGTTCTAAGAAATCTTCAACAAATTCATCCTCATGCTGACTCATACAAAAAATTTCATCCCATACCTCTTTGGTCTTATATTACTCCTGATATTTAAATAGAAAAGCATCTTTCATTTGGTTCCATGTTCTAATGTCCCTAAGACTCATAAACCATCGTAACACAACATCCTTCAAAGTAATTGGAAATAGCTTTAATTTTTATACATCACTTTGATAATCATAGCTATTAGAAAGGACATCAAATTCAAATAGGAGCATATTAGGATCTTCAGAGGTTGACCTTGTAAATATGGGAAGTGTAGAGTGAGGGATGTTTTTCATAGGGGCATCATCCACGAAAGGTGGAATAGGGAACTCAAAAGTCATATTGTGTTGAACTATTTCATTCCTATTGTTTCTAGCATTATTTCCCCCAAAATTGTTGTTTTTTACATTGTCAGCCATGACTTCTTCAAGAAATTTGGTTGCCCATTGTGTAAAATATGTTTTAAAGGGTTGTTCTTGAGGCTCTGGAGGGTTACTACACCTAATTTCATATGACTTTGCAAATTGTTTAGCAAT
Organism: Cupressus sempervirens; assembly: GCA_028749045.1. Lineage (NCBI taxonomy): Eukaryota > Viridiplantae > Streptophyta > Pinopsida > Cupressales > Cupressaceae > Cupressus > Cupressus sempervirens. The sequence continues at coordinate 504,055,237 of CM053786.1, forward strand.
TTTGGAGGCTATAGTAGGAAAGGTGAATTGAAAGGATAGCTAGATTTTATTTTCACCACTTGGTTTGATTTCTATAGTTGATGGATTTTTTCTCTTTTTTGTGGTTTTTGAATTTTTGAACTACTTATGGATTCCTTCTTAACAAATCTACCTTAACTATATCTAGGCCTATTCATGCACCTAAATGATTTACTATAGTGGAACCCAAAGTTACTATCCTAAGAAAGGTTGAAAATTGCTCAAGATTTGTAAAAGGCTCACTGTTCCTATCTTGACTTATTATAGTTTCATGCCTTTAATATCTCTCCCCAGCAACGGTGCCAAAAATGTTGGGTAAAACTAAGGTTCAATTAGATGGCCTTTATACGAATATAGTTGAATTGAAATTATCCTAAGAATGTCAATCCAAGAATCATAGACTTACAAGAGATATCACGGTTGTTTGCTCAAGGGGTGAAGATAATAAATCAAGAGATTTATGAATACAAATTACTACTTGCTAATAAATTGAACTTGTCTAAATTATCACACACATAGGATTACTTCTCCAAATGAATTATAATCTAAAGTTCACACCCTTAAACAATTAAAGACAATACATTTATGAATTCTATGAATGCTATTAACACACCTCTAAACAATTGATCATGCTCTTCTAAGCAATTAATCTCAATACATGCTTCTTGCAAAGTTTTTAACTAATGAGAATTGTAATCTACTTAGACTACAATAGGAAGTTGTTTTCAATAGGTTGGTTCAAAATATAGGATGCATTAGGAAGTATGATAAGGGATGATGGGGAGTATTATAGATGGCGATAGGAAGTTGTGAGTATTGTGAGTATTATGGCTCAATGATTGAAAGGATACAGTAGGAGGAATACAAAAAATGATATTATGAGTACCAAGGTTGAATGGAAGTGGTAGGAAGAATAGAGTGAACAATATTATGTAATGGATTTATGTACTAATAGAATAATGATGTATATCAAACAATTCCTTTATAAGACTATCACAACCAATGATTCCATCAAACAATTGAATTCATGATTAATCAACAAGCTCTATATGGATTTGATTAGGAAACATATTTATACAAAACTTCTTATAAATGCACACAATTAAATATGAAAGGAACACCGAAATCGATAATACTGAAATACTTACAAAGAAATCTATAGGAATCTCACTAAGTTTCCTAAGAGGGGGCCCTCCTCTAGTTCGCTAGGTGAGAGATATTCTAAACACCAACTGCTACTAAAAAGACCATGCTTTAAAACTTCAAAGATAATATGAAATAGAGTATTTTCATATATTATAGATGATATGTCTTTTGATTCACATTCACTTGTATAGCCTTAAATGTTCAACCATATTGATAACTACCTAGAATGGTCGTTGGCCTATTTCCTAAACATGGATAATAGTTTGTTTTGGCCACTGGCCATACATAACAATTTATAAAATAGTCTAGCTAAAATAACATATGGCCAAAACTGAGCCATTCAAAACTATTTTATTAATGTAACAAAATGACAACTTCAAAACTATTCTTGCAACTGAATGGCTGACTCCATATTCTCGCATCTTTAGTTCTTGTAGCGAAATGAATCAAACTGTATCAATATTTATACATTAAAATTCCACTCTTTCAAGAAATATTTCAAACCTTAAGAATTTATTATATGCATTATATTCCTTAATAATTAATGATAAAATAGGGGTTTAGATAGGCTTAAGACAAGGCAAAAGTTATAAAGAATGTACAAAAACAAAAGTAGTTTGCACACCCATCATCATCCAACTTTTTTTTTCTTCCACACTCTCATTTTTCTTTGAATTAGCCCTTGTTCACTTTCTTAGACCCTAGTTCTATTTCATAACTTTAGAGTCTTGGCCTTTACCATATTCAAGCTTGTACAACATGGTGTTAAATTTGTCAGACACAATCTTCAAGATAGTGCAGTTCTTATCGGCCAATTTCTTAACTATGTTCTTCAATTTACCCATTCTAGTATCTAGACCATCCATTATTTTTTTGAAGGTCTTTTCCCAAGTAGTCCTAATTTCTATTCTTGGCTTCAAGTGGTGGTACACATTTCATCAAATTCTTTACCTCTTTAGCATTGCCTATAATCTCAAAAAGTCTGTCAATGTGTTGATCCAACATTCTCTCCCCCCTTCCTATCTTTCTAAGCTAATCAAAATCCCTTGAGATGTCTTGCATTTGCTACTTTAGATTTCCAATATCCTTCATCATAATCCCTTGGTTACCAAAGATTCCCTTCAGAAAACCCTAGTCTTCATCATCCCTATCATGCTCAAGGTAATCCTTATGCCCCCTTATTTGTTCCTATCCAACTCAGTCTCCTTAAGTTCTTTCTCAACATCAAAATCTTGAGCAAGCCATTTTTTCATTTTTCTCTCCACCCTCTTAATTAGGATTTCATTATTAGAGGGGACAAAAACCCTGTCAACATTCTTCCCCTTGTTTCCTGAAACTTTGTGAGATGTTCCTCTCTTCTCAATACAATCTTCCTACTCCTCTTCATAATCATTGTCTTTTTTAGAATCAATCTCCTTATCCTTCCTTTTCTAAATATATGAGCTCCCTAGATCACATTTCTTCATCTTCTTCATCTTAACCTCAACAATCTCATCCTCCATATCATCATCAAATTCCTCCTCTAGTTCACTTCCCTTTGTCTCACAATTTAAAGATTTCTTTCTCTACCGGGGTGTATCCACTTTTTTGGATTTTAGAAGGTTCATAACTAGAACCATTAACAACTCATGAAAATCATGATCATCCTCAGGATCATTTTGAATGGTAGTGTTAGCCAAAGATTGTTAGAGGTAGAAGGGTAAATTTAGCCTAACCCTATGCATAAAATTGTTAACCAATATAAATTAAGATACTCAATCACCACAAACATAAAAAATCTCCAAGGGTGAGAAATAGAGATAGGGCTAAAGTATGAATTACCAATCTTCACCAGCTTGTTGCACTCCTTAGCCATTTTTGCAAACTCTTCAACTACCTGATCTAAAATCTTCCTATCCCAATAGAAGTTAATCCTGCCAGTGTCAAGGCCCATTGCTTCGAGAATAATATCTTTAGAAACCTTCATCCTCTAATTACCTACCAATATACTCCCATCTTTCCAAGTTTTGACAAAAACTCAAGTAATGGCAAGGTTACTCCCTTCTAGTTTATCCATAAATCTTGTAAAATTCCCCTATTCTAGAATGTCCTAAATTACATACTTCTTCTTCCTTTCTTTGTAGCTCATCGATTCAATTATCTTTCTCCCTCTTCCTATCTTCTTCACACTAAAATAATGGCTCTCACTTCTCAAAAATGCCCACTACAATAAAAGACCAGAGTCAAAATTGTAGCCAAGGATTTTAGTGTGAAAAAAACCCACAATCCATGTGGTAATGAATGGAAATAAATTGTTCCTCTCATAATAACCAAACACTTCCCAATCCTGCCCATATTATTAATAATCCTTAATGGCATATTCATCATTAATCAAACATTTTAGTTTACTTCTATCTTTGTTAGGCTCAATCAATAAAAGCCCCTTGATAGGAATAATATTACTTTGATTCCAAATTAGCTTTTCATCACTATTGCATTCCACATTAGTAGCCCAATCAATAACTTGATTAGTTTCTCTATAGTTGTAAGTGACTATACAATTTTTGAAGAAATTGATAAGATTAATAGCCTTCCTATAATATTATTAATTATTTAATAATTTATTATATTAAGGGAGTCCCCTCAAGCTAGATCTTATTTAAATTGAAAGTTTTAGCATAGCTAAGACCATAGAGGGCCGCATTTTCTTCTGCCACATGATTAGTTTGAATCCCAATAGGAATGACCATCCCAACCAATCTATCCCCATTCGTATTCCTAATGATGACACCACAACTTGTTGTTCCTAGGTTGCCCTTCAAAGCATCATCAAAGTTAATCTTACACTAATCCTTAGGAGGACAATCCCATATTTCCAAATCCTTGAGGTTAGGACCATTTTGAACAAGAATAAAACCATCCAAATTCTAGTTCAAAAACACTAATTCTTCCCTACAATTCTAAGGTTGGTGCCTTGTTCCACAAGATCTAGTATTCTCTATCACCATATTCTTAATCTTGCAAAACAATTGGCCTGACTTAGTTTCCTTAACCCTAAACACCCTATCATTTTTTTCCTTCCAAATGCCCCAGCAAAGGAGTGGGAGGATGAAATCCCACAACCTCTTAACTAAAGTATTAGTAGAGGGAGACTTCTAACCACTGAAAAAATCATGAATGGTAAGGGGGAAAAAATAGGTAATATTCAACAAGCCACAAACCCTTTCCTGTAATCCTCTAGTATAAGAACAATGAATAGTCATATGGTTAACTGATTCATTAACTTCATTACAAAGATAACATCTATTGACAATGTTAGACCCTCTCTTCAAAAAATTTTCCATTGTCAAAATTTTGTCCTATAAAAAAATCTAAAGAAATATGTTAACTTTGGATGTCATACCTTCCACAACCAAGCTTTGGCCCATCAAGGATTTTGATGCTCTTCAAAAGCACTAGCATACACTGAAAACATAGGAAATAACTCTTTAGGATTATATTTCCATATCAAAGCATCCTAATCTTGGCTTAAAAAGACATTATTCAGAATCTTGTTGAGATCATTAAGTTTATTATCTATTATATTGAGGTTTATTAAGACAAATTTTTGATGGGAACAAGTAAGATCTTTAGATAAAGGTTTGAGCCCAACAAAATCCTCCACAAACACCATTTTCTCCACAAATCTATCTAAGAATTCAGCCATGAGAATAAAAAGGATAGGCAAAAGTGGATGCACATCCTCAACCCACGAGAAGCCCAAAAAAGAGAGAGTTTGAGAACCATTAACAAGAATAGAGAAGGTGGTAGAGGTAACCAACATAAAGACCAACTCCAAAAATCTCTTATTAAAACCAAAAGCTTCCAATGCTCTTTATAAAAAACCCCAATCCACCCTATCATAAGCTTTAGATAAATCAAGTTTAAGAAGGTACCCCTCTCTCTTGGACATAGTAAGGGAATGAATATTCTCATGCATTGAGATGATAGAATCCAAAATCTGCCTACTTGAAACAAACCCATTTTTCTATCTAGAAATCTTATTAGGAATAAAAGATAAAATTATGAGCATTAGCACTTTAGAAATAACTTTATAAAAAGAATTACAAAGATTGATTGGTCTAAATTGATCCATACAATCAACACCATGCTTTTTAGGAATCAAAGAAAGGAAAGTACCATTCAACTCCTTGAGAATTTTCCTTGATTCAAAGAATTCCTTAACCTCATTACAAACATCTTCTTGGATGATACACCAATACTTGTGAAAAAGGAGGAAAGAAACCCATCTAGACTAGGAGCCTTGTCACCATCAAAGGAGAAGATAACCTTCGTAATTTCATCATTAGATAGAATAGCAGTGAGGAATTTATTCTAATCCTTTGAAATACATTTTGGGATACAATCAAGAAACATTTTCTACTTATCATTATCTAGATTGGGATCACCTTTCAATAAATTACTAAAAAAATCCATTTCTTTCCTTTTTATAATCTCCTCATCCTCGGTAGGAACCTCATTAGCAATAATCATAGAAATTCTATTAGCCATTCTATGCTTCAACATAGTCATGTGAAAATACTTAGTGTTCTGATCCCCTTCCTTCAAAATTTTTTTTCTAGACCGTTGTCTCCAATACATCTCCTCCTTAGTGATAATATCATGCAAGTCAATCAATTTCAAGCTCTCCTCCTCGTTGGAAACTATCCCATACCCTTCTATCTAAAAAATATCCTGAATTTCTTTAAGTTCCTCAATAACCTTCCTCTTATTGTCAAAAATGTTCCCAAAGATATCCTTATTCCATTTTTTGATATTCCTTTTAACATTTTTCAACTTATTAGCAACTTTGGACATGGTTATACCCTCCACTTGAATACTCTACCATTCCTTGACAAGGTTTTCTATCCTCAAATGAAGAGTTCACATTTTTTCAAACCTAAAGGGATAATTCTTCTTAAAATTTAAGGGGTCATCCACATGGAAAGTGGGGTAGTGATCCAATCCAACTTGAACTTGAGTAGAAAGAGAACATTGATATTGCAAAAACCAATCACTACTAATAAGGGCTCTATCCAATTTGACTTGGATGAGGTCCTTCCTAGATCTTCTATTGGTCCAAGTATAATCAACCCCATGCAAATCCATCTCATGCAAGAGATGACTATCAACAAAATCCATCAACTCCAATATGTTATCCAAGTTAGTCTGACTTCCTCCCATCTTCTGATTCTCTTTAAAAGGAGTATTAAAATCCCCATTAATTATCTAGTTTCATCTGCAATTTTTTTTCTCTGATTAGTAAGGGATTCCCAAAGTGCCTTTCTACCCCATTTGGAATTGGGGGCATAAACATTAGTAAGCACCCAAGAAGAACCATCCTTAGAATTGGTAAATCTAATGTTCATCATATTTCTATTCTAAGAGATAAATTTCCCATTAATACATGTATCATTCCAATAAAATACCATACCACCTCAGGCCCTGTCATAATTATTCCCAATAACCTTACCTCCCCAAAAAACCAAAAGACCAACAACTTTATCCTTTGATATTTTTGTTTCTTGAATAAGAAAAATATCTGACTTATTATCCCTAATCATATTTGTTACTATATCTTTCTTGTGAGGATTATTTAATCCTTTATTATTCCATGGTATAAGCTTCATTTCTTATGGAAATATTTTGAATCTAAGATAATCCTTTGACTACCATCCGCTATACTCCTATTAGTCCCCACTATTCTTCTCTGCACATTAGAGAGTCTTCCTACAAAAGTAGGAGATAGACCAACATCTCCAGCTTTGATACCTTTACCAAATAGTGTTGGAGTTAAACAAAAGTCTCTAGTTTTGTTACTCTTAAGATCACCTGTTTAATTCTCTTTCTAGATGGTGTGCTAGGGATATCCCTTATCTTACTACTCCTAGTTTTTAACAGAGCATTTTCTTTATTCTTTTTAGAAGACAAAACCTCATTTTTCTTTTTTGATTTAGTGGTTTTTTTAGCCCCCACTTTCATCCAATCTACACCAGAGTCATCATCCTCCCCCAAAAAAGCTTTAGTGATGTCATTAGCATCACCCCACTTTTTATTACTCTCTATAGCTATAACATTTGAAAGAGGTCTAACCAGACTTTGAGTTTCCTTTCTTGTAATAATACAGTTCTATTTCTCATGGGAATCAGAATCATCTTTGTTAACATCTTCAATCTGAATCTCGACATCTACTTCTTCATCCCCTTTTTTGAGACTTTCTACACCTCTTTCCTATGCCATTATAGTATTCTCATCTTCCCTATTGTGTTTCAAAGGTGCCCATTCCTAGTTCTCCACTCTAACACTCTCATATTGTTGGGTTGATTCAACCTGTTCAAAATCTTTAGACACAAAAGTCTCCTACTCAATAAAATTACCCTCTTGAGTATTCCTTTCCTTAGAGCAACATTTCACAACTTCTACTAAATCATTCAATCCTTTGCAAACCCAAATTTTTTAAAACTATTTTTGAGCTCCAATCAAAGATGGGTATTTTTTTGCCCAATGACTAGATTTCTTGCAATGAAGTTAGGAAAAGGGGGTTGATTCATACTTTATCTTCTACTTCCAAGTTCCTAGTTTAGATTTGAGTGAAATAACCTCTTGCATATCCATTTGTTGAAGAACTCTCACAGAAATTCTAGATAAGTCAATCTTCTTCTAGAAACTATAACTGGGTGCATAGAAATAAGTTTGCCAAAAGTATTAGCAATACATTGAAACACATCCTCCACCCAAAACTCTAGAGATAACCCTGTCAATCTAATCCATACGAGTGCTTGAATCCTATATTCATCATGAGTGTTCATATTTGGTGACCATTTATGTAGTATAAAGGTATATTTACCCACAACCCAAGGACCACTGCAAAGAATCTCTCGTTTATCTTCTTCACAAGAAAAGCTAAAGGATAAATATCCTTTTTCCATAGTAACAATTTGTACCTAGCCTTTCAAAATCCATTTCCTTTGAACAAAGGTAGGAACAACCTCAATATTGGGCTTGACTCCTAAAAACCTTCCCATCAGAGTTGAATCCATTCTAGAAATATCGATATCTATGATTTGATTCAGGATCTCCAATGCTAATGTACCTTGCCGATTAGAGGAAATATTCTTAACCAGTAGAAAGGATGACTTACCTATTGGCTCGGCTTGATACCAAACAAACTAGACCACTTTTTTGTCATAAAAACAATAGACATGGGACCCCCACCCACCCCTGCCCCGACCCCCCCCCCACCCCATTGCTATACCACCTTCATCAAGATCCTTCCCATTTTTAGAGTCCAAAGTCATTCGTACTTGATCTCTAGATGTAGACAATCCTATCCCATTCCTTCCTAAATTTTTGAAATCGTCTTTCTTGCTCACCGCACCTACTCTGCTCCCCATGTTCATCATGAAATCTTAGAATAGTTTGGATCATTACTCAAAGTTAGTTACATGTTATTGGTTTATATTAATATAAAATATTATACAAAATTTTTGCTCTAATTGTATTATAGATCATAGATTAAACTTTCTCTTATAGAACTTATATATAATATTAAATTTTATCAAGTAAAATATCAAAAGAACATCATTGAATATTTTGTAAATAGAAATAAAATTCTTTGGAGTTATGAATTAACTCATGTACTATATTGTATTTATATTAGTTATTGAGAACAATCAAGATATTAAAGTTAATTAAAAAATTTAAATTCAATAACAGACATAAGAAATTCATAGCTAATTGATAATTATTATACTGTTCAAGAGTCATTGGAATTTAAAATAAGATGGTGAACAAATAAATGAAAGTTTTCTTAATATTGTAAACTATATTGTTGAAAAACTAAGCATATGATTAGGTGATACTTGTTAAGCTAATTGAAAATACTCACACTTTCAACATTATAGTTTGTATCATGGTAGGTACTAATGAGATTCATAAATGCATAGCGAGACTTGATACAAATTTTAAAAAGGTTAAAATCAATGTCAACTCATTAAAAAACCCATGTTCTATCACATAGTTTCTTAGTCTAAATTCAATGATATTTTTATTACCTATATATCTCATTAGTAAATATGATGCATTTAAAATAATTGAAATTTCTTATAAAATATGATATAATTTTAAATGAATTGAGGAGAATCTACATATGATATAATTTTCTTATAAATTATGCACAAATAACTGTGATCAAAGATGGAAGCACAATAGTTACAATGTATATTTCATTAAGGGTTGAAGAATTTTGAAATTCTCAATTTTAGGTTTTATATTTTTTAATTTAATAATATATCATTTTGACTAAAATTCAACTATATTTCTATAATAAAATTTGAATGGAGAAGAGTAGGAGGTGTTCCAAGTAAGAGTTTAAGAGGGTGATCGAGAACCAACATGTTGAGCTCTTTGCTATCAATTATTGGACTATAAGAATTGGTGTGAATCATAATGAGGGACATCAAGTCAAGGAATTTGCTGATGAACAATCATCTGTAGACTCATAATAAGATGGTGACCTAGGGATTCCTTGTCCTAAGTAGGGGGGCATGTGGACCTAAGAGGTAATATTTTTTGTTATTTAGTTTAATTTGGTAGAAGATAATGCCTTTGATCTTAATATTGGAAGTCAATTGATTTTAATTTTCCCAATTTTGTGTACTTTACTCCTAAGAAGAAGATTCCCTCCTCTCCAACACATTTAGGGTCAGAGCGAATGAGGAGAATAAGATAATAAATGTGTCTTTTTTTGGGAGTTGAGCCCACTAAAAATCTCCCTTCTCTCTTGTATATTTGATCTCTTTTCATTAGGTTCTTCAATAGATTTTCTCTTGTCCTTACCAAACTTTCTTGACTCAAACATTATCAATGTGCCAAACAATTATTCATTGGTAACTTCTTTGGATAATAAACTTATTTGATAGCAAAAAAATTATCACTATAACTATTAGGTAATGTCATCAAGATCTTCTCCATAAACTCTTTATTATTTATGCTGCCACCTATATTCTTGATTTCATATATTGTAGTCTCAACTCTTTGAAGATTATCTTCACTATTTTTTATTCTAATTTTTTTCATAATGTCTCTTTATTGTCAACTTCATAGAAAGATTCATCTTATCATTTCCTTCATAGATTTGTTTCAATTTTCTAAAAACATGATAAGAAATATTTACGGAAGTAAATTTAGCCAGTTTAGATTTAGATAAAGTGCCAGTAATTGTATACCTTTCCTTCTCATTTTCCTCATATGCTTTGATTCCATCTACAACCTATAAGCCATTATGAGGGAACACTTTCACATTCTCTACTTTCCTCTAACTTCTTTAATTGCCAATTGACACCATATAATCTTTGATCTAATATTTTCATGAATTATATTTTGATCCATTAAACATAGGGTATTCAATTTGTGTGATGTCATATTTTCCTCAACTGATTAAACTTCACACCAAGGAACCGAGCTATGATACCAGTTATTGAACATTTAAAATAAGTGAGAGGGGGTTGGATCGTATATTCCCACACACTTGTACAAAATTTTGATCATCAGTAAATGCTTAACAATCAAAAAACATGACTTAAGATTTGTCAGTTAAGGTAGACTAAATCACAATAGAAAAGGTAAGCATGAAAGCACAAAAATACTAACACGATCCACATGCACACAAGTATTTACATGGAGATCCAAAAGAAGAATAAACTACATAGAAGATAGTTCCAATGAAATGAAAAACATAGATTAGGGTGTTATTGGTTAAGGTGATTTTGCAAAGGTTAACTATTAGAAATTATCACTACAACACAAAGGGGTACTGCTGGTAGGCTTGACTATTTGAGTGGCTATTCCCTAGAAATATAGTAAGACTTACTACCAATAGAATTATAGAGTGTACATGATAGTTTAAGTCTAAACCACAATAGAATATAGTTAGGAGTCTCTATAATTATAACCATATACCCTCTACACCACCTCAAAATAGCTAAGTGAGTTCACTCTATCACCATATATAGCTGACATAGAAGCAAGACTATCACATGAAATGTATACATGAACTTGAAGTCATGGACTTGCATGCATCCTATTGGAAATTTAATGAAAATAAATTGACTGAGATGGGGGTGGGGGTGGTGGTGAATCAGGAACCAATTAAAAAATTCTTACTTAGATTACTACTTTAGATTATCTAATCTACTATCATGCATACATCTAAAGTAATAGAGAAATCAACACCATCACACTTTGGCACAAGATATGGTAACTCATAAACCCTCCAAGTAGAAGGTGAAAATTTGGTGTGGATGACACCCAAAATGCTTCACTGCTATAGTAATAAAGTTGTTTTGTTAGGGCTTACAATTGATGACTTCAGGTGGTCTACTCTATGAGGAGTATGCATGACTACTAGGTCCACCTTGCAAAAGGATTTTACATTGCAACGAAGTATTTATTCTGTTAAGAGACTTAGCATGATGCAAGAGCATCTTGTATCCAAAATAAAGGGGGGCATGTTGAAAGTAAATTTAAAAAAAATAAAATAAAATTGTGGAGGAGAGAGAAAGTGATGAAATTAGAGGCGAAATAATAAAAAAATAGAAAAAGGGAAAAAGGAGAAAAGAAAGAAAAAAAAGGGAATTTCTATTTTTGAGGTGCATAGGTGGCATAATAGAAAAATAAAATAAAAATGTTTGTCATTCCATTTATCAAGGTGTGTTGGTGGAACTCTAGAAGGTTGTGGATATTGTGTAGGTGGAATCTTAGAAGGTTGTGGATATTGTGTAGGTAGAATTGTAGAAGGTTGTGGAGAAATCATGCATTAGGTGGTAAGTGCCTATTTAAGCAATGCATATGAGCATTTCTAATCAAGTTGGAAGGTGTGGAGACTTCAAGGTGTGAAAGATCTAAAGAGGTAGCTGTTCAAGTAGAAGTTCTTGGTGAAGCTCTTGGTGTGAAGACTCTTATTTGGGATTTCTCTTATGTTGAAGAATTTGTAAACTTCTTTTTGAAGAAGTCATATCTATGATATCATCTTGTGGGTGTTGTAAGGATTTTCAAGTATAATAAAATTTCTTGGGAAGCATTTTATCTCTCTTGCCTCCATATTGTTGCATTCTTGGTTATGAGTTGGTAAGGGTGGTGTGGTCCTTCATCAAGTGGTATCAAAGTAGGAGTTCCTGAGTGTGTGGATAGATCGCTGAACATGAGGTAGTTTGCACCAGGACCTTGAGTTGGGTGAAGTTTTTCAAGAAGTTCTTGATTGTGTAGATAGATTGCCGACTGTGAGGTAGTTTGCACAAGGTTCTTGTGTTGCACTAGATTTGTCTTCTAAAGACTTGATTATGGAGAAGAGAAAGAAGAAGATGACATTTGTGATTGGATGGATTCTAAGGATTCCCCGACTTGAGAAATTTTGAGCAAGAAATCAACAATAATTGCTAGTTGATTTGTAGAAGCAAGTGAATGATTTAGAAGTTGAGTTGTGGAAACAAAGAGCATATCACCAGAAAAGAGATGTTGATAATTCCTTGGATTTAGAAAAGCAAAAAGATCCAGTGGAGTATTTGACATGTGGTACAAAAGAAGAGCAAGAGGATGAAGAGGAAATTATTTGCAAACCTAAAGTTGAAGAAGATGAAAGAGAAGAGGAAGAGCATGAAGATGAAAAGATTTACAAACCTGAAATAGATCAAGATGATTTGAAGATTGCAGCAATGGAGAAAAAATATAGTGCCTTAGTTTGAGATCAAGCAAGTGGAGTAGTTACATGCATTGTTGACAACATGAAAGAGGCAAGTGAAGATGAAGATGTCAAATAGGTAAATTCTTATGAATCTTGGGATGTTGTCTTTGAGATGAGTTTGAAAGATATTGATGATGGTTTTCATAAGGATCTTGTTAGTCATGTGTGGCATGCAAAGGAAGATTGGTATGGTGTTGCTAGGTTTATTACAAGTGTGATTAATTCAAGAAGATTGGATGAGGATGAGAGTTATACTTGGACAGAGTTCATTGCAAAGGAGTATTTTCAGCAACAAACATTTGTTCTAGCTAGGTGTTGGAAAAGAAGAAAGAAGGAAATATATTGGCACCAGATACTTTCATCTAGTTAAGAGTTGGAAGAGTAGAAAATTAAAAATTAAAAAAAATAATTTGTTTTTTTGTTAGCAATGGCTACTTCATTTTGTGAATCCATATTCACAAAATTTTTCCTAGCATGGGAGTCAGATGTAGGAGCATCATGCATCAGGAAAAAAAAAATGTGGAAGATTTGCATGTTGGTTTCTTTGTCCCTATTGAGGTGGAAGCCTTTGGTGAAGATGAAGATGGTTGTATATCTTTCTTTTGGCATCAACATGTGGGACACACTTTTCTATCTACTAGGAGAATTTGATGCAAGAGCATCTTGCAAAAAAATATTTAAAAAAAAAATTGGAGGAGAGAGAAAGTGATGAAAATAGAAAGAAAAAAGAAAAGAAAATAGAAAACAATGGAGAAAAGAGGAATTTTTATTTTCAAGGTGAAAAGGTGGCATAAATAGAAAAATAAGAAAAATAGTTGTCATTCTATTAATTGAGGTGTGTAGGTGGCAACTTAGAAGTTTGAGGAAAGTTCCTTAAATCATGCATTTAATATTTGTTGTGATCCATAAAGGAAATGTAATTTTCTAATTGGGCCACATGGTGGTGCTTAGTTGTATTTATGTGGAATTCTAGAAAGTTGTGGATATTGTAGAAGGTTGTGGATATTATGTAGGTGGAATTCTAGAAGCTTTTGGATAAGTCATGCATTGGGTGGTAAGTGCCTATTTAAGCAAGGCATATGAGCTTTTCTAATCAAGTTGGGGAAGTAGAAGTTGGAGAAGTAGAAGCCTGAGAAGTAGATTTGTTCAAGAAAAAGCTCTCTTTTGTTTTAAGCTCTTCTAGTTGGAAGCTCTTAGTGATGAAGCTCTCTTATATTTTGATGAAGGACCACACCACCCTTACCAACTCATAACCAAGAATGCAACAATATGGAGGCAAGAGAGATAAAATGTATCCCAAGAAATTTTATTATACTTGAAAATCCTTACAACAACCACAAGATGATATTATAGATATGACTTCTTCAAAAAGAAGTTTACAAATTCTTCAACATAAGAGAAATCCCAAATAAGAGTCTTCACACCAAGAGCTTCACCAAGAACTTCTACTTGAACAGCTACCCCTTTAGAGCTTTCACACCTTGAAGTCTTCACACCTTCTAGCTTGATTAGAAATGCTCATATGCATTGCTTAAATAGGCACTTACCATCTAATGCATGATTTATCCACAACCTTCTAGAATTCTACCTACACAATATCCACAACCTTCTAAGATTCCACCTACACAATATCCACAACCTTCTAGAATTCAACCAACACACCTCGATAAATGGAATGATAGCCATTTTTATTTTATTTTTCTATTATGTCACCTATGCATGTCATAAATAGAAATTCGGGCCTTTTTTTCTTTCTTTTCTCCTTTTTCCCCTTTTTTATTTTTTTTTATTATTTCTCCTCTAATTTCATCACTCTCTCTCTCCTCCAAATTTTTTTTTAAAAAAAATTTACTTTCAACATGCCCCCCCTTTATTTTGAATGCTAGATGCTCCTGCATCAGACTCCCCAGGTCTGAAAAGATGTTCTTATAACTGGAAGAACATCTTTCGAGATTTAGCACATAAATCCCAAACTGGTTCTTCACATATATGTCCTCTAAATCTTCAACTTGCGCACTCTTTCCCTTGTTTTTCTTCTTCTCCTTCACATCTAGCATAGGTGTTCCATAGGTCTAGTTCCCATGCTGATTTCCAATCTTCTCAAAATCTTCCAACTCAACTCGACTGCCAATACTCAGGTTTCTCCTACCAAGTGCTTCATTTTGCAAAGGAATCAAGGAAAACTTCCTACCACCTTTCTCAATAGTAAACAAATTCCTAACACAATCATGCATAGCCCTGCAATCATACTACCAAGGTCTACCAAGTAACACATGACAACTATTCATATCCACAATATCACACAATACTTGATTCTTATACTGCCCAATCTAGAAATCAACAAGGCATTGCTCCCTCACTTCCAAAGCATGCTCACCTTGTAACTAGCCAATCCTATAAGGACAAGGATGTCTCAATCTCTTCAAAATTTTTTTTTGAAACATCTCCTTAGCAACAAGGTTATCAGTACTACCACCATCTTTAATCACCTTGCAAATTTTCCCACCAAAATTATAACAAGTTTTGATCAAAATAGTCCTCTGAAAAGAATCCAAAGTCTTCTTACCCATTAGTACTTGCCAAGCCAACAAAATTTCTCCTTCCTCAGGCTAACTTTCTTGGACTTCAACCTCATTCACAATAGTAGCTGTCCTACCAATAGAACATTCAAAAGATCTATGCCCTTCTTGACCATACTTGAAACAATTACCTCTAAATACACCTCCACATGTCCTTCTTCTTTGTTCAATAGGTTTTGGTTCACCTTCTACTTTTGGTTTAGCTTGTACTGAACTATCTTGCTTCTCCTTCCCTTGGGAACTACCTTGATTCTTCCTCTTTAGCTTCTCCCCTACTCTCAAAGCATACTGACAAGCATCCTCAACTTAGGAAATATTCAACATACCAACCTCATCTTGAATATTGAATCTCAAATTATTAATGTACTATGCTACCTTCTCCTTTGATAATTCTCTATGCCTAGATCAAATAGTCAACTTGTAGAACTTCTCGGTGTAATCCTTCATAGTCATTTCCTTCTGTTTTAGATTCTGCAACCTCTTAAACAATTCAAGTTCATAATCAGTAGGCATGAACTTAGCCTTCAACTTATTCACCATTAATTTCCATCTAGTGATCTTCATTTCACCTTCCTTTTCTCTCTCTCATTGTAGTTCCTTGCACCAAAGAGCAGCATGTCCCTTCAACTTAGTTTGTGCTAACATTACTCTCATTGGATCTTCAATACCCTCAAGCTCAAAGTAGTCCTCTAATTCTCCAATCCAATCAATCAGATCTTTAGGATTCAAAGTACCTGAAAAAATAGAAATCTCCATCTTATGCTTCAGCTTGAACTAAGATCCAGGTCAAGCAAACTTACTAGCCCTAATTCCAATAGGTCTCTCCTCACGATCACTTCTATCCTCACTAGTAGCTTCAAAGTCTTTGGCAACTTTGTCATAATTTCCTTCAGTGCCCACATGCCTAGGTACACCACCCAAAGCACCTACAATTTTAGCAATCATGTCACTCTTCATCAATGCAATCTCTGATTTGAGCTCTGCTCTTATCTTCTCTATGATCCTTTCTTCCATACCTTCACTAATTTCATCTTGGAGGCATCTTCCAAAATTTTTAGCAAACCCTAAGTAACAAATCCACCAATCTAAAAGATCAATCAGCCACAAGATCAACCTTCTTTGCAAATCTTGGTGTAAACTGCCTCACATTTGACGATCTGTCCACACACTCAGGAACTCCCGCTCTGATAAACTTCACCTAACCAAGGTTGTGGTACAAAATTCCTCACACTTCGGTGATCTGCTTGTACACTTAGGAACTCTTGCTCTGATACCACTTGATGAAGGACCACACCACCCTTACCAACTGATAACCAAGACACCTATGCACCAACACACCTCAATAAATGGAATGACAATTATTTTTATTTTATTTTTCTATTATGCCACCTATGCACCTAGAAAATAGAAATTCCCTTTTTTTTCTTTCTTTTCTCTTTTTTCCTTTTTTTTTAATTTTTAAAATTATTTCTCCTCTAATTTTGTCACTTTCTCTCTCCTCTACAATTTTTTTTTCTTTTCTTTTTAATTTTGGTTTTTTTTTACTTTCAACATGCCCCCCCTTTATTTTGGATGCAAGATGCTCTTGCATCATAGCATAAGACTGTTAGGTCCACTTGGTTAGAGGATTTTACTTATGCACTTGTTGGGATTAATCAATAAGATGATATCTATAATGCAACTTGATTTTTTGAATAAGATCCTTTGAATAATCTGATCACCTGAATGCAATGGATAAGTTTCTACTTTTCTCTTTATACTACCTTGTAGCCTGGTTAGATATTCTTCTCCATAATTTCCTTTTGTCTCCAAACTAAACATATAGCTTCTTCTCCAAAAATGTTACGCAATTAGATAAATTTGTCTTTCTTATATATCATTCAAATAATAATTCTATATCAAGTTAGCTCCCATAATAGATATCCCCACAAAAACCAAATATACCTTTAGTTTGGCTCAAGTACTGATGCTTAAGCAACATAGTTCTTTTGATCTTCTGCTATCACTCAAGAAATACTAAGATCTTGAGTTATACTAGTCCTTGGTTAGCACTGGATGCTTGGGTAGTATTGTAGAGATCAGATGATATAGCTAGCTCAATTTACATAGAGAGCTCAATCAACTTTATGAACTTGGTTTAGATACGAAGTCTATTTCCAACTAATACTACTAAACAACACAATTTATATTATGAGGTTGTTTAGCATGGCATACCTTCATCTACTTAGGCGACATTGTAATCTGTTCTATGATGGAAATATTGGTTGCAGTATTAACCAACCTTCCTAGATAGCTTAAGTGGTTTGTCACTAATTAACAATATGTCTTTCCATAGGGTCAACAATCTCCCCCTTTGGCATTAGTGTCAAAAACATTTATTACTAAAAAGTTTCACATCAAATTCCCCCTTTGCATGTGCATGTTTCTATAACTCAATTTTAACTAGAATGTTGTTGCTCAGTTACAACTTCTCTGAATTTCGATTTTTAAAAATTATTATTTTTTATTATTGAAGATTTGATCTATATCATATACATATTCCTCTGTTCTCTATACATTTCCTCATGTATATATTTTCTCCCTCATTATATATATACTATGATCCCCCTTTTTTGTTACAAATGCCATAAACATAGACAATGTAATACCAAAATGTGTGAGGAAATAATTATGTACTTTCAAAATTAAAGACATAGTTTTATCCATATTCTCTTGTAGTACCTTCAAAGTGTGCAATTCAATTTGGAGTTGAACTAATAGCTCCATCATGAGGTCTAAAACTCAGAAGTTGGTGTCATGTACTAGTGTCTTTGCATGTGATAAATGTTTATGCATCACATCCATATGAGGAAGTATAATATTCTGGATGTCTATAATGATTTCCCTTATTATGGATTCCTCTCTGAACAATACAATCTACAAATCTATCAAAAATTTTACCTTTACAAAATGATTTGAGATGATACTCCGGTCAAGTGCTAACTGGTTAGCATTGATCTTGAAATTATCATCAATTTTTGTTAGTTTGTCTTTTATTTCTTTTATGAAAATTGATGTATCACATAATTTTGTGAACAATGAAACAACATTCTTTACAACTCCTTCAAGAGTTCCAATCAGAGTGAAAAGTTCCACTTGATTTATAGCAATTTTCTTTTCTACATTTTTCAAAAATTTATTCTCAAACTTTCTTTCTACCATTCCCAAAAGTTTCTTCTACCCATCTATATCCTTATTGAATTTATGTACAATATCTACTAGTTGTTCAATAATAGGGGCCTCAATATTTACCTCTATTTGTAGCATATCTAAAAATATGTCCTTGATGCCTTCAAGAAATTTTCCTCTATCTCTTTCAGTTCTCAACTTCTTCCTCTTTTTCCTTTTTCCTCATAGATCACTGAGGATCTCTATCTTATTAGTAGTGAGATTGGATTGATCCCAATTCAAAATCAGAATCTCAGTATCCAGGTCTATCTCATCAGAGATATTTACTTTTCCTTATCTTTTGCACCAGGAGAGATAATGATTGCTTTATCTTTATCATCATCACTCTTCTACTCTCCACTTGGTTGAGTCATAGGTGCTTTTAAATTATTTTTGTCAACCTTGTCTTTATTGTTAGGTTCCCAATCAGTTAAAAATGTCTCGGATGTAGATTGAGTTTGCAACTTGGTTCCTACTTGGGTGGATGGAAGACTCTACTTCTTCTTCTCTAATTGGTCTACATTGAGTATAGCAATGGCTTGGCTTAGAGTATAGGGTAGAGTTGCATATCATTGTTGATGCTATCATCTCTATGTACCTCTTGTTCTTCATCTTTCTTCAATTTTTCCTCTTCCTTAAAAAATATTTTCCACAAATTTTTATGGATTATGCAACATCCTCAATATTATTTGTCAAAATTTGTAAGGCTTTGAATCTAGGATCTCTCTTATTCTTATGTTTTGTAATGACCTCCATGATTTCTATATTTGAGAGGTTAGGCATGCCAATTTTTAGAGTTGTCTCTCTAATGTCCCTTTCTATGTTAACAACATTAGTCCACCTCTATGTGAGTGCCTTTAGTAGGAGATCCAGGGCTTGGCCTTTCAGCTCATTAGGATCATATTTCTAGTTTTCCTTCTTATCCACTAGAGCATCTTCAATCTGTTGCTTCTCTTCTCTGTCTCTAGTTTCATACATTATGTACTTGAAACCTGCCATTCTACTTCCTTCTCTTAATCTTTTAACTTGTTGCTCAAAGGATAGTGGGAGCTTCTTTAACTAAATGATAGGAGTTTTCTCCTCTTCATCATCTTCATATTCCTCTTAGATGTCTTGGTAGTAGTGAATACAAGGGTAGGTGCCTTCTTAGGTACCATTGTAATCACTTTTCGCTTCTTCTTAGGAGGTTCTTGTTCCTCTTGTTCCTCTTCCTATTCTTCCTCTTTTTCTTCTTCCTTTACTCCCCCTCCTTCTTCCTCTTCATCTTCACCTTTTCCCTCAGTAAGCATGAGATGGTCACCTTTCAATTTCTTCTTTAGGGTCTCCATCCTATTCTTCCCTCTTTTTAGGACTTGAGGAATCTCTATTTCTAGAGATATCCTAGTCTTTTCTTCATCATAGGTGCCTAAATATGTTGCCTTAGGGTCAATAGCATTATTAAGAAGAGGCTATATGATATCCCTTTTCTCATCAATGTTGACCTCATATCCCAAGGGTTTCACCCATGCAATTTGAGGAATGACTTCTTCAATGTGAGTGTTGTCACAATGAACCAAGAAACAAATATCTTGAACATATTTCTCAACCAATTATTGAGGAATCCCATACTTGCTCTACATTTTCTCCTTGAAATTTTAAAAATAGGCCTCCATTATGCTATCAAAATTTTCTCCCAATTCTTGAATGTAGTCATTGATTTGGTAAATCATGAGCCTATCCTTACTCTAGATCACACTACCTTTAGATGGAAAGAACTTTTGAACATAAAAGAATAAACACACGAGTAGGTATCCAAACTTACATATATTCTTCTTTGAAGCTCAGATGCTCTCCATGTTGTTGCTAAGTTGGCTCAACTACAACTAAAAAAAATCAAATGAAAAGTTTTTCTTCACCACCTTGTAAGCCAAGTTAATAGCTTCACGTGGGACACTGTTTGGTCTACTTGAGCTATAGATCTTATTTGCAATGACATGGCTCTCGAATCTGATCTCCATGTTAGTGATATTATTGAGCTTCATTCTTTTCCATCCCATTCTTCTAGGGTCTTCTTTTTCAACTCACCATGAGCTAAGGTTTTTGTTCTTTTGGACCTATCCAGCATAGGGTAACCCATTACCTAGTGAATCATATTCTTCATAGGTTTTCAAGCTAGAAGGATATGTCGTGCACTCTACTCAAAATGAACTTGGTCCACTTTATCTTGAAATCCCCTAAAATTTATAGGGCATGTGTCAAACCCTTGATCTCCAAGTGTCTATGTTTAGATTTGAGTACTCCATTATGACAAAAGGCATTGTATGCTTCATTTATCTTAAATGTGCCTAATTTTTGAATAGTAAAATGGTATAATAATTTTATATCATTAATTAGTAGTATCTTTTGCTAAATGCACTCCCATTAGGTCCTTTTACTCAACAATTGCTGGACGTAGTTTTACTCAACATTCTTCACTAACAGTTTTGAACCCTTTTTCACCTTCCTATTGGAGTTGGATACCATTGTACTTGGTGAATGATGAAATTTGTAATTACTAAATTTTTTACTAAAACTTCACTCTCCAACACTAATTTTCCTGTAGATCATATTGGTGTTGGAAATCACTTTGAGACCTAAATGTAAGGTAACAATAAAACCCTCATTTTTGCCTCTTATTATAAAAAATCAAAATTTAGGGCCTCATAAATGTAGTGCATAGTGGTAGGTGAGACAAATTAGTTAAGTTATTTGAACTTGGCATGAACTATTCCTTCCATAACTCAGTTATAACTAGGTTCTAAGTCTGCGTGGTGACAACAAGTAAATTGGTTACAACTAAGTTGTAACTCAATTAAAAAATAATCTGGTTACTTTTCCTTGTGCATCCTTTTTATATTGCTTTGAATTGCTTCCTTCTTGCTTATTTGGAACTAATTTAAGATCTTCTTGATCTTCTAGTGTCAATCATCTCCAAGGATTCCTAGTTGGATGTGGATGCTTCACCCAACTCATTAGATTAGATAGCTCCTTGATTTGGGCTTTCCTATGTTTTCCTTACCCATTTCTAATTTCTTTGAGTTTTGATTTCTTCAATCTTTGACTTACCTTTATTTCCTTCATCATTATTTTTTGTATCTCTATTCATGAAGTTTCTTTCCAAGTGATCTATCTTCTTGCATACATAGCATCTTATATTGGTATTTATTTTTCTAATGTGAGTTTCTACACAATTTATACTAATGTGCCAATTGATATAGTTTAGTATTATAGTGTGATACTTTTATAAGAAAATTTTCAAATGATTCTAGAAAAATATAGCCTAAAATATGCAACTATTAAAAAAAAGAAATGTGCAGACAGAATCTAGAAAATGTAGAAATACAACAAAATAAAGAGAAAAACTAAGATTTTCTACCCCAAAGTGGGTGTTAAAATGTAAAATCAACTTGTGCCACACCCTAAATCCTTGTATCCAATATATTCCATGAGTTCAGAATGTGTGGATGTTAGCTTAGAGCTCCCTATTAATGGAGTGCAAGGCTGCTTACGATAACATGCAATTGGCTCTCAGTTGAGCTTTAGAAGTGCATTCCTTGCTAGTAAACCATGCAATGTGGCGTTCCAAAGACAAGATGGAAGAATGCTAATGTTCACAAGAAGTTCCTCAAGGATGCAATGAAAAATGTAGATTAAACTATATGAATATGAAAAATGTAGCTATAGTAACAAGGTGAGATGTGTTACAAATCCAACTATTAAACTATGTGATTTAAGCTATTGTAAAAGAGAACTAAGCTAAATGTAACTACACTAAAATGCCATATGATCGTAAGATAACATGTGATAGATGAGAGAATGAGATTAGAAGTAGAAGTTCTCCGCAAGAGCTCTTCAAAGATTCAAATGATAAACCTACAACATAACAATACTCAATGGTGTGGAATCCTTTGAAAAAGGGAGAGCTCTTTCTTTTAAAGTTGTATGAACAGTGGAGATCAAGATCAAAATGATTGATGATCAAGGGTGGAGTTTGAGAATAGGATTGGTCTATGTGCACACACAAGTCAACTAATAAAATAGAAGTTGACTTCCCATATAAGACAAAAGTCACAAAGCCTTTTTTTTTAAATTTTTAACATAGAAAAAAGACTTTATGTGTGCACTTTAAGTGAGTTAGAAGAAAGGGGGCTTTTATTTAACTAAAAGGGGACATGTTCTTTTAATAAAATAATGAACTTAGGATAACATAGTGAAACTATAGGTTATAATCAAATTAATAGATTTTAGCAATTTGGTCTAGGCAAATGATTAGTTAATTTAAGAAAAATGCATAGAAGGGGGCTAATAGTCTAGATGACCATTTTTAGGTGATTACATTTTCCCCTCTTTGACTAATGTGTGATTTATCTGAGAACACATTACATGAAAGAAAATAGAATTCAAGTAGGATGTAATAGTGATATCTGATTCTGAAGATTGCAATGCAAAAAGAGATAGCAAATCCTAAGTGTACAACCTGATAGTGGTAGTACTAAACACTCAAGAAAGAAAAAAATGTCAAAACTCAAGAAGAATGCTAACATCAAGAAAACCAAATAGACTGAGAATAAATAAAAAGATCAAAGATATGCTCCTAAGAAAGAGATAGTTCTAGCAAGTGATGATAGAGTATTTCTAACCCCTTAGGATCGAAATTGAAATGAGGTAAGGGAGATGCAAAAATGAGCTAAATGTGAGTAATTCAAGATAGAGAAATGTCCATGGTGATAAATAGATGATTAAGACCAAATAGTGACCATAGGAAATTGATAGAATGCCCTAGTTTGACAAGAGTTGACAAAGGAGGATAAGGGATGAAAATTAGGTCAAATCAAGTAAAAGGGTGACTTTAGACATGAAAATGTGAATTGAAGTAGGTGTGAAGCATAGAAATGATGAAGGCATGGAGAAATGAAGATGCCCAAGCCATGATTCAAAGATTAGACTTCAAGGGGTCAGCTAATTACATAGAAGAAGGTAGAATTTTAAAATGCAATTTTGGCTATCAAGATGAATTCAAATTTTAATTTCATTCCCAAAAATGGATCTAGAATATCAAAATTAGCCAGGGGTACAATTTTTGTGAAATTCTAAGGAGTTTGAAAAATGAGTCAAAATTAGGTTGGAAGGTTATATAAGGGGTCCAAGTATCATTTTCAAATCATTTTGTCTTTTGTAATTTTTGAGAACTTGTGAGTGGTCAAGAGAGAGAATCATGCCTTTGGCACTCACTGACACCATTTTGAGTGCAACTAGTTGCAAATTGGCTAGCCGACTACGAGGGGTCGATAAGTTTTCAACTTTTTTTCACTTTTTTGAGCATTTATGACCATTTTTTGCATGTTTTAGGAGTTTAATATGGAATATCATGTGATATTTTAGAAAGTATTGCACGATTACTTTGAAAAATATTTTACAATACTTCACATTGAAAATTGTATCGCACAAATAGTTTAAAGACTGTTGAATGAGCCATACCCAAATGTCACTCAGACTGATGCAAAATGTCACTTGAGACAAATGTATTGCATGGGTATACTAAAAAATGTCATACAACATTTGATTAGCATATTAATAGCCTAAATATAGAAAGAAATGTTGCACAATCTAATTTTTCTATTTTTTTAGTTAATTTTTGCATGTTTGCTGATGTTTTCCTATCCTACATTATAGATGGTGTTTCTAGTGCTTCACACCAGAGCCCCCAAAGTTGTGAGGTTGAACGTTTTAGGGTACCTTGATGATGATGAGAAAGCCACCATAGCAAGTATGGGATTGAGGTGGGTTATGTGGATTCCCTACATATAGGTGAATGATAGGTTGTTGACTACGCTAGTCGAGTGATGCCATAGCAAGCACAACACCTTTAACTTTCCTACTAGAGAGGCAACCATTAGTTTAGAGGATGTGTATCGCATACTTTGAGTACCTTACTATGGTGATCTGGTGAGTAGTAAGTTTGATTTTTGTTTTTCATTTTTAGGTTTTGACATCTATGTGAGGTATGTTGATGCAAGGTTTGGTTATATGTCATAGGTATACATGATTAGACCCCAACAAAGGGGAGGGTAGTGATGCAAGAGATGTTCCACGACATCACCATTTTAGATTGCCATTTGAGTTAGGAGTGACTCATTGATGAGTATGGTACTAATTACCCACTACCATCTTTGTTATGTTCGTTGGTGGCACAAGCTCTATTTACCAACAGGGGCTAGAAGGGCCTCCCACTAGGATGGAGTAGACTGGTGGCAGATCTAACTATGCGGCCTAGTATGATGGCATGGGGACCAACCATACTCACAAATATGTATTGTGAGCTGCATGAGGTGTTATACCATGAAGGTCACTCTTGGGAATGTTGAGTAGTGCTAGCACAAATATGGGTATGGGAGCACATTGCTATGATCTGACCATGAGTTCAACCATGAGAGCATAGCCAACCCTACATCTTCAAGTATACAGGGTTTATACCATAGACCATATTGGAGATGTCACATATTATCAATAAAATTTTGATGAGATGACAACATTTGTGTGGTGGAAATACTAACAGTTGTTAGAAGATTGGTTGAAAGCATGAACACTGATGATATTCTTATGGAGGAGTATTGTAGGTATGTTACTATGATGATATGTTACATTCATGATTAATTTGTCATTGATGTCAACATAGCAATTTTTTGTGGTATCTAACAGAAGAACAATGGAAAGATCAAGTTGGTACAAATGGATAGTTAAGTATTCTAACTACCCAAGGTTATGGGAGATAATTTTGAGTATCTAACATATGTAGTTAATTTTAGAAGAAGAAAGGATAAGTCTAGAAGAAGTTATGTAAGTTTTGATGATGTCTATTCTAAGATAGAGTTTACAGAGGCATGTTCTTGTAAACTTGTTATATCTCTTAGCAGATTAGATATCCTGAGGGTCAAGGTTGAGGACATGAAGAAGAAATGTTGGAAATGATATGGCTACGCTCACTCATCATAATATTGAATGTAAGTTATTCAAGTTGCGAGGTGGAAGATTAATGTTATCACTAAGTGTAACATGTTCTTAATCTAGTCCTATAATAGTTAACTGAGAAGGTCTAATAGCTGACTCAGGGAATTGTTTTGACGACTTGGTATAAAGGAAGGAAATTTCCTTCATCATGGTATGAAAATATATGTTTGATTATAAGCAATAGAGAATGTATCTTGCAATGTAGAAGTGAAAGAAACTTCATTGTTGAGGTTTTGTTGAGTGATCTGAGGTTTGATATTTGGATCCAAGGTTTGTGACCTAGTCTACAAGGTCTTATAGTGATTGGTTTAGTTGACAAAACAAAGGAAAGAGGAAGATAATTGTAAATTACTTGTTTGAGTAGTGAGCTCTTCTTGTAATTGAAATTTTATGTTTGGATAGTGGGCTTATCTTGCATACATTGTACTACAACTCCTAATAGGGTTGGAATCTCCTAACAAGGACTCATTGTAATAAATATTGTAATAGACTTTTAACAAGGTCCACCCTCTAACAAGAATTATTTATATTATTACATCATCTTGTGGGCATCATTACCACTAGCTTTTTTCCCTCTGATCAAGGGTTTCCCTAGTCAACATATTTGGTGTAATTGTCTATGTGTAACAAGAGTGTCATAGATGGTCTGACTCTTGGGAGATGGAGTATATGTGGTATAAAAGACTACTAGTGGGAAGACATTTAGAGATAGTAGAGTGATTCATGATTATCTAGGTATGGTGATAATTTGCAGAGCAGTAGGTGTTATTAGTAGAATCATGATGTATGCCTGATTCCATTCAGATTAAGGTTGGTTTCCTATGCTAGATTATTAGGAAGCTATTTGGGAGACAACAACCTTGGTTCAGACACCTTGGTATTAGTGTCTAGTTGTAGAAAATGTAGGGGAAGAACCAACATATTTGTACAAGAGGTAGAGGAATACATTCCCTTAATTTACACATCCAGATGCTCTACCTGCAATAGTAGGACATGGAGGAGATGGTGGTGATAGAGGTGGAGGTCAAGAGAGGAGATAGATAGAGGTTAGGAGTGGTTCCCAATTAGGGAGGAGATGGATGCAGGTGTAGGAAGCAAGGGAGGAGGAGGAGGAGGTACCAGTGAGATGACAAAGAGCAGAGTGGGTGAGGTGCAGGCCAAGAAACTAGCCAAGGGGGATGATGATCATGATGCTAGGATCTAGACCTTAGAGGCAGAGCTATGGGAAAATTGAGTGACTATCATAGTACAAGATCAACAACTCATAAATGAGAGAGCATGAGGAGAGGAACTCCATAGGGAGTGAGATGCTACTAGGTGAGAGTAATCACATCATGGGGCATGTGTTGCATACTATTATGCACCCTACAAGGGTGTGGTGCCACCAAGGTAGGGGCTTATTGAATACTCAGAGTGGGCTGAAAAATTAGAGGGTGAAGTACAACCACTAAATAGGAGACAGGCTCCCCCACCAAGGCTACCACCAACTGCAAAGGGTGGGAGTTATTCTTAGGCCCAGGTTGATAGTTTTGATAGTTTTTGTGATTATACTCCATGTATTTTTGAGATGGATATCTAGATTCTAGATCTCACATTTGATATATATATGAGATACTGGATTTGTTTGATTTTTTTTGTGTTCTTGTCTCATTTTGATGGATGTTTAAACACTTTATGATTTCGTGTGATATTTTAGTTTTGTGTTCATTTATGTGTTACTTTTATGTTCATGTTGATATGCTCATGTTAATATGTTCATGGATCTCTCTCATTTATGATGTTTAGCTCTCATGTGTATGATATAGACTTATGTTTTTTAAACATGTAACATTTGGATAGATCAAATGTGATTTTTAGATTAACCCCTTGTGATGATAGGATAGCAAAGATGTGAAGTGAAAGATCAAGAAGATAAAAAGACATGATCAAGAAGAAAGAAAATAAAGATATGATAGTAGTTAGTCAATATGTCCACAAAAATATGAAGAGAGAGCTCTCCTCTTATGTAGGAATGCAAGACTAAGCTAGAAAATGAACCTAAAATGAAAGCTAATATGCAAAGTGGTTTACTAGCAAGGAACACCTAACATTTAGAGTTTTATTTCATCATTGAGCATTTATTAGGGACATCATGAGATCATACAACCATCATTAGTATAACTATGAGGATATGATTATGATCAATATCAGATATGAATGTGGAAATCTAATTTAAGTATCAAAGACATGTAAGTGTAGATGACTACGTGATTAGATTCCCTAGGTTTTATATAGCAATATTACACCTGTATCAAGGCACAAGTAACAAGATAACACCTGAGTGCAGTCTTGTGAAAAAAAGTCAAGTAGGATATGTTTGTAAGACAAATTATTAAGTAGGACAAGCATGAACACTCAAAAAAACTTTAGACTAACAAAGTATACCCAGAAGTAGAAAGCAAGTAAAACATGCCCCATGCCCCCAATCTTCTAGTTCATGAAATTCTCAAAAGACTACTAGGGACAGAACACATAGCAAAGAAATCATCATAGAAAATAAAAAAAAGTAGATAAAGTTCATCATAAATCAGTCATTTAGATGTTTAAGTGCATGTGTGTAAGTCTTTTGGCCATTTCTTCAAAACTTGATTCTGATATTGAGAAATATCATGACATCGGAGACTATAGGTAAACTATCTAAAAAGTTTTGAGAAACACTTGATGTCAAGTTGGAGGTAGTGTTGAGAAACACTATTTTACAAGTTGCCAAAGAAATCTTAATGCACAAGGAAACCTCAAATAGGCTAACCAATTGTGCTCCGAAGATGAGGACAAGGATCAATTCCAAGCTAGGAAATGCATTGTAGAATGAGTGATTGAGAATGATAGAAATAGGTGCAAGGGTATCAAGTAGCACCTATTTCTAGGTTTTCACCACTTGGCAAAAAAAAAATTCAAGACTTTTTTCAATTTTTTTGGATTTTATCTTTTTCAATTTTTTTAGTGATACATTAGAGTACCTATTGCTAGGTTTTCAATGAGATCATTTTTTTAGGACATTTTCTGATTTTTAAGATTTTTCCAAGATTAATCGATATGTACACGATAGTTGAGCTGCGAGCCCCTAAGCATAACACTTCTTCAAATATACATTGATAGGGTCTACAAGTTCTTCCCCTTTGAGAGTAAACAATTGATAAGCACTAGACCCAAATACTATTGTGATAGTGTACATGTCTAGTCAATTAGGTTCAAACTTTTTTGCTCTCTATGCTACTAAATTTTTGGATTCTCTCTAAGCACAAGTTCCCCTACCTAAAACTCATAGGAATGAACCTTTTTTTAATATTGAGTAGACATGAACTTTTTATAATCATTCATGTGATCAAAAGTAGTTTCTAGTTCCTTTACTCACATAGCTCTATGGTCTTCATCAGTTATCAACCCATGTAAGAAGATGCACAAGGAGGGGATCTCTACTTCTAATGGTAGGATAGCCTCAGAGTCACAAACTAAATAAAAGGGCATGGATCCTATAGGAGTACATATCATAGTTCTATATGCCCATAATGCCACATTAATTGGTAAATGTTAATCCTTCACTAAGTTGTAAACGGTTTAGTGTAAGATTTTCAAAAATGTTTTGTTGGAGGCCTCAGCTTAACCATTCCCTTGAGGATAGTAAATTGAAGACCAATATTGTTTTTTAAAATCTGTTGCACAATTTTTTGAGGTCCTTGTTCTTAAATTGTCCTAAAGGAATGTTGTAGCAAAAAATGATGTGATTCAGTATAAAGAGGGCAACATGTTTGCATATAGTAGTAGATAGTGGCACAACCTCAACCTAGTTGGCAAAATACTCAGTTTCTCTAATGATAAATTGGTGCCCACTAGATGAACTTGGATGAATTTTCCCTACCAAGTCAAAGGCCCATTGCTAAAATGGCCAACATGTCATAGGGGGAATAAAGCTTATATCTAGAAGCATGAACTAAGTTGCCATGAAGTTGACATTTCTTGTAGGACTTAGCATAATAGACAGTGTCAGCTTGCATGGTTGGCTAGTAATAACCTTCCCTAACCAAAAAATGAGCAAGTGCAAGGCCATTGGAATATGCCCCACAAATGTCATTGTGGACTTTAGCGAGTGCCTTTTTAGACTCTTCTAGCTCTAAACATCTAAGAAACATTCCATCTAGACCCTTCCTATACAAGTTGCTAGAGACCATAGTGTAATATGAAGCATTGTAGAGGAGTTGGCACTTTTGGTTGTGTGTGAGGGTTTTAGAAATAACCTAATCACATAGGTAAGAGAAGATAACCGCATAGTAGGAGGATTCATGACCCACAATAGTGAAAATCCCATGGTTATCTAAGGAATTATAAGAATTATGACATCATTCTTTTACTAGGAATTCAAATCATGTATCATGTTCTTGTAGTTGGAAAATAAATGCTAATGTAGCCATAGCATCAAAAACCTTGTTTTCTACTCTAAGAATTTGCTAGAATGTCACAAAAGTGAAATAGTTTCTTAGAGTATTGATCAACTTATTGTAAGGTATCAACTTGTCATCTTTAGTTTGGTATTTATTGTACACTTAATTAATGACAAGTTGGGAATCCCCATAGATGTGCAGTTTAGTAATTCTCGATTCAAGAGCCATTTTGATACCATTTGTTAATGCCTCATATTCAACAATATTGTTGGTACAAGGGAATACGAGTTTGTATGATTTAGGGATTGTGTAATCATGAGGAAAAATAAACAAGATGCCTACTCCTACCCCATTTTGTGTGTGAGAATTGTCATTTCCAAGTTCTCTTAGTGATGTACATAATTGAGGCATCTGAAAACTCAATTTGCATAGGTGTTGTATCCTCTATCGAAAAATCAGCCAATTGGTTTGTTATGGATTGTCCCTTGATAGCCTTGCATTTGATGTACTATATGTCAAATTTTGAAAGAATCGTCATCTATTTAGCTAGATAACAGGTAAGTGCAACTTTGCTTAACAAATATTTTAGAGGAACAATTTTAGCAATCAGGTGAACTGTATGTGCCAACATGTAATGTTAGATTTTTTAAGAAGCACATACCACTACAAGATAAGCTTTCTCAATAGTGGTGTAGTTCATTTCATAAGCCATCTAGGTTTGACTGAAGTAATATATGGTACGTTCTTTACCAGTCTCATCAGTTTGGGCTAATAATGCTCCTAAAGAAGAACTTGTAGCTGAGATGTACACAATCAAAGGTGTTCCTAGAATGGGTGGCATCAAAACTAAGGTTTAGCCAAGTACCCTTTGATTTGATCTACACTTTATTGAAAATCTTCATTCCAGATATGAGTAGAGCCTTTATGCAATTTTTGTTAAAACATTGATTTTTATTGGCCAACTAAGAAATGAATCTTCTAATGGATATTAAACATCCTTGCAAATTTATAATTTGAGTGATGTTTCTTGGAGCAGGAATTTCCATGATATCTTTGAATTTTTTAGGATCAACCCCAATGCCTTTTTCAAATATAATGTAGCCTAGTAGTTTTCTAGATGTGACACCAAAAACACACTATCTAAGTTTAGCCTAAGTTAAAATTGCTCCATATGGTCCTATATTAGACTAAGGTCTTCAAGATGTGTGTTTCATCTTCTAGATTTAGCCAATGTGTTATCAACAAAGTCTTCCATATTTTTATGCATCATATCATGCAAGATGGTGGTCATTTCTCTTTGATAGGTAGCACCAACATTTTTGAGTCCAAAGGGCATGATTTTCTAGTAGAAGATACGCCAGGTACATGTAAAGCTAGTCTTTTCTTGATTAATTGATGCAATCTTAATTTGGTTATACCTAAAAAATCCATTCATTAAGGAGTACATTTTACAACCCACTATCATATCCACTATCATGTCTAGTTGGGTAGTGGAAAATAATCCTTAGGGAATTCTTTATTTAGATATCTGAAATCAATACAAACATAAATGAATTTTTCATGTTTTGACATAGGTAAAATGTTGGAAATGCACTCTGCATAACAAATGGCTTTGATAAAGTAAGCACTTAGGATTTTTCCAGCTCTTCTTTGACCAAGAGAGCCACATGTGGATGCATCTTTCTTAGTTTTTGTTTAACAGGTTTTACACCAGGAGAGATAGATAAATGATACATGATTAAATCTATATAAAGTTATGGCATATCTGAGTATGTTCATGTAAAATTGATCTTCTTGTCTTGAATGAAATTAGCAAAACTCTCCTTTTCTTCAGCTGATAATGACTGAGCCACATGCATAATTTTAGGAGATTCTTCTATCCCAAATTTCATTGGCTCTGTAGGTTTAATGAGAACCAAAGATGTATCCTAAAAATAACTTGGCAAACTAATAGGTACTTCATCTGACCATCTGACCACTTGTTTTTTCTTTTAAGTTTATGATTGAGGTACTTGATATCTAATAATGTTATATTAACCATGGGTTCACTAGTGGAAGAAGTGACAAGTTCAATGGCATTTAGGTAGCAAGAAATCTCATAGTCATACTAAAAAGATGGTATTTTAGGTCTTTGATTGTGTAATGCCCCGCCAAGGGATCCAAAAGATATCACTAAGTTTGCCAAAAAAAAAAATTTCAAACATGAAAGTAAAACCATTCATAACATAATACAACAGATTACATTCTTTAAGGATCCCTTAACGTTGAACCACATCTAAATTAACTATTCATCTAACACCACATCCTTATGAAATAACAATGATACATCCAATGTTCATAAATTATATTTTCAGATTGCTCAATCATCCACCACACATATCACAGGGTATGAAAAGCTTAAAAGAACATACATCTGTGTAAATAAAGAACATCATCATCCAATACTAATCCATGATGCAATAACATAATGAAACCATAAACAGTACATCATCACATAAGATATAAACATCCATCATAAAATATAACCATATATTACAAACATAAATAACTAAGGGCACGGTTCCTCCCAACCATTAATAGCAGTATTAGACCATTGTGGATCCTCGCCATCCCTCAGTGTGTAATAACATTCCAAAGCACCAAAGAGATCATCGGCTATTAATATAGCAGGAATGTAACTCCTAAAACATCCTACTAACATACAAAGTAAAGCAAAAGATAACATCATCTAACATATACAAATCATCAATATAAGAAACATACCAGTAAATACATCCATCATAAGGTATGCCATCTATCATAATGCTCCAAAAATAGAATAAAGATAAATACCAACCAAAAATACTCCAGCCACGGTGTCTCGAACGAATCTCAATTGATAAGAGTGGAAATACACTACCACCCGACCGCATGGAACCTAAGTGGTCCACTCCCACCGTGCTGAGGCGATAATCTCAAGTCCCAAATAGGCTATCAAAATCACAAAGTATAAATTTGTATAAGTCCAAGAATCTTAAAAGTATACTAACTCAAAGGTTCTATTCACACAAAATCGACATCTAATTCTCAGAGGCACACAATGACATTTTGGAAACCTACTCTACAAGCGAAAAAGTGTCATTGCATTTATCATGTACAAGTTACCCTAACAGTTAGCTAAACTCCACGGGTACATACTGATTTCATGCAGCCACTAGTATCCTCTCATACTGACGAGGCATACTACGGAATGCAAGGTCGCAACCATGCGTTCTCACTACTCCCATCCTAGCCTATAAAAGCACTCGAGGCATGGGTGAGAACATCAAAACAATTATCTTTTTAGGTTCATTTAATCTCTATTTAGTGTGTAAATGTTATCACTTATTATCCAAACTTACAATGAGTTACCCTGGCAGCCACTTAGGGCCTCGACCCCCATTGCAAGCCAGTTTTTGACACTACAAGTAGATTACCTACCCTAAACTCATGGAATCATAAAATCACCAAAGTCATGTACAAGCGACTATAAAGAAAATCCAAAAGATAATCCATAAAAAGAATCATCAAATAAGCATCAAATATCCATAATAAGAATCATCAAATCTCCAAGATAAGAATCATCAAATCTCCATGAGCATCTAAAAAGCATCCATAGAAAATCATGACCACAACAGTTCTCTATTGGAAACTGAAGGCATCACTGATAATCATAAGTATGCATTGGTTCCCAATAATCAAAATATATCTCAAATTAAATCATAATATCCATTGGTTCTCAAAAAGCAACCAAGAATATCTCAAAATCATATTGATCCAAGACTCCAAAATGGTTGAGTCAAACATGTCACAACATGACATCATCAAGAAATAAATCCACATTTTGGTCCCATCATGGCGATTAGAAAATAATCCAAGGATAATTGATCGATGACTCAAAAATGATTAGCTCAAGTGTCTCATACACAAACCTCTCACCTTTACACATGAAGACTGAAAAGCAATAACAATCAGTAAATACAAACATTTTATAGAGCATACAATCACATTACCATGGTTGGACTTATAAAGATCGAGACCAAATAAGATCAACATGCCATCACATCTCATAACCCCCGAGCTTTTGGTAACAACTTAGGACTGGTCAACACTAGTCAACCCAAAACCCAAAAGAAGAAGCATATAGAATACACGATGCAAACACATGTTTTCATTTTGCTAAAATCTCATAGTTGAATCAAGTGTTGGGGTTTCCAGTTTCTATTTGCAAGTATACTTCAAGTGTATAGAATTTATCAGTTGACCTACTCGTCATCCCATTTGTTCCCTGATAGCATTATTCTTTCCATCATTAAAAATAATATTCTAAGAATAGCTTAAGGGTGAATACTTTGCTCAATAATCTAATCATCATTGTCCCTTAATTAACTTGTTCTCTTTATTTAACTATGATCCATATTCTAATTGATTAACTCTTCAACTTTTCAAGGATCATTATTCCTTAAATTATAAGGGAATCAATTATCAATCTTCGAATAAGAAGATTATAACTTTGTTAAAATGGTCAATTTAATTAATCAATTAACATAGGTACACCATCCATGACCTATTAACATTCTAATAGTTCTCAATTAAATATTACTAAGTCTCACTATTAAAATATCTAAGGTCATTATTCAAGTCATGAGAGTAGGACTTGTCAACTTCGATATACGTACTTCACAACTTTGCTAGAGGAATCGATATTAGCATATCAATTAAAACTTTATTACATAACTTAATTATTAATTAAATTCAATTAACTCTAATTAATTTAATTAATAATTACATATCCATAACAACGTTCCAATTAATATCAGTTGACTAATCACTAACTATAATTTGTAAGTTAAAAGTCAACTATAATTCAAATCTCTAATATTCATAACGGCTTGTTATTATTTAATAGAAAGTTATAGGAAATCTATAATGACCACATTCGTCACTGTTTTATAACTATACTAACGTTTTCTTAACAAACCCGTATTATTGATAATCAACTATATTCCATTTGATTAACATTTGAATTAATAATAATTTAATAGCTAATAACAAGTTATATTAAAATAAATCTATGATGGTAGATTCTTCATTATTTTGCTAACAACAATGTCACTAGTAATTGAATATAACTTACTTAAGATACATTCCCATTATACGAGTCGCTAAAATAATCAAATAAATAATTTATAATTTTCTTCATGCACCTCAAAGACAATCATTTGTCTAAAATAATCTTTAATGATTCTAAATATAATAATCACCAACTTAATTTCATTCATGATAACATGAATTCATTTCCATGCTTTGATATATTATTTTTGTGAAGTTTAAGCATAAAAAACTCTTGGTTGTGGAAAATGGAGAAATATCTATCCTTGAATAAAACAGTCCCAGTACGAGGGCCATATATCCCTAATGAACCGTTAGATCGGACTGAAATTGAAATATGTTGGAGAGGGCCAAGTTGCACCAATTCTGACCAGAGCGATCAAATAAATTCGATCACGATAAAAAGTTATGAATGACTGAGTTCGGGTCTATTCAAGGGGCAGCGACAGGGCAGTTTGTCATGAATTAAGAATTTCTTCTAAAAGGTAATTGATCTCTAAATTTATCCATTCATTCATCTAATAGGTTTGTCCATACCCATTTGAAAATATAATTTGATAGAAAGATTACATTTAAGCTTTCAAATTTTCAATTTAGAATTTCTATTTTAATTTCAAATCTTGTCTATCTAATTTTACAATATAAATTTGAACCCAAACCCGATTAAGATCTAATTTCTTTTGCATTTGGAATTAGGGTTTTTCTATTATTTTCTTCTCAACCAAATAAAATATCTAGATTTCAATTTCAAATTACGGATTCAATCATAGAGAAGTTTTAGACACATATAACCGACACGATGAAGACAGGAAGAGAAAGAGTGCAAATAGAATATGTGATTATCACGAGTGCACCTGGATACTGATGCTAATTTATCATGCCTCAGAAGTTCATAGAAAGTCCCTTCTTTCTTCTCGTACGCAATTCCTCCAAGATCCAAGCCAACCGAAATTCTCACGTGACTAGAAGTGCTTGAAGAAACATAGAAGCATGTAGAAACATATGATCATATGAGCTTCTCCAATGAATGTAAGCTTTGAAGCTTCCATTTTAGCTTGAAACATGTAGCTTGTAGCTTGTCCAAACACACTAGGAGAGCCTCTATTTAAAGGCCTCTAAGATGCATCTAGAGTGTCTCTAGAAACAACTAGAAGATAAGCATGACAGCCAATCATGAGTCTTTTCCAACCTTCTAGATAAGTCTTAAAGTTGTAGACACCATGTGCTCAAATAAAATGCTAACTCCTAAGTGTAGACAACTAGTGCATTCTTAAACTGCAAACTCCTGTGTTGTCTACATGACAACTCCTGAGAATTTGCCAACTCTTATGTGAACAAATATTAATATAATATTTAATTTACTCTTTCCAATTTTATTTATTTATTTATTAAATCTCATGCACTAACTTTAATAATTCTACTTTTCAATCTTAATATATTTATATTTTAATCACATGAGATTTAGAATCTTTTAATAATTTAAATATATTTTTCACTTTTAAATTTCATTTTTCAAAACTTAATTGCTAAAATATTTATTAGCTTTAATAATAATATTATTTAGTCATTTATTTAAAAATGAACTCCAAATATATTATTATTAAAATAAATATTGTCACATTCCATTTTTGAAATTATAACTTTTATCTTCAAATTTAATTATTTTATTTAATTAATTTCTCAATTAATTAAATAAAATAAATATTAAAATACCATATTAATTCTCCATTAAATTAAACCATTAATTAAATCTTTTAATTAGGTTTAATTAATAGAAAATACATCAAAGACTCACAAGGGTAAAATACGAAAATCTATCATAGCCAAAATACATACAAAATCAAACCAAAGGTTTATATCACGAATTACGTCATCTGATGCATTCGGAGGGTACTCAACTGGGATACTTTTCCTAATTTTTCAATTAGGAAAAATGGTTTAAAGGGTTGAGATTTGGCTTTGAGAATTTATCTCCCCTCTCTTATCATTGAGATAATGTGATAGGGTACGCTCATCCTGGCAATTCAGAGAAGTCAATACCCGGTAGCTGTAACCTGCATAAAAATTATGCATGTACAAACACAATATATACTAAACTAAACAGACAATGGCAAAAAGTGGTGCATCGTGTAGATCCCAACTAGCAGGTGACTACGAATCCCTTCCTTAACCACATCAGACATGTCATACAAAAGCAAACACGCAAAGCAAACATGCACACCATACACATGCAAGTATGGGGTAAGTATCTATAAGAAAACACATATGATAATAAATCATCTTACTAATCATCATTAATAACTACAAACACTGAAAATAATCATTATGCATACATGAAATGCAAAATCTAAGTAATCTCATCACATAATAAATTGAATCCATAGCACAATATTTGATAATCTCAAAAGAATGTTGCTAACCAACAACATAAAATTAGCTCTAAAAGAGTTCAGCAACGATAACAAAATGTGAGCCAGTGGTAGGCACTACATCCACCCCCCCTGGAATTAGGCTTACTCCTGGAAGCCTACAAGAATGAAAAAATTAAGATACTCACTATGTGGGTCCCATTCAGCCCTTTTCCTCCCTATAGGGGGATATGATTCCACTGAAAATATTACAACACACTTAGAGCAATATGATTCTGGTTTAATGGTAAATCAAAAACCACATTGATTCAACATTCGTTCTTTTAACAACTACTAAAACAGATCCCTTAATACATTCTAAACAAGAAAAACTTAATGCTTGCAAAGATAAACAAAGGTTTACTACCTTACAACATAGATAAAAGATACATGTTTTGCAACTAGAATGAGTTTCAATTTTCAGTTTTTCCTTCGTTTAAGTTTTCAGTAGAATTTTCAGTTTTGAAAGCTAAGTGTTGAAGCATGAAAAATATGCAAGTAACAATCTTAAGTTCTGTTTCAGTTCACCTAGTTTCAAGTTTTCATTTTGAAAGAGATACACATGATAGTTCAAAGTTTTCATTTTGTTCAACTAGTTAACAACTAATGGCATTCCAATATACTAAGAGCTCCCAATGTTGAAACTCGGGCTCTGGTACCAAATGTAATGCCACGCCAAAGGATCCAAAGAATATCACTAAGTTTGCCAAAAAAAAAAAATTCAAACATGAAAGTAAAACCATTCATAACATAATATAACAATTTACATTCTTTAAGGATCCCTTAACGTTGAATCACATCTAAATTAACTATTCATCTAACACCACATCCTTATGAAATAACAATGATACATCCAATGTTCATAAATTACATTTTCAGATATCTCAATCATCCACCATATATATCGCAGGGTATGAAAAGCTTAAAAGAATATACATCTATGTAAATAAAGAACATCATCATCCAATACTAATCCATGATGCAATAACATAATGAAACCATAAACAGTGCATCATCACATAAGATATAAACATCCATCATAAAAGATAACCATTTATTACAAACATAAATAACTAAGGGCACAGTTCCTTCCAACCATTAATAGCATCATTAGACCATCGTGGATCCTAGCCATCCCTCAGTGCGTAACATTCCAAAACACCGAAGAGATCATCAGCTATTAATATAGTAGGAATGTCACTCCTAAAACATCCTACTAACATACAATGTAAAGCATAAGATAACATCATCTAACATATGCAAATCATCAATATAAGAAACATACCAATAAATACATCAATCATAAGGTATGCCATCTATCACAATTCTCTAAGAACAGAATAAAGATAAATACCAACCAAAAATACTTTAGCCACGGTGTCTTGAACGGATCTCAATTGATAAGAGTGGAAATACACTACCACCCGACCGCGTGGAACCTAAGTGGTCCACTCCCACCGTGCTGAGGAGATAATCTCAAGTCCCAAATAGGGTATCAAAACCACAAAGTATAAATCTCTATAAGTCTAAGAATCTTAAAAGTATACTAACTCAAAGGTTCCATTCACACAAAATCGACATCTAATTCTCAAAGGCACACAATGACATGTAGGAAACCTACTCTGCAAGAGGAAAAGTGTCATCGCATTTATCACGTACAAGTTACTTTGGCAGTTAGCTAAACCCCACGGGTCCATACTGATCTCATGCAGCCACTAGTATCCTCTCATACTGACGAGGCATACTACGGAATGCAAGGTCGCAACCATGCGTTCTCACTACTTCCATCCTAACCTGTACAAGCACTTGAGGCATGGGTGAGAACATCAAAATAATTATCTTTTTAGGTTCATTTAATCCTCATTTAGTGTGTAAATGTTATCACTTATTAACCAAACTTAAAATGAGTTACCCTGGCGGCCACTTAGGGCCCCGGCCCCCATTGCAAGCCACTTCCCGACACTACAAGTAGACTACCTACCCTAAGCTCATTGAATCATAAAATCACCACAGTCCTATACAAGCGACTGTAAAGAAAATCAAAAAGATAATTCATAAAAAGAATCATCAAATAAGCATCAAATATCCATAATAAGAATCATCAAATCTCCAAGATAAGAATCATCGAATCTCCATGAGCATCTGAAAAACATCCATAGAAAATCATGACCACAACAGTTCTCTATTGGCAACTGAAGGTATCACTGATAATCATAAGTATCCATTGGTTCTCAATAACAAAAATATATCTCAAATTAAATCACAATATCCATTGGTTCTCAACAAGCAACCAAGAATATCTCAAAATCATACTGATCGAAGACTCCAAAATGGTTGCGTCAAACATGTCACAACATGACATCATTAAGAAAAAAATCCACATTTCAGTCCCATCATGGCGAGTAAAAAATAATCCAAGGATAACTGATCGATGACTCAAAAATTATTAGCTCAAGTGTCTCATACACAAACCTCTCAGCTTCACACATGAAGACTGAAAAGCAATAACAATCAGTAAATACAAATATTTCATAGAGCATACAATCACATTACCATGGTTGGGCTTATAAAGATCGAGACCAAATAAGATCAACATGCCATCACATTTCATAACCCCTAGGCCTCTGGTAAGAACCTAGGACTGGTCAACACTAGTCAACCAAAAACTCAAAACAAAAAGCATATAGAATACACGAAGCAAACACATGTTTTGGTTTTGCTAAAATCTCATAGTTGAATCAAGTGTAGGGGTTTTCAGTTTCTGTTTGCAAGTATACTTCAAGTGTATAGGATTTACCATTTGACCTACTCGTCATCCCATTTGTTCTCCGATAGTATTATTCTTTCCATCATTAAAAATAATATTATAAGAATAGCTTAAGGGTGAATACTTTACTCAATAATATGATCATCATTGACCCTTAATTAACTTGTTCTCTTTATTTAACTATGATCCATATTCTAATTGATTAACTCTTCAACTTTTCAAGAATCATTATTCCTTGAATTATAATAGAATCAATTATCAATCTTCGAATAAGAAGATTATAACTTTATTAAAATGATCAATTTAATTAATCAATTAACATAGGTACACCATCCATGACCTATTAACATTCTAATGGTTCTCAATTAAATATTACTAAGTCTCACTATTAAAATATCTAAAGTCATTATTCAAGTCATGAGAGTACGACTTGTCAACTTCGATATACATACTTCACAACTTTGCTAAAAGAATCGATATTAGCATATCAATTAAAACTTTATTACATAACTTAATTATTAATTAAATCTAATTAACTCTAATTAATTTAAATAATAATTACATATCTGTGACAACGTTCCAATTAATATTAGTTGACTAATCACTAACTATAATTTGTAAGTTAAAAGTCAACTATAATTCAAATCTCTAATATTCATAACGGCTTGTTATTATTTAATAACAAGTTATAGAAAATCTATAATGACCACATTCGTCACTCTTTTAAAACTATACTAATGTTTTCTTAACAAACCCGTATTATTGATAATCAACTATATTCCATTTCATTAACATTTGAATTAATAATAATTTAATAGCTAATAACAAGTTATATTAAAATAAATCTATGATGGTAGATTCTTTATTATTTTGCTAACAACAATGTCACTAGTAATTGAATATAACTTTCTTAAGATACATTCCCATTATACGAGTCGCTAAAATAATCAAATAAATAATTTATAATTTTCTTCATGCACCTCAAAGACAATCATTTGTCTAAAATAATCTTTAATGATTCTAAATATAATAATCGCCAACTTAATTTCATTCATGATAACATGAATTCATTTCCATGCTTTGATATATTATTTTTGTGAAGTTTAAGCATAAAGAACTCTTGGTTATGGGAAATGGAGAAATATCTGTCCTTGAATAGAACAGTCCCAAAATGAGGGCCATATCTCCTTAATGAACCATTGGATCAGGTTGAAATAGAAATGTGTTGGAGAGGGCCAAGTTGTGCCATTTCTGACTGGAGCGATCGAATAAATTCAATCACGATAAAAAATTATAAATGACTAAGTTCGGGTCTATCCAAGGGGCAGCGACAGGGTAGTTTGTGATGAATTAAGAATTTCTCCTTAAGGGTAATTGATCTCTAAATTTATCCATTAATCCATCTAATAGGTTTGTCCATACGCATCTGAAAATATAATTTGATAGAAAGATTACATTTAAGATTTCAAATTTTCAACTTAGAATTTCTATTTTAATTTCAAATCTTGTCTATCTAATTTTACAATATAAATTCGAACCAAAACCCAATTAAGATCTAATTTATTTCTCATTTAGAACTAGGGTTTTTCTATTGTTTTCTTCTCAACCAAATAAAATATCTAGATTCTAATTTCAAATTACAGATTCAATCATAAAAATGTTTTAGACACATATAACAGACATGATGAAGACAGGAAGAGAAAGAGTGCAAATAGAATATGTGATTATCACGAGTGCACCTGGACACTGATGCTAATTTGCCATGCCTCAGAAGTCCATAGAAAGTCCCTTCTTTCTTCTCATACGCAATTCTTCCAAGATCCAAGCCAACCGAAATTCTCATGTGACTAGAAGTGCTTGAAGAAACATAGAAGCATGTAGAAACATATGAGCATATGGGCTTCTTCAATGCATGTAAGCTTTGAAGCTTCCATTTTAGCTTGAAGCTTGTATTTTGTAGCTTCCATTTAAGCTTGTAGCTTGTCCAAACACACTAGGAGAGTCTCTAGAAACAACTAGAAGATAAACATGACAACCAAGCATGAGTCTTCTCCAACCTTCTAGACAAGTCTTAAGGTTGTAGACACCATGTGCTCAAACAAAATGCTAACTCTTAAGTGTAGACAACTAGTGCATTCTTAGCGTGCAAACTCCTGTGTTGTCTACATGACAACTCCCGAGAATTTGTGAACTCCTATGTGAGCAAATATTAATATAATATTTGATTTACTCTTTCTAATTTTATTTATTTATTTATTAAATCTCATGCACTAACTTTAATAATTCCACTTTTCAATCTTAATATATTTATATTTTAATCACATGAGATTTAGAATCTTTTAATAATTTAAATATATTTTTCACTTTTAAATTTTATTTTTCAAAACTTAATTGCTAAAATATTTATTAGCTTTAATAATAATATTATTTAGTCATTTATTTAAACATGAACTCCAAATATATTATTATTAAAATAAATATTGTCACATTCCATTTTTGAAATTATAACTTTTATCTTCAAATTTAATTATTTTATTTAATTAATTTCTCAATTAATTAAATAAAATAAATATTAAAATACCATATTAATTCTCCATTAAATTAAACCATTAATTAAATCTTTTAATTAGGCTTAATTAATAGAAAATACATCAAAGACTCACAAGGGTAAAATACGAAAATCTATCATAGCTAAAATACATACAAAATCAAACCAAAGGTTTAAATCATGAATTACGTCATCTGACACATTCGGAGGGTACTCAACTCAGATACTTGTCCTAATTTTTCAATTAGGACAAATGGCTTAAAGGGTTGGGATTTGAACTTGAGAATTTATCTCCCCTCTCTTATCATTGAGATAATGTGATAGGGTAGGCTCATCCTGACAATTCAGGGAAGTCGATACCCGGTACATGCAACCTGCATTAAAACCATGCATGTACAAACACAATATTTACTAAACTAAACAGACAATGGCAGGAAGTGGTGCATCGTGTAGATCCCGACTAGCAGGTGACTACGACTCCCTTCCTTAACCACATCAGACACGCCATCCAAAAATAAACACACAAAGCAAACACGCACACCATACACATGCAAGTATGGGGTAAGTATCCATAAGAAAACACATATGATAATAAATCATCTTACTAATCATCATTAATAACTGCAAACACTAAAAATAATCATCATGCATACATGAAATGCAAAATCTAAGTAATCTTATCACATAATAAACTGAATCCATAACATAATATTTGATAATCTCAAAAGAATATTGCTAACCAACAACATAAAACTAGCTCTAAAAGAGTTCAACAACGATAAAAAAATGCGAACCAGGGGCAGGCACTACATCCACCCCTCCTGGGATTAGGCTTACTCGTGGAAGCCTACAAGAATGAAAAAATTAAGATACTCACTATGTGGGTCCCTTTGATCCCTTTTCCTCTCTACAGGGGGATATGATTCCACTGGGAATATTACAACACACTTAGAGCAATATGATTCTGGTTTAATGGTAAATCGAAAATCACATTGATCCAACATTCGTTATTTTAACAACTACTAAAATAGATCCTTTAATACATTCTAAACAAGAGCAACTTAATGCTTGCAAAGATAAACAAAGGTTTACTACCTTACAACATAGATAAAAGATACATATTTTGCAACTAGAATGAGTTTCAATTTTCAGTTTTGCCTTCGTTTAGGTTTTTAGTTGAATTTTTAGTTTTGAAAGCTAAGTGTTGAAGCATGAAAAATATGCAAGTAACAATTTTAAGTTCTTTTTCAGTTCACCTAGTTTCAAGTTTTTAGTTTGAAAGAGATATACATGATAGTTCAAAGTTTTCGTTTTGTTCAACTAGTTAACAACTAGTGGCATTCTAATATACCCAAAGCTCCCAATGTTGAAACTCGGGCTCTGATACCAAATTTAATGCCCTGCCAAAAGATCCAAAGAATATCACTAAGTTTGCCAAAAAAAAAAATTTCAAACATAAAAGTAAAACCATTCATAACATAATATAAAAGATTACATTCTTAAAGGATCCCTTAACGTTGAATCACA
Organism: Cupressus sempervirens; assembly: GCA_028749045.1. Lineage (NCBI taxonomy): Eukaryota > Viridiplantae > Streptophyta > Pinopsida > Cupressales > Cupressaceae > Cupressus > Cupressus sempervirens. The sequence goes on from CM053786.1 coordinate 504,099,769, forward strand.
TATAAATTAACTATTCATCTAACACCATATCCTTATGAAATAACAATGATGCATCCAATGTTCATAAATTATATTTTTAGATTGCTTAATCATCCACCATACATATCACAAGGTATGAAAAGCTTAAAAGAACATACATCTGTGTAAATAAAGAACACCATCATCCAATACTAATCCATGATGCAGTAACATAATGAAACCATAAACAGTGCATCATCACATAAGATATAAACATCCATCATAAAAGATAACCATATATTACAAACATAAATAACTAAGGGCACAGTTCCTCCCAACCGTTAATAGCATCATTAGACCATCGTGGATCTTAGCCATCTCTCAGTACGTAACATTTTAAAGCACCGAAGAGATCATCGACTATTAATTAGTAGGAATGTCACTCCTAAAATATCCTACTAACATACAAAGTAAAGCATAAGATAACATCATCTAACATATGCAAATCATCAATATAAGTAACATACCAGTAAATACATCCATCATAAGGTATGCCATCTATCATAATGCTCCAAGAATAGAATAAAGATAAATACCAACCAAAAATACTCCAGCCACGGTGTCTCGAACAGATCTCAACTGATAAGAGTGAAAATACACTACCGCCCGACTGTGTGGAACCTAAGTGGTTCACTCGCACTGTGCTGAGGAGATAATCTCAAATCCCAAATAGGCTATCAAAACCACAAAGTATAAATCTCTATAAGTCTAGGAATCCTAAAAGTATACTAACTCAAAGGTTCCATTCACACAAAATCGAGATCTAATTTTCAAAGGCACACAATGACATGTAGGAAACCTAATTTGCAAGCAGAAAAGTGTTATCGCATTTATCATGTACAAGTTACTTTGGAAGTTAGCTAAACTCCACGGGTCCATACTGATCTCATGCGGCCACTAGTGTGCTCTCATACTGACGAGGCATACTACGGAATGCAAGGTCGCAACCATGCGTTCTCACTACTCCCATCCTAGCCTGTACAAGCACTTGAGACATGGGCGAGAACATCAAAAAAATTATCTTTTTAGGTTCATTTAATCATCATTTAGTGTGTAAATGTTATCACTTATTAACCAAACTTACAATGAGTTACTCTGGCAGCCACTTAGGGCTCCGACCCCCATTGCAAGCCACTTCCCGACACTACAAGTAGATTACCTACCCTAAACTCATGGAATCATAAAATCACCATAGTCCTATACAAGTGATTGTAAAGAAAATAAAAAAGATAATCCATAAAAAAAATCATCAAATAAGCATCAAATATCCATAATAAGAATCATCAAATCTCACTGAGCATTTGAAAAGCATCCATAGAAAATCATGACCACAACAGTTCTCTATTGGCAACTAAAGGCATCACTGATAATCATAAGTATCCATTGTTTCTCAATAACCAAAATATATCTCAAATTAAATCACGATATCTATTGATTCTCAACAAGCAACCAAGAATATCTCAAAATCATACTGATTGAAGACTCCAAAATGGTTGAGTCAAACATGTCACAACATGACATCATCAAGAAATAAATCCAAATTTCAGTCCTATCATGGTGACTAAAAATAATCCAAGGATAACTGATCAATGACTAAAAAATGATTAGCTCAAGTGTCTCATACAAAAACCTCTCAGCTTTACACATGAAGACTGGAAAGTAATAAAAATCAGTAAATACAAACATTTCATAGAGCATACAATCACATTACCATGGTTGGGCTTATAAAGATCGAGCCCAAATAAGATCAACATGTCATCACATCTCATAACCCCCGAGCCTCTCGTAACAACCTAGAACTGGTCAACACTAGTCAACCCAAAACAAGAAGCATATAGAATACATGATGCAAACACATGTTTTGGTTTTGCTAATATCTCATAGTTGAATCAAGTGTAGGGGTTTCCAGTTTCTGTTTGCAAGTATACTTCAAGTGTATAGGATTTACCATTTGACCTACTCGTCATCCCATTTGTTCGTCGATAGCATTATTCTTTTCATCATTAAAAATAATATTCTAAGAATAGCTTAAGGGTGAATAATTTACTCAATAATCTGATCATCATTGACTTTTAATTAACTTGTTCTCTTTATTTAACTATGATCCATATTCTAATTAATTAACTCTTCAACTTTTCAAGGATCATTATTCGTTAAATTATAAGAGAATCAATTATCAATCTTCGAATAAGAAGATTATAACTTTATTAAAATGGTCAATTTAATTAATCAATTAACATAGGTACACCATCCATGACCTATTAATATTCTAATAGTTCTCAATTAAATATTACTAAGTCTCACTATTAAAATATCTAAGGTCATTATTCAAGTCATGAGAGTACGACTTGTCAACTTCGATATACATACTTCACAACTTTGCTAGAGGAATCGATATTAGCATATCAATTAAAACTTTATTACATAACTTAATTATTAATTAAATCCTATTAACTCTAATTAAGTTAATTAATAATTACATATCCATGACAACGTTCCAATTAATATCAGTTGACTAATCACTAACTATAATTTGTAAGTTAAAAGTCAACTATAATTCAAATCTCTAATATTCATAACGGCTTGTTATTATTTAATAGCAAGTTATAAGAAATATATAATGACCACATTCGTCACTCTTTTAAAAGTATACTAACGTTTTCTTAACAAACCCGTATTATTGATAAACAATTATATTCCATTTCATTAACATTTGAATTAATAATAATTTAATAGCTAATAACAAGTTATATTAAAATAAATCTATGATGGTAGATTCTTCATTATTTTTCTAACAACAATGTCACTAGTAATTGAATATAACTTCCTTAAGATACATTCCCATTATACGAGTCGCTAAAATAATCAAATAATTAATTTATAATTTTCTTCATGCACCTCAAAGACAATCATTTGTCTAAAATAATCTTTAATGATTCTAAATATAATAATCGCCAACTTAATTTCATTTATGATAACATGAATTCATTTCCATGCTTTGATATATTATTTTTGTTAAGTTTAAGCATAAAAAAACTCTTGGTTATCGGAAATGAAAAAATATTTGTCCTTGATTAAAAAAGTCGTAGTACGAGGGTCATATCTTCCTAATGAACCGTTGGATCGAGATGAAATTGAAATATGTTGGAGAGGGCCAAGGTGCGCGAATTCTGACTGGAGCGATCGAATAAATTCGATCACGATAAAAAGTTATGAATGACTGAGTTCAGATCTATCCAAAGGGCAGCGATAGGGCAGTTTGTGATGAATTAAGAATTTCTCCTAAAAGGTAATTGATCTCTGAATTTATCCATTCATCCATCTAATAGGTTTGTCCATACGCATCTAAAAATATAATTTGATAGAAAGATTACATTTAAGCTTTCAAATTTTCAACTTAGAATTTCTATTTTAATTTCAAATCTTTTCTATCTAATTTTACAATATAAATTCGAACCCAAACCCGATTAAGATCTAATTTCTTTCTCATTTAGAACTAGGGTTTTTCTATTATTTTCTTCTCAACCAAATAAAATATCTAGATTCTAATTTCAAATTACGGATTCAATCATAAAAAAGTTTTAGACACATATAACAGAGATGATGAAGACAGGAAGAGAAAGAGTGCAAATAGAATATTTGATTATCACGAGTGCACCTGGACACTGATGCTAATTTGCCATGCCTCAGAAGTCCATAGAAAGTCCCTTCTTTCTTCTCATACGCAATTCTTCCAAGATCCAAGCCAACCGAAATTCTCACGTGACTAGAAGTGCTTGAAGAAACATAGAAGCATGTAGAAACATATGAGCATATGAGCTTCTTCAATGCATATAAGCTTTGAAGCTTCCATTTTAGCTTGAAGCTTGTAGTTTGTAGCTTCCATTTAAGCTTGTAGCTTGTCCAAACACACTAGGAGAGCTTCTATTTAAAGGCCTCTAAGATGCATCTAGAGTGTCTCTAGAAACAACTAGAAGATAAGCATGACAACCAAGCATGAGTCTTCTCCAACCTTCTAGATAAGTCTTAAGGTTGTAGACACCATGTGCTCAAATAAAATGCTAACTCTTAAGTGTAGACAACTAGTGCATTCTTAGAGTGCAAACTCCTATGTTGTCTACATGACAACTCCTGAGAATTTGCGAACTCCTATGTGAGCAAATATTAATATAATATTTGATTTACTCTTTCTAATTTTATTTATTTATTTATTAAATCTCATGCACTAACTTTAATAATTCCACTTTTCAATCTTAATATATTTATATTTTAATCACATGAGATTTAGAATCTTTTAATAATTTAAATATATTTTTCACTTTTAAATTTTATTTTCCAAAACTTAATTGCTAAAATATTTATTAGCTTTAATAATAATATTATTTAGTCATTTATTTAAAAATGAACTCCAAATATATTATTATTAAAATAAATATTGTCACATTCCATTTTTGAAATTATAACTTTTATCTTCAAATTTAATTAATTTCTCAATTAATTAAATAAAATAAATATTAAAATACCATATTAATTCTCCATTAAATTAAACCATTAATTAAATCTTTTAATTAGGTTTAATTAATAGAAAATACATCAAAGACTCACAAGGGTAAAATACGAAAATCTATCATAGCCAAAATACATACAAAATCAAATCAAGGGTTTAAATCATGAATTACGTCATCTGACGCATTCAGAGGGTACTCAACTCGGATACTTGTCCTAATTTTCCAATTAGGACAAATGGCTTAAAGGGTTGGGATTTGGACTTGAGAATTTATCTCCCTTCTCTTATCATTGAGATAATGTGATAGGGTACGCTCATCTTGACAATTTAGGGAAGTCGATACCCGGTACCTGCAACCTGCATAAAAACTATGCATGTACAAACACAATATATACTAAACTAAACAAACAATGGCAAGAAGTGGTGCATTGTGTAGATCCCAACTAGCAGGTGACTACGACTCCCTTCCTTAACCACATCAGACACGCCATACAAAAACAAACACGGAAAGCAAACACGCACACCATACACATGCAAGTATAGGGTAAGTATCCATAAGAAAACACATATGATAATAAATCATCCTACTAATCATCATTAATAACTGCAAACACTGAAAATAATCATCATGCATACATGAAATGCAAAATCTAAGTAATCTCATCACATAATAAACTGAATCCATAGCAGAATATTTGATAATATCAAAAGAATGCTGCTAACCAACAACATAAAATTAGCTCTAAAAAAGTTTAGCAACGATAACAAAATGCGAACCAAGGGCAAGCACTATAGATTATAAACCAACCAATCTATGAGATCAAGATGAATCAAGGAGAGTGATGTTGAAGCTTCAAGGTTGTTGATATAGAAGGAGTCATCTTTAATGACATGTGAAGTTGATGTTAGAAATTCTTTTAGAATAACTCAGCAATCAATTATTCAAGGTCCAAATGTCCTACTCAAACTTTTCATTAAGTATAGTGAGCCCATTCAATCATTCATTCATTCAAGCTTTAAATTTTCTAACTAGCAAGTTACTATAAATCAACATGCAAGCATAACACATAAGAAATCAACACATGACACAATGACTAATGTGGAAATTTATTTTTGAAAAAATCACCAGTAACATGTTACTCAATTCTCACTCTTCTAAAGTGATGCCTTGTGAAAGGCTTTCCCTGTTAAAGGTTTAGAAAACATTGTTAAATGTGACCTTGTTAGAGGATTTAATCACGCTATTAGAAGTGGGCTTTGTTAGAGGACTTTAGAATATTCACTTGGAATGCCACCCTATTAAAGGATTTACAAATGGTTGTTAAACCAACCTAAGTCCATAGGATTTTCATAACTAATATAATTGTTAGAGAGTATTAGAAAATCTTTGAATTGGCTACAACATACAACGTAACTTATAGATCTCAGATCACTTCTCAGATCATACCATTGCCTGGCCTTCAATCTCTACAACTCTAATAGCTTGCCCTCCTTTCAAGCTTAGTCTCCTTGAGTCTCCATGCTTAATGTACTAGTGCAATCATCTCTTCATGACCACTTGTAGAAGTAGAGCCTCTTTGCTCTTCCTTCTCCTAGATGTCTTCTCCTTGACACCCTTATAACCACCTTGCAGATTTGGCTCTTTGCAGCAGCAACATCAACAACATTTTCTTCTTGGTCTGCGACTCCTTAAATAGAAGTCTTGGATTTCTTTTCCTACTCAATTCTTCCATTCTTTTAATTTCAATTCATATGGATTAGGTAGGATTCATTGCATCTAACTGATATTTTTTTCCTCTAAAAATTTCTTAAATAATCCTCTTGTATTCGCCTAAAAATGGTTTACATAGATTTTTTTTCCACTAGCTCATCATCCTTATCCTACAACTTGTTAAAAAAATTCAAGGTAACCACTTTTTTGGCTTAGATTTGGCAAATCTTTGCCATTTTACATAATGTAATAGCTTAGAACTATTGAAATACTGGTGCTTGGCACATACTGTGTTAGTCGACATCAACTGTATTTTTCCTGATGCTTAGCACCTGAATATCACTCGGCACCAACTAAGATTTTTTGATGCTTGGCACTTGAACTTCACTCGACACCTAAAGATCACTCAATACACACCATAATTTCCTATTACTCAGCTCCAATTAAGAATTTTCTTGACTTCAACTAACTTGCTCAACACCCACTAATGATCTTAGTTTAAGCTTTGTAGTCAACCTTGTTACAACTTCTTCCTCGAATGTTTCTAAGTGTGACCAACCTCTCTATCTTTGAGTATGTTATCAATATATCATTTAATCATTATCTTAACTGATCCTTGCACTTCATTACAACATCATAACTCAGCCTTTCTCTTAGGTACTCTTGTTACATCTTGTTGATCAAATCCTCCTCATCAATCAACTAAGTGATAGTACTTGGATCTTATAATAAAATGTAATTCCCACAAATAGTAGGTTTAACATCAATGACAAAACAATGATTGAAAAAAACAATCTTCCTTCTTTGTAACAATCTCCCTCTTTGATCTTCATCAATGAGCTTTTCAATTAGATTTTCAACAATCTCCCTCTTTGGCATTGATGCAAACCAAATTGATCAACCATCAGACTAAACTATTGAACCATAAGCTAACTAGGTTAGAACAATAAGTCAAATGCCAAAAAGTAAATGTATTACTATCAGTTTTCACATCTCCTTCTACTACTTTAATTGCTTCATTATTGCTTCTCCTTCTTAGCTACTATATCTTTATCATTTATTTCTCTCCCTCTCTTTTGCTCATCTTCTACTGTATTTATCAATGCTTGATTTTTTTTTGTTAACTTCTCCCTCTATCTTTGTTTGATCAGCACTTTCTCATACTTTTGATCACATATTGTTGATTAGTGGATCTTATAGCTTCTCCCTTTGTTTTCATTCTTCATCTTCAATAGTTGTTGATCAGTTTTTTGCTATTTCTCCCTCTTTGACAACAATACCAAAGACATACTAGCACCTTAGTATGCAAGTGTACCTTCTACAAGTTCATTCAATTTCTCCCTCTATCACCTTTCTTGTGACTAATTTAGAGCTTCAACACTTCTACTACTTTAGTCATGATTCCTAAAGTAAACATCTTTTACATCAATGTGTAAAATCTTCAACAATTAGCTCATTTGATGCAAGGCATTCTTGTTTTTTCTTTAACCAGCTTTGGCTAGGGGGTATCACCCTTAACTTACCTCTAAGATATTCAAAAACATCTTTAGGTAGTGCTTATGTGAAGATATCATCAATCTATTCCTTTGAGCTAACATATTCCATCTTCACTTGTTTGTCTTCCACCAACTCTCTCACATAGTGATACTTGATTACAATGTGCTTGGTTTTAGCATGCATTGCAGGGTTCTTTGATATGTTGATAGCACTTGTATTATCACAATAAAGTATCATAGGCTCATTTACCTCTTCCTTCATACCTTGCAGCAAACATTTGATCCATACAATATTGGTGCAATTTATAGTAGCTACAACATATTCAGCTTCAGCAGTGGATTGTGAGGTACAACTTTTCTTTTTGCTGGTCAATGCAATCAACATTTTCCCCAAGAAAAGTGCTCCTCCACTAGTGCTTTTTCTATCATTTGGATAAGTGTAGGCTTTTAGTTCAAATTTCTCACTTCTCTTGTAGTACAAATCAAAGTCAATAGTTCCTTTTAGGTATCTTAGTATTCTCTTTACTGCCATTAAGTGATTTTCTGTTGGATTTGCACAAAATCTTGCCACTATTCTAACAACTAATGTAATATCTAGTCTACTATGTACAACATATTGTAGCTTTCCAATCATTGATCTATACAATGCCTAATTTAGTTCAGTAGACTCATCATTCTTGTATAACTTATGTTCTATCGCCATTGGTGTGCTAACTAGTTTTGATTTTTTTAATCCAAATGTTTTGAGTATCTCCTTGATGTATTTGGATTGGGTCACAAATATTCTATGTTTCAATTGATGTACTTGCAATCCAAAAAATAATTTGATTTCTCCAAATATTAACATCTCAAATTAATGCTTCATTTGATTAGCAAAATCTTTGCAGAGAACATCTTTTCCTCCCAATATTATATTATCAACAAAGATTTTTGATATCAAAATGTCTTTACCTTTTTCAGCTTTAATCAACAAGTTGTTGTTGTTATCTATTCTCTCAAATCCAATATTCACAAGATATTTTTTTAGTCTCTCATACCATGCTCTAGGTGCTTTCTTCAATCCATAAAGTGCCTTGTGTAGTTTGCAGACCATGTCCTTGTTCTTCTCATCAACAAATCCCTCTAGTTGTTCTATGTAGACTTCCTCTTCTAGTATACCATTTAGAAAAGTGGACTTAACATCCATTTGGTAGACTTTGAAAGCTTGTTATGCAGCATATGCAACTAATGTTCTTACTCCTTCCATTCTTGTAATAGGTGCAAATGTTTCTCCAAAATCCAATCCTTCTTCTTGTGTATAGCATTTGCAAACTAGTATGGCTTTGTTCCTTGTTATCTCACCATTCTCATCAAGTTTGTTTCTAAACACCCATTTGGTATCAATCACATTCTTATTAGCTGGTCTAAGAATTAGGATCCACATTTTGTTCTTCTCAATCTAATCTATCTCCTCTTTCATGGATTTATACTAGTCATCATCTTGTAGTGCATCTTTCACTATTGTAGGTTCAACCTTACTTAGTAGACATGATGCATTCCTCAGTCTATTCCTTGTCATTGGTCTAGCATCCTTGTCACTAATGATTTGATCTACAGGGTGATGTCTTCTTATAACTTGGCTAACCTTGGTTCTATCCTTCTTTCCATGTTTGATCCTTTAGCTTCAGAGTCATTTTATTCTTCTTTGTCTGGTATTTCATCATTTGTCTCATGTGCACTAATTTTAGAATCTAAATGTGCATTTTCTACATTCTATAGCTCAGCTTTTGAATGCAGCTCAGCATTCACTAGCTGAGACTCAACTGCTACTAAAATTTGTTGGTGATTCCAAACTTGATTTGTAGCATTGTCTTCAATAGTCATTCCTTCATAGAAGTATACAAAGGATCTATAATCCTCAGATTTCTCGGACTCATCAACTTGGACTTCTGCATGCTCATCAAAATTTACATTTGCACTCTCCACAATCTTGTTAGTGTTAGTGTTCAAACACTTATATGCTTTACTTCTAGTGGATTATCCAAGGAATATGCCTTCATCACTCTTTGCATCAAACTTGAAATTTCTAGTATCTTTAAGAATATATCATTTAAAAATAAACACTTTGAAATGTTTAACATTAGGTGAGTGACCATGACATAATTCAAAATGTGTTGCATTTGTACCTTTCTTGACTTGAATTCTATTCAGTGTGTAGACTGTAGTAACTACAAGTTCTCTCTAGTAGTTTAGTCCAACATTTTTCTCCATCATCAAGGTTCTAGCATACTCAATCACTGACCTATTCCTTCTTTCAACAATACCATTATGTGGTGGAGTTCTTGGTGCTGATATTTTCCTTTTGATGCCTTTGTCATTGCAGAATAGCTCAAACTATTTTGATGTAAACTCACCTCCTCTGTCTAACCTTAAGCATTTCATGTTCTTTCCTATTTCCTTCTCAACTCTTGCCAAATACCACTTGAACATTTGAAATGCATCAAACTTTTGCTTTAAAAACATAGTAGTCATCATCCTAGAGTAGTCATCTACTAGTAGCATTATGTATTTGTCTCCTACGTAGCTTTGCACTTCTATTGGACCACATAAGTCTCTATGGACTAACTCTAGTACTTCTTTGAAAGTGTATGTTTTTCTTTTGAAGCTAGACTTAGTCATCTTCCCTAGTTGACATTGTTTGCACATTGTATTTTCAGGTTTCTTTAATTTGAGCAACCTTTTAACCTTGTTCTTCTTGCTGATGCTAATTAGATTATCAAAGTTAACATAACATAGCCTTTTATGCCACAACCACGCATCTTCAAGTGTAACAACAATACATGTTGCATCTTTCATATCTATATAAAATATATTACTCTTGTTTTGTTCACCTTTTCCTATCATATTTCCATCAGTGTCATAGATCTTGGCAATGTTGTTTCCAAATTCAACTTTGCAACCTACATTGCCTAACTGTGATACACTTAACAAGTTGTAGTAAAATCTTTCAACATAGTATGCATTATCACATGAAATTCTCTCTATGAGTTTAGTAGAATATTTTCTTTTGATTTGACATGGAGCATCATTACCAAATCTAACACTATTTCCATCATATTGAGTAAAGATAATGAACTTGATTTTATCTCTTGTCATATGATGTGAGCATCCATTTTCTATGATCCACTTGTCATTCTTGTTCACACAAGTAACCAATATTGTTTCTTCATCTTTATCTTTATTCGATTCATCCTTCATGGCCACATAGACTACTTCATCATCATTCTCATTAGAATCTTCTTCAACAATGTAGCATCTTTTGCTTTTCTCCTTGTAGTCTTTTCTATCATCTTCTCTTTTGTTCCTGTACTTATTTCCTTCTTTGTAGTTCTTCTTCTATGTACATCTTGCAGCAATATGACCTACTTCATTGCAATTGAAACATATGATAGGGAGATTACCTTTGAATTTACCCTTACCTCTATGGAATCTCCTAGCCACTAGTGCTTCCAATTGTTCTAGATCTTTCTCATTTGTGCTGCTATCACTGGATGCATGTTTTCCCTTTCTTCTCTTTTTTCTTGGTGTCTCCTCCTCAATGGTTTTTATTGTCATCTTGGCCTTGAAAGAAAATTCAAGGTTCTTAGGTCTATAGTTATTAAAATTGGAAAATTCAAATATAGTAAGTCTTCCCACTATTCCTTCAAAGGTTAGTGTGTTTCCTTGTACACACCTTAGCTCTTGGATGGCTAAAACTCTAATAGCATAGATAGGAAACAGAGTTCTTAAGTATAGCTAATGACAGTTTCTTCTTCCAATTGACCACTTAGACTTCTTATTGCACTTACAACTTCTTTCATTCTTGTAGCATATTGAATAGCATTTTCACCTTCCTCCATTTTCATGTCATCAAACATTCCTCTTAGGCTTTCTCTATTTTCCCTCTGGACATTCTGATCTCCTCCATAGATATCTAATAAGGTTTTTCACATCTTGAATGCAGTGTCACAATCTTTGATGTCATCATATTTTGCATACTTAAGTGTTGAGGCAATTTCCAATATTGCTTGATTGCGCTCCTTTTTATTCAAATCATCTGCAGTAAGAGGTCCTACTAGATTCACATGTTTTGTTCCAATTGAAGTTTGTGCATAGTCACTTATTGATCCAAGGTACAATTTTATTAGACTCTACCATGCAACAAAGTTGTCTTTGTTGAGCTTGAAAACTTCTCTTTTGGACATCTTGATCTTCCTTCTTCTAGTACCTTTAAACTAAATCAAAAGATGGATTTGACACCAATTGTTAAAAATGATTTTAGAATAACTAAAAGGGGGTGAGGGGGAGGGTGAATGATTTATTCAAGGTCCAAATTTTTTACTCAAACTTTTCACTAAGTATAGTGAGCCCATTCAATCATTCATTCATTCAAGCTTTAACTTTTCTAACTAGCAAGTTACTGTAAATCGACATGCAAGCATAACACATAAGAAATCAACACATGACACAGTGATTTATGTGGAAACCCAATTTGGAAAAAACCATCAGTAACATGGTACTCAATTCTCACTCTTCCAAAGTGATGCCTTGTGAAAGGTCTTCCTTGTTAACGGCTTACAAAACATTGTTAAATGTGACCTTGTTAGATGATTTAATCACCCTGTTAGAAGTGGGCTTGGTTAGAGGACTTTAGAACATTCACTTGGAATGCCACCCTATTAAAGGATTTAAAAATGGTTGTTAAACCAACCTAAGTCCATAGGATTTTCATAACTAATACAATTGTTAGAGAGTATTAAAAAATCTTTGAATTGGCTACAACATACAACTTAGCTTATAGATCTCAGATCACTTCTTAGGTCATACCATTGCCTGGCCTTCAATCTATGCAACTCTAATAGCTTTCCCTCCTTTCAAGCTTAGTCTCCTTGAGTCTCCATGCTCAATGTACTAGTGCAATCATCTATTCATGACCACTTGAAGAAGTAGAGCCTCTCTGCTCTTCCTTCTCCTAGATGTCTTCTCCTTGACACCCTTCTAACCACTTCACAGATTTGGCTCTTTGCAACAATAGCATCAACAACATTTGCTTCTTGGTCTATGACTCCTTAAATAGAAGTTAGAAGTCTTGGAGTTCTTTTTCCGCTCGATTCTTCCATTCTTTTATTTTCAATTTGTATGGATTAGGTAGGATTCATTGCATCTAACCCATATATTTTTTCCTCTAGAAAGTTCTTAAATAATCCTCTTGAATTCACCTAAAAATGGTTTACATAGATTTCTGTGCCACTAGCTCATCATCCTTATCCTCCGACTTGTTCACAAAATTCAAGGTAACCACTTTATCAGCTCAAATTTGGTAAATCTTTGTCATTTGACATAATGTAATAGCTTGACACTATTGAAATATTGGTGCTCCACACATACTGTGTTTCTTGGCATCAATTGTGTTTTTCCTAATGCTCAACACCTAAAGATCACTCGGCACCAACTAGGACTTTCTCATGCTTGACACTTGAACTTCACTCAGCCCCTAAAGATCACTTAGAACACACTAGAATTTCCTATTACTTGGCTCCAATTGAGAATTTTCTTGGCTTCAACTAACTTGCTCGGCACCCACTAATGATCTTAGTTTAAGTTTTGTAGTCAACCTTGTTACAACTTCTTCCTCCAATGTTTCTATGTGTGACCAACCTTAGTATCTTTGAGTATGTTATCAATATATCATTTAGCCATTGTCTTAATTGATCCTTGCACTTCATTACAACATTATAACTCAACCTTTCCCTTAGGTGCTCTTGTTATAGCTTGTTGATCAAGACCTCTTCATCAATCAACTAAATGATAGTACTTGGATCTTATAAGAAAATGTCATTCCCACAAATAGAAAGTTTTACATCAATGAAAAAACAATGATTGAAAACAATAATCCTCCTCCTTTGCAAAAATCTCCCTCTTTGATCTTCATCAATGAGCTTTTTAATTAGATTTCCAATAGTTGAGCCTATTGTAAAAGTTACAAAGCAATCCAAATTAGGAATAGAACTAGAGGGACCAGTGTGGTCCACTAAAGTAGTTTTCAAGCCAAGCTTGTTTAAACCTATACTAGACTCTTTGACTACATTTTTTTGGGATTCATAGGTATGAATAAAATCCACCTCTAATTCACAAGATGTGTTTGACATGATTTCCCATTCATACTCATGAGAGTATGTTCTCTGATCTCTAGCAAGTAAGTGAGTAATGATTTGTCTAATGCATCCTCTATTTATGTCTTCATGGTTGGATTCATCTTTTTCCTTTTGTTCAGAAGTGGAAGCTTCAATATCATTGTGGGTAGTTAGTATTTTTGCTCCCCAAAGGAGAGAGGTGAGGGGCATGAAATGCTCACTTTTCAAAGTAGGAGAAATAAAAGGAGCATCATCATCCTCTGATTCACTAGACATGGGTTCTATTCTATCAAATGTTCATACTTCATCTTCTAGCATAAAACCTAAGCCAATAGTATCTCTAGTATTATGAGCTTGAGTATGAATTAAAGATTCGACTGGAGCTTTTTTGTTACTAGTTATGGACCAGTGGCCTTGATAGCCCATGTTTGCAATAAGTTTATATCCTTTTCCATAGTTTCTAGGGGAATTGCAGATTGTAGAAAGGTGCCAAAAGGAGCCATTGTAGAACTTGAAGGCTTCTTCTTGGCAAAAGGTTTCCCATAAGATTGAGAGGAAACTAGTAAAGTAGCAATAGAGTCTAGAGTGTACTCATCCATGGCTAGGCTCATCATTTTTAATTTCTATTCACACTTTGTAAAGGATGGTGTTAGCTAATGAGAAGAGCTATTATGTGGAACCAATGTTTTGGTAGTAGATAGCTTATTGATAGACACTGACTTGTCACCAGGTATAAATATTCTAGTACCATTAAAAGGGAACTTGATAAACTAATGGTACATGGAAGGTACAACTTACATGTCATGAATCCATGGTTGTCCCAACAACAAATTGTATCAAATTTTTATATCTAGGACTTGGAAAAAAAACATCTTTCTCAACTAGACCAACTCAAATTGGAAGCAAAATGAGACCTTTGGAAGGTCTTTTGACCTCACCATAGGATTTGATAGTAATCATGCACCTAGGGTCAATGGAAAAGTTAAACATGCAAAATTTTTGGATCACATTAAATGAGATGATGTTCAACCCTACACTATTGTCTATCAAGACGTGATGAACATGAGTACAAAAGATTCGGACTTTGACATGGAGGGTGAAATTATGGTGATGATTGAGAGCTCTACCATCTTCTTTAGAATAGGTAAGGTAGTGAGGTGAAGAGATATGGTTCACCATAGCTTGGAATTGTTCCACATTGATATCTATGGGAACATTGGTAGAACGTAAAGCTTTTTCAAGGATGTCCTTGTGCGAAGGGGACAATTCTAACAAGTCAAAAATGGAGATTTGAGCCAATGTACGTTGTAGTAGGCTCACAAGTTCATATTTGGAGATTGCTAAGGTAGTTTCTTGTTTTGATGATGATACATTCTTAGGATCATTAGCAACTTTTAGGACAACTTCAAATTGCCCCATAGTGATAGTGTTAAGTGGTTTAGTCTGTGAAGAGGAAGATTCAGCCACTCAAAGGACCACCTAGGGTTGGGTATTCCTATGTTGTTGAGGAGCATCTCTCATTTTGAGGAAAACCTTAGGTCTTTCATCCTCATCATTTTAATTGGGTCATTTTTCATCATTAGAACTTTCCATGCATAGATACTCAATGGGTTTAAGCATGTTGATAACATTATCTTTGTTAGCAAAGGCATAGTTGATCTTAGCATCATAATTTTTCTTAGGAGCCTTGGAAGTTTCACCTTTCTCATATTTAGGCAAGGGTTGCTTGAAAGCTTTATGGTCCAAATTTATAACCAAACCATCAGTGACAACTTTACTAGCCTCTATGAGATGTTGAATAACATCTTTGAGTTTCAAACAATGTTCAATGTTATGACCTTTTCTTCTGTGGTAATTGTAAATATGACCCTCTTGCCACTAAGGAGGTCTAACAGGTGGGTCGTAGGAGCAAGAATTATCTAGTAGTGTAACCAACTCATTTGCGATCAATGTTTTTAAGACCACTTCATAAGGTTCCATCATTGGTGTGTAAACTCATAATTTTTTGGTAAATTTAGAGCTCTTGTCAAATCTTTTGTAGCATTGATGGCTTTATAAAGGTTAGATGTAGGTTCCTTTGTCTTAGGAGTGTCCACTACTCCATCATTGACAACATATTTATTTTTATTCCAAGGTTTGTCTTTGTCTTTGCTATTTCAATTGTTATTTTTGTCTTAGTTTATAAAAATATCACCCTTTTTTATTGTAACATCCTCAATGTGATATGCACTCTCAACCATTGCATTAAAGGATGCGAACAACTATTTTATTAAATCAAAGTATAGTTTAGGTACAAGTGTGTTGACAAAAATGTCAATTTTCTCAACTTCAGGAACTTCTCAAGGGTACCTAGAATATAGGGATCTCTATTGTTGAAGGGATGTTGCAAAAAGTTCTCCCAATTTTTGTTTGATCTAGCACAAGTCCAGCACAGTTATGGGATGTTAAATGTTGTAAGAGTATTATTGGATAAAGTATTGTGCAATCTCATTGAATGTTTTGAGAGGGGGAGTCAACTTTGTGAACCACTCCATAGCTTTCCCTCTTAGACTCCTAGGAAACAAATACATAAGGTAGGAGTCTTCATGCATGAAATTCATGCTAATTGCATAGAAATGTCTCACATGATCATGAGAATCACTATTTCCACTGTATTTGTCATATTCAGGAACCTCTATATCCTTAGGAAATGGTGAAATGTCTAATATCCTATCAAATGGAAGAGCACATATTGATTCAACAAATGGAGTTTTAGGAAACTCTTTTGAAGTTTGCAATTGTGCAAGTTGCTTCCTTAATTCTTTCATTTCTTCTCTAAAGATTTCAGCGTCAGTGGGCTCTTATTTTTTGATTATTTATCATACATCAAAATCTTGAGGGAGTATCCACCTCTTTGCTGACATATATTGGTACTATTTGTTTTCATTGCCTTGAGGATCAATTTTTGAGCAAGCCTATCTTATTGAAATTTTATGATATCTTCACTAGTGATCTTGTCATCACTTTTGTGATGTGATTGTGATTGTCTAGGTGGGGATGGACATGCCTCTGTATTGACTCTAGGAGTCCTTGGAGGTGTGCAATTGCCATTATTGCCTCCAATGGGAATGTGTTAAAAAGGATTGCGATAATAGTCTCTTTCAATTTCCTAATTATGGGCATGAGGATTAGGCTTAGCTTGTTGATCAAACCTTTGTCTAGCACAAATGACTTCTAGAAGTCTCTCATTTTCATGTGCTTGCTCTTCTAAGTGGAATTTGATTTCTTTAGGATACATGGTTGAAATGTTTTCACCCATGGGTGTGTCAAAGGGTGTTCCAAATGGGTTCTCAAAGCTGCAAATCGGGTTTTGCCTAATTTTTTTTGTTTGTGTCTGAGTAGAATTAGGATCTTTCATACAAGGTTGTCCATGAGGGTGCCTAGGTGGTGTTTCCAGTTGTTGAAAAATGAAAGGGGAATGACTACCATTACCAACTTGAAATCTAGTTGTGATCAACATGTAACAATGTCTCTTTTCTTAATAGAATGAGAGGAGTATTTTAGATTTGAAGCTTGTATAGTCAATAATAATCACTTGTCAAAGAAAACTATATGGCTTGTCAAAAGTGTTTAATAATTTATAACACTAGTGACTCAAGTCAATAGAATGAGCAAGAAGCTCAGTAGAAAACAACTAGCAAAGGATAGTAACTGGATTTTAAAAAGTGATCATCAATGATGTTTTGAGACTTACATCTGATAGACTAAACTCATCTTTTCAACTTGGGACAAAATTTTAACATATGAATTTGTGACTAGGACCAAGAAGGATTGGAGTGACAAGACCCTAGATTGGATAAAGCAAAATGAAAACTCTTTTTTAATAAAAAAATGACCTAAGTGATAGTAGGACAACAAATTAAATCATATGACAAAGTTTGTAATACCAGGGTGACACTTTCCTCTTCTGCAACAATTTGCCTAAGGTGAGGAGACAAAGTCTAACATAGAAGGATGAAAGACCTTGGAATAGTGGGGTGATATAGTTGTTGAAAAAAAATGTCACGTGATATTTCTCTATAGATTGTGTGATAAAGTGTTAGTTTTGTACAAAAAAGGACAATTTTGATTCTAAATTGTTGTGTTTTAGTTTGAGAATCAGGTAGTATTCAAACCAAATAGTTTCAAATTTTAGTTTGTGTCAAATAACTATAAGGTTTGCAAATAGTAGGGGTTTTTAGCATGTTTCAAAGAATTGAACAAGGGTCAAAACATATTTTCTAATATGCATTTGAGATATCAAAATAACCTTCCTACTAATTTTATTGAGATGTATGATTTGTGAGAATATTTACATAAGTAAACACATTCAAAAACACTTGCCAAACAATCTACCTAGAAGTCATGGTTCATTATTCAACAACTTGGCCCATGCTAAATGCTCCTTCACATCAACCAAATGGTTTTCCACAAGAGATATTGGCTTTATCATGGAAGTTCCATTAGCACAACCAAGAGAACACAGATGGTGAGTGTAAAATCTTGGAGTGATTTGGGTGATCCACTAGGATCGATCCTTGCACCAGAAGTTGAGAGGCAAAATAGGGCAGCTACTAACTTAGAGTATTTAGAAAGGGATTCTATTCATAATGTTCATCTTTAACCCAATTATAGGATACCCCACCTTGTGGTGGGTAATAGACCTCGTGGCCACAAGAATACGTTAAGCATTCTTGCTTAGCATTTTCCTCATAGTCCCAATCCCATAAGTAATTATACTAAGCGAAGACAATTAATATGGCTACCAAGGTTTTGTGTCCTTGAAAACCTTGAGATTATAGTAGGTTAGAATAGATAGGTTTTCTTGTCGCCACTTGGATTGTTCCTCTTAGTTTCCCAAGAGTAGGCCCTCTAAAGGTTGCTAACTAAAACAAATTGGATCTACTTTCAAGAGTCAAGATTTTTGATTCACTGCAAGGGTGAAGAGTGTACTCTCCTATCTTGATTGTTTCCCTCAAACATGCCAAGAAGATCCAATTATACCCTTTCTTTCAAAATTAAAAGGAAACACAAGATTTTTGATTCACCACAAGGGTGAAGAGCATGCTCTCCTATCACCAAAGAACCCCAATCAAAAGTTTAATGTGCCTACAAAATGAACTAACTAGTAGATGTCGCACATGGAATAAAAGAAAAAAACAAGAAAGTTTGGTTTTTATGATTTGGGTAGCCTTGCAATAAAACAATAGCAGCCCTTGTGCATTTGAAACTTTGACATGCATTTTTTCAAGAAATTTATGCAAATATTTCAAGGCAATAACCTACAAGAACAATTGTTAGCCCCACAAGTTAGTCTGAAAATAGCATGAAATTTGCAAATAGTCTACTGTCAAACAATCTAGACCTATAAAATCCAACAAGTAGCAAGAAACAACCAAGAAATTGACCAGACAACTCAATCAACAAGAAAATTCAATGTAGGTGATAGTTTTTGGTGGAATTTTATCGTGTGATACTTTTCAGTATATCTACGTAGCAGAATCTTCCTATGCAATATTCATGCCTAAGCTAGGCAATAGAACTGGCTATATGAGAGTTATATAGTTTAGTATTAGGGTGTGATACTTTTATAAGAAAAGTGTCACACTATAGTACTAACAAACTTTGCATGATACTAGAGAAATATCGCCCAAAATCTATGACTGTAAAAAAAGAAAATTTGTAGATAGAATGCAAAAATGTGGAAATGCAACAAAATAAAGAGCAAAACTAAGACATTCTACCCCACAATGGTCACCAAAAATGTGCACTCAATTTGTGTCACACTCTAAACCCTTCTATCCAAGTGATTCCATGAGTTCAAAATTCTTTGATGTCAACTTAGAGCTCTCTATCCATGGAGTGCAAGGATGCTTAAGATAACATGCAAATGGCTCTCAACTGAGCTTTAGAAGTGCATTCCTTGCTAGTAAACCATGCAATGGGAGGTTCCAAATAGAAGATGCAAGAATGAAAATATCCACAAGGAGTTCCTCAAGGATCAAATGCAAAATTTAGATTAAACTATATGGATATGCAAAATGCAACTATAGTAACAAGATGAGATGTGTTACAAATCCAACTATTAAGCTATGCGATTTAAGCTATTAAAAAATTGAACTAAGCTAAATGTAACTACAATAAAATTCCATATTATTCTAAGCTAACATGTGATGGATGAGAGAATGAGATGAGAAGTAGAAGTTATCCATTAGAGCTCTTCAAAGATTCAAATGATAAACCTACAACATAACAATACTCAATGCTGTGGAATCCTTTGACAAGGGGAGAGCTCTTTCTTTTAAAGTTGTATGGACAGTGGAGATCAAGATCAAAATGATTGATGATCAAGGGTGGAGTTTGAGAATAGGATTGATCCATGTGCAAAAACAAGTGAACCAATAAAATAGAAGTTTACTTCTCATATAAGACAAATCACAAAGCTTTTCTTTAAACTTGCAAAATGGAAAAAAGACTTTATGTGTGCACTTTAAGTGAGTTAGAAGAAAGGGGGATTTTATTTAATTAAAAGGGGACATGTTCTTTTAATCAAATAATGAACTTAGGATAACATAGTCAAACTATAGGTTATAATCAAATTAATAGATTTTAGCAATTTAGTCTAGGCAAATGATTAATTGATTTAGCCAAAATGTTGAGAAGGGGTCTAATAGTCTAGACGACCATTTTTAGGTGATTACAATTCCATTATTATGAATGTTTGGATCTGATCTGCACTCTAAAGATTTGTGGCCTTGTTTATGACATGTTCAACAATTCCCTTCAAATTTTGATTTGGTTGTACATTAATTTTCCTTGTGGTCATGATTTTTGCAATTGTAACACTGACCTTTGAACTTGGATTGCATGGTATTGCTACAAAAAAAATTTAAAGTATGACCTATTTTTCCACAAGTGTTGCATGTAGGCCTTTTTATCTCTTAGTTCATACTCGAGTCTCTCAATTTCTTCTCCTAAATTGGGGATTCCTTGATTTACATCATCTAGTTGATCTACCAAGTGTGCTTGATTTTGAGATAGCTACTGAACTTCATTGGCCTTTTCCTCTAGCCTTGTAGAAAGTAGTCTCCTATCTTCATCTTCCATATATTGATCATTTACTATTTTTTCTTTTTCTCC
The DNA here is from genome assembly GCA_028749045.1 of Cupressus sempervirens. Taxonomy (NCBI): domain Eukaryota; kingdom Viridiplantae; phylum Streptophyta; class Pinopsida; order Cupressales; family Cupressaceae; genus Cupressus; species Cupressus sempervirens. The sequence continues at coordinate 504,120,811 of CM053786.1, forward strand.
ATGACTTCACATAGCCTAGCCAAGTTACTTTCTCTTTCTCTTTTTAGTTTTTTGACTTCTTCTTATAGAGTAGCATTTATCACCATTAAATCTTCTATAGTTGGATCTACTTCTTCTAAATGCCTTTCTTTGTATTTTTCCTCTATAGTTTCTTCTATGTAGAGATTGTCATCATTTTTATAGCCAATTATTTTCTTCTTTTCGAAAAGTGAGTGATTTGTTCCTTAAGTATCTTGGCTTGCTCTATAGCCATGTGTAGATCTAATTTTTCTTTGTCCATAGCTTTCTCTAACTTGTACACTTCAAATTTTTACTCTTTAACTATTAAGCCATTGGTAGGAGAACCTTTCTTTGATATCAATTGTTAGAAATGTAATGAAAAACAAGTGACTAAGAGGGGGGTGATGATAGTTCTCCCTCTCCAAGCTACTCACCCTTTATTTGATCTCTTGGATTTCATGAAAGATCGACTTGGTAGGAGAACCTTTCTCTGATAGAAATTGTTAGAAATGTATTTAAAAACAAGTGACTAAGAGGGGGGTGATGATAGTTCTCCATCTCCAAGCTACTCACCCTATATTTGATCTCTTGGATTTCATGAAAGATCCACTTGGTGGTGTGGAAGCTGTCCATTGTGCTATTTTTGGTATTGCTGAGGACATCCATTTGTGGATTTTCCTTAGTGGTGTTGCTAAAAATCACAAGGGTAGGGTTGATCAGCTCCTCCATTTGGATTTTACCCTCTTCATTCTCTTTGACTAGATTTCTGATCAACTCTCTATTGACCCCCATTTTAGTAGAAGTAGTGTCAAAATTCCTCTACACCACATTCCTAACCTTTCCTATGATCAAGCATCTATATTTTCTTGTTTTGAATCCCTTGTAGCCCTACTTCTGCTCCTCCTTTTCACTCTGATTCATGTCCCCTTCCACTCCCTCCTTCTCCACCCCCTATTTATCCTTCTTGGACTTAGAGACTTTCCCTCTTTTCCAACACTAGGTGGTTGTGACTTCATCCTCTTTGCTTGTTAGAATTTTGATGGTGATTTTTCTCTTTCCCCTCTTCCTCTCTATACCCTCCCCTTCTTTGAGATCCTCCTCACCTTCTGCACTTTCTTCCCTCAAATCCATGCCTTCTGACCTTTCATTATAGTCCCTATCCAAGGAGGTATCTAGGCCTAGTTTGGGTTCAGGAAAAGATTTTTCCTCCTTCCTTTCTCCATTTTGATTATTTTTTACTAGAGTTGTACTGTGGGAAATCCTCCTCCTCTGAGTCTATGTGCATCTCAAGGCTATCCTTAGTATCAAAAGGAAAATAGTCCTCTCTTGACACTTTAGAGCCCCCTCTATCTTTCTTCCCCTCCTTCCTATTCTTAATTTGTTTCCCCATAGCCTAGCCTTATAAAAATTCATAGATTAATAGTAAAAGCCCCTCATGGAGCACTAGATTGCTAGTATGATTCTCTTTATAATCATTAATGTTCTCATTCATAGAAGAGTAGAGGTAGAAGGGAATATATATCTTTTCCCCATACCTAAAATGGTTGAGAAGCACAAAGTGGTGGATGCAAAGGAACTTGAATATGGTGTCGAGGGAGATATATTTGATAATAACCCACAACACAAACCTCCACAATGGCTTGATGGAGCTCAAAAGATAGTAAGTTCCTTTCTTCACCAATGCCTTTTTATCCTCTTGATCCTTGGTGAATTCCACCACTGTTTTCCCTAAAGACATTTTGTCTCTATAGAATTTCTTTCCCATGATGAGAATGCCAATCACAATAGAGATGACATCCTCCATCACCATGAAATCCACCCCATTGATTTTAATGATTCCCCAATTCCAAATATTTACCATACTCCTAGTAACACAGGGTTTCCAACCATGGATTTATTCTATGAAATTCATGATTACCCCTTATTTAGAATGTCCCACACCTTGGAATGTCTATGACACTTTTGATCTTTGTCCTTTAGTTCCCTCTTGTGTCTTTCCTCCACCATGATATCATCCTCTATGCAGGCTCTATTTCCAATATCAAAGCCCTTCAAAGCTAGAAAATCTTTGACACTCCTCATTTTCTTGGAACTTCTTTTTACCTTGTGAACTTTTTGCTCAGAATTGATCCATGAAGTAAGTTGATAGATATTGTTGATGTGAAAAGTAAAAGAGCTATTATACTTACACATCACATTTCTACACATTCCCCATAACTCATTCACAATCATAATATATCTACACATCATATTTCCCACCATTCTTCGTAACTCATAAATAATTATAATGGATTTTTTATGATACCTAATCTACCTAGGATCCTTTCCCTTCTAATCAACTCATTAATATCTAATGAGAAATTATATCCACCCATCCACTTAGCCACTTCATTTTACTTGACTTCCCAATTAGCCAACCTATCCGCCACTTGATTGTCTTCCTGGTAATCATGTGCCACATAGGTGTCTTTGAAGGTCTTGAGATATTGAATGCATTAATCAATGATATTCACAGTCACCCATGTATGCTTATTTTTCTCATTAAGGAAATCTATATTTTTTTTTGAATCTCCTTCTAGCCAGAGATGGTTAACTCCCATTTCTCTTGCCAGTTTAATAGTATGCTGAGACACAATAGCCTCCACATAATGATTAGTTTGTATTCCAAGGGGAGCAGATATTGCAACAATCCCTTTACCAAAAGCATTTTTGATGATGCCTCCCACCCTAGCCTTTCTTGAGTTGTCTTTGGCCACCCCATAAAAATTAGCCTTATGTTATCCCTCAGGCGAAAGAGTCCATCTCCAACCATCCCTCTTGTTATTGTCCCTACCCTTTGTATAGAGAGAGGGGATAGGACCTTTAATTTTGGTGTGGTTTTCAATCAAAGCATTAAGACATTTGTGGAAGAAAATGTATGCTTTTGTTTCCTTTTTCCTGAATATTCAGTTGTTCTACCCTTTCTAAAATCCCTAACACACATGGGGTAAAGTCCAATTCCACATAGCCATGGTATCAATCCCTAACATCTCATGGTGCCATTGTTCAAAGAGCCCAAAAATGTTGGAAGGGAAGCACAAGACATATTGAAAAAAGACAGGAAAAGAGAACAGATAGTTCTAATGAAAGGACAATGGATAAATATATCCTCAACACCCTCACTGTGATTTTTGCATAAAATGCATCTATTGCACATCATATTTCCCCTCTTGGTGAGGTTGTCTAGTTTAATAATTTGGTTTTGGAGCATAATCTATAAAAAAAGTTAAGTTTTGGGATGAGCCCTAGGTACTAGTCTTTGGCCCAAATAGTAGATGGGAAAATGTTTTGCAAAGTCCCATAGCCTAAAGCCATAGTATAAATGCCATTCACAATGTCTCCCCAGATAATGGAACCTTTGTTATGGGACAAGGGAATATGCCTAACCATGTGCATCAATGGCTTGATCTCTTGGGACATCTTAGCTAGATCAATCCATTCATTATGGATCTTGTAGTCACTCAACCTACTCCCATATCTTTATATACAAACATTAGCCCATCTATTAAAAGGCTTTATGTCCCATAGAGGCCCAGATCTAAGTCAGTCATCATGCTAGAATTTGATATCTTCACCATTACCTAGTTTTCATTTTGCTTTCTCCAAAGCTAAGCTCTTTGTTCTCAAAAAGCCATTCTAGATATTAGAGCCCTAGGGTTAGGATCCCTATTAATGAACTATCTGAGATTGAGGTTAGTAGTATAATTGAGATTCAAAATATCTCACCATTCTCCATTAGTTTTGAAAAGTCTGCAAATCTATTTGTCTTGTATGGTACAGTTGAGTTGTTTCAACTTTCTAATCCTTGGTCCCTCCTGCTTTTTTGATCTGCAAATGTTCTCCTAAGCCACTAGAGGGTATTTCTTGTTCTCATCTATGCTAGACCACATGAAATTCCTATGAATAGCTTCCAGATGGTCTACCACCTTAGAAGGGATAGACAAGAGGCTAAGAGCATAAATGGGTAAATTCTACAAGTTGGATTTAATCAACATCACTTTGCCAGGCTAACTTAGAGTCATGCCTTTCCATCCCACTAGCTTCATATTGAATCTATCATTGAGATTGTCCCAAAATCTGTTGAGAGGTTTGGTCCCCAAGGGGAGGCCCAAATAAATGGAAGGGAGGACACCAACATTACAACCCAAAATGCCAACAATTTTCTTCTGTCTACCTAATGGGGTGTTGAAGAAGAACATTGAACTCTTGTCCCAGTTGAAGAGTTTCATAGAGGCCTTGGAATAAGTATTGAGGATGATTTCACAATCCTAGCTTCTCTCACTAAGGCCTCACCCCTCGAGATTTTATCATCCACAAATTGCTAGTGAGTGAAAACCAAGGGACTAGAGGAAGGTTTTAGGCCCACTAATTCCCCTCAGCTCTTTTTGAAATGTATGAGCCTGCCCAAACCTTTTTCCAAAATGATGAAGAGGATAGGGGAGAGAGGATATGCTTGCCAAAGTCCCTTAGAGGATTTAAAGAAGTTAGAGGGGATCCCATTAACCATGACTGCAAAGGAAGGGGTAGAAGCTAATTGAGAGATAAGCTTCCTCACTCTGGCATTAAAACCAAAAGCTTCAAGAATTATGTCCAAGAATCCACAGTCCAACCTATCATAGGCCTTAGATAGATCAAGTTTGAGTAGAAAACTCTCCTTTTTTCCAACTTCAAGGGAATGAATCACTTCATGAACCTATATGTTGGAGTCTAGAATTTTTCTACTAGGGACAAAACCAAATTACTAAGGTGGAACAATCCACAGAAGTAAATTGATAACTCTATTAGTTAAGAATTTCACAAAAAAATTATATAGAGAGTTGCAGAGGCTAATCGGTCTAAAAGATTCAAAAGAATCTGCTCTAGTGACTCTAGGGATCAAAACCAAAAAAGTAGCATTGATTTCTTTGAGCAAGTTCTTGGCCCTAAAAAATTCCTAAACAACTTTTACAAGATTGAATTAAATAATTTCCCAATACATCTAGAAGAAAAAGGTGGGGAAACCATCAAGGCCAGGGGCCTTCTCAACAGGTGGAGCAAAAATTACCTCTTTAATTTCTTCTAACTTTGGGACAGCTACTAAGGCTTGATTTCAAACATCATTGATAACACTAGGAATGGTGATAAGAATAACATTCTGGTCCTCTTCTTTCAAGTTAAGGTTTTTATTTAGGATAGAAGAGAATTACTTGATAGCCTCCTCTACTACTGCTATCTCATTATCTTCCCTCATAGTGTCATTCCCCTTTTTTATCTCACAAATTATGTTGGTAGCCTTGTGTTTTATAGTTGAGAGGTGGAAGAATCTTGAGTTTTCTCCCCTTCCTTGAGCCAAACCAACCTAGACCTTTGCCTCCAAAACATTTCCTCTTTCCTCACTATGTTGTGAAACTCAACTAGGATTTCCTACTTAGAATTCATCTTAATATCATCATAACCCCAGGTCTTGATCTCTTCCTGCACCTCAGTAAGGTTCCCCCAAAATTCACTTTTTAGCATGAAAAATATTGCCAAAGTCTATTTTATTCCATTTTGAATCTCTAACTTAATGAATCTGAGTTTCTTGGCTACCTTGTACATGATAGTTCCATCAACCTGTATACCCAACCACTCCTTAATTTTGTCAAATAGGTTTGGGTGTGCTGACCACATCTTCTCAAATCTAAAGGGGAAAGCCATCTTTCTATTAACATTGTTAAGGGTAAGAGAAATTGGGGAATGATCCAATCCAAGATGCACCAAAGATGAAATCTTGCACTAAAAGTGTCTCATCCAATCCAAATTTATAAGATTCCTATCAATCTCACTTGGATGCACTTTGTACCAATTCTTCTATTAAACTGGGTAAATTTTATTCCACCGAGATCAACATCCAGAAGGGCTAGGTCCCTTATCAAGTTAGCCAAATGTTGCCTACTATCCACACCAAGGAGTAACCCACCTAACTTATCTGAAGCCAAGAGAGGGGTATTGAAATCCCCCATAGCAATGCCCTTTGGTTCACCCATCTAGGCTACCAAATCAAATTTTTTTTCCAAAAAATTATTCATCTATTCTTAGAATTGGGGGCATAGATGTTCATAAGAAACCAGCTAATCTAAGCCTTAGGATTAAAAATTGCATGGGCAAAATGTTACCTTTTTCAAAGATGATGTTGGCTTTAAAGGCTTCCTTCTAGATTATTAATAGTCCACCCAAAGCCCCATCTGAGTCAATAGTCATGTTCCTCATTCCTTTACTAAAGAAAATATTTTCAACTTACTCCTTCTTCATTTTAGTTTCTTGAATTAAAAATAAATCTAGCCTATGATACCTAATCATATTCCTAACAATTTCCTATTTGTGGATTCCATTGAGTCCATGAATGTTCTAGGAAATGACCTTTATGCTTTATTTTGGCTGCATGATTCCTTGATGGTTCTTTGGGTTCCATCTAGAATATTCCTCCTTGTTTCTTCCTTTCTAATCTGATTCTTGTTCTTCCCACCTAGAGTACTGGATTTTCTTCTAGTATCATCTTTTACCCTGCTCCTTGTGACTACAGGAAAACAAGGAGTCCCTACTATTTTTCTTCTTCTTATGCTTTATCGATATCCATGGTCCTTTATTTGCTTCCTTGCAACTATCAAAGAAGGCCTCCATCTAGGAAATGTGGCTAGGAGTGGTTGCTAAAACCCTCTTGAAAAATTGATTGACCATTGAAGGGGAAACCCCTTTGCTTGTGCTAAAGTTGGAATCCTATGAGAGGGGTTGTCTTAGCACCTCCACAAGAGCCCCAACCTAAGAATCTGGAATACATGATGTTTCATTGGTTTCCACCACTATGGTTTCCCCATTGGTATTCTTCCTTATGATCATTACATCCACTGTATTACTAGCCACATTATCCCCTCCACTCTCTTGTGAGATGATTTTGGGACTTGACACAACATCTATCAAGACCCTCTTGCTATTTTTCAATGAAACTTTTTGTTGCACGTCCTCCTCAAATTTTTTATTTCCTTCTAAGGTGTTATGTTCCAATGGGGGTTCCATCTTGTCACTTTCTCCAATGGCTTCTCCCCTTGAATCCTTTCCTTCTATAGCTTTCTCCTTCCACACCTTTCTGGGTACACCAACTTGGTTCAAGGATTTGTGTTGGTTATCCTTGCTCTTCACTTGTTTATTTTGTGCTCTTTGAACCTTTTCTTTCTCTCTAAATATTGGGCAACCCTTTGCTTTATGTCTTGCCTTTTTGCAATGGAAGTAGGAAAAAGAAACATTCTCATAGTAATTCTGCTACACCTATCTACCTAGATGAGACTGAAACTCGATCACTTGAGTCATATCCTAGCCTTCAACCACTCCAATATAGATTCTAGCATACATGAGTCTTTTCTTGGCCACAGTGACACGATCAATAGAGAGAAGTTCTCAAAATGAGTTGGTGATGCCATAAAAAACATCTTCATGCTAGCATTCTAAGGGAAGCTTTGACAGTCTAATCTAGACTGGGGCCTAGGTTAGAAAGGCATTATTGAGGTCAAGGTTGGAAGTCCACTTTTGTAGTATAAGAGTAGACTTCGCCATCAACCAGTTGCCCACACAAAGAGTCTTGGAGTAATCTTCTAGGCAAGAGAACTCAAAATACATCAAGCCTTTTTCCATAATCTTTACTTCAACCTGACCTTTCAACTCCCACTTATTTCTAGTGAAACTTCACACTAGATCAATATATGGTTAGGGGCCAATGAATTTTCCCACCAGGGTGGCAACCATGCCTAGAATGTTATGGTCTATAATTTTTGTGGGAACTTCTAAGGTGAAAATACCCTTTTCCTTATCAAATTTATCAATGATCTTAGGGAAAGAGGATTTACCTGATGGTTTGACTCCAAATAGATTAGTCCATCTCCCCTAGGCCCCTGGGGACCCTCCTCCTAATGTCAATGGTATTGGAATAGAGATAACCTTTTCTCTTTGGTGTGGCTATAGAGCACATGGCTGTTGTCTTTTGTTGCATCCCCCTTACCCTCATCCTTGTCCTGCTCAAGGCACATAGACTAGTTGCCCTACCCTAGCTTTGCAATATTTCTGCTAAAAATCCTATTAAAAAATGTTCCTCCCCACTCCGCTCAACTTTGCTCTACCATAAATCTGATGTTTCTTCAAATTTCCCTAAGTAGTTTCTAATATAAGGTTATGCTTCTCTTACAATGTAACACACTTAGACAAATGAATTTTTGTTTCTTATATATCCTTCAAATAATAACTCTATATCAAGTCATCTCCCATAAAAAAAAATCTCCACAAAAATAAAATATACCTTTAGGTTGGCTCAAGTACTGATGCTGAGGCAATACAGTGCTTTTGATCTTTTGTTGTCACTCAGGAAATAAAAAGAGCTCGTGATACTAATCCTTGGTTAGCACTAGATGCTCAGGTAACACCATGGAGCTTGGGTGATATAGCTAGCTTGATTTACACAGAGAGCTTAGTTAACTCTATGAACTTGGTTTACACAATTTGTTTTTCCACTGATAATACTGAACAACTCAATTTATGTGGTAAGCTTTTTTTAGCACAATATACCTTCATCTTCTCGTGTTACATTGTAAATTGTTCCCTAATGGAAAGCCCGATTGTAGTATTAACTAATCTTTCTGGATATCTTAATTGGTTTGTCACTAATTGACAATATCTCTTGCCATAGGGTCAATAGCATCCCTCTTGAAAGGATTATTTATACTAGATGCATGCAAAACTTTGGGTGTGAAATTTGAAGCTTAGGGGGTCTAAATACTTGCTTCTTTTGAAAATTTGGTGGCCACCAAATTTATGAATGCCATCAAATTCTTAATGGTTAAAATTTTGAAAATCTTAGACCTAATCAAGTAGCCTTTAATGGACATGTGGTTTAAAAATCCTCACATGAAGAGCCCTAAAGCTAATCTCAACAATATAACCTTAAAAGAGGGTTTATCAAGATATTTATTTGAAGACCTAATTCTTGAATGTTTCTAAACAAATGAATGAACAAGTGGCCTTGGAATCTTTTTCAAACAATAAGGAGTGTTCTAAATTGAGCAAGGATGATTACAGAGAATTACATAATATGAGATAATATGAAACCCTTATAGGGGTTGAAAATCTTGAAGATGTTGCTCACAAGAAGAATAACCAATAATTAGTTTTGGATAACCCTAAAGAAAAAATAAAAGAAAGGAATAAGAAAATGAACATATTCTCATCCATGTAAGATACTTCCAATCGAGTCAATTATAAAAGGATACCATTTAACAATGAATTAAAAAATTACCACTTGAGATTCCATCATTTAATGGAAAAGTTTGTATAGGACAAAAAGTTCTTAAAAATTAGAAAATAAAGGGAAAGTGGATGGTATCCTTGACTATACTGAGATATTATACACAAATAAGTCACAAATTTAAGTTGCATTATTTAAAATATTTAGCTTCTAAAATCATCAAACAAATAATGTACCCTAAGATCTCTGTGAAATCATAACAAATATGTAGGTAAATGGAAAGGCAAGAAATTATTTATTGGCATTTGTATGTCTCTACAAATTCATTGACCTTGGGAGCTTATTTTTTAATTTAAAGAAAAGATTGGGTGGATGGAAAGAAGCATGGCAATTAGAAAAAAATGTGTCTTATCTTATGCTATCTTAAAACCATTCTCTACCTTATGTACTATCTTGGAACTTTATTGCGTACTTGACCTTTTAGAGAAGTTGTGCCCTAACATCCTTCAGATCTTTGAGAGCCATATTTATCATCATACCACCATCGTATCATTAAGCTAATCTCAACAATCTAACCTTAAAAGAGGGTTTATCAAGATATTTATTTGAAGACCTAATTCTTGAATGTTTCTAAACAAATGAATGAACAAGTGGCCTTGGAATCTTTTTCAAACAATAAGGAGTGTTCTAAATTGAGCAAGGATGATTACAGAGAATTACATAATATGAGATAATATGAAACCCTTATAGGGGTTGAAAATCTTGAAGATGTTGCTCATAAGAAGAATAACCAATAATTAGTTTTGGATAACCCTAAAGAAAAAATAAAAGAAAGGAATAAGAAAATGAACATATTCTCATCCATGTAAGATACTTCCAATCGAGTCAATTATAAAAGGATACCATTTAACAATGAATTAAAAAATTACCACTTGAGATTCCATCATTTAAAGGAAAAGTTTGTATAGGACAAAAAGTTCTTAAAAATTAGAAAATAAAGGGAAAGTGGATGGTATCCTTGACTATACTGAGATATTATACACAAATAAGGCACAAATTTAAGTTGCATTATTTAAAATATTTAGCTTCTAAAATCATCAAACAAATAATGTACCCTAAGATCTCTGTGAAATCATAACAAATATGTAGGTAAATGGAAAGGCAAGAAATTATTTATTGGCATTTGTATGTCTCTACAAATTCATTGACCTTGGGAGCTTATTTTTTAATTTAAAGAAAAGATTGGGTGGATGGAAAGAAGCATGGCAATTAGAAAAAAATGTGTCTTATCTTATGATATCTTAAAACCATTCTCTACCTTATGTACTATCTTGGAACTTTATTGCGTACTTGACCTTTTAGAGAAGTTGTGCCCTAACATCCTTCAGATCTTTGAGAGCCATATTTATCATCATACCACCATCGTATCATTATTATTTCCTTCGTGCTTTCATTTTTAAAATTTCACCTTAGTTGACCAATCCCTATTCTTTTACATAAATGAGAGAACCAACATTTAATATGCAATATCTCGGAAGATAAGAGGACACTAGATTCCATTTTCTCTTGAGGGCATGGTATACTCATCTTAGTTTTATGTATTTTAATCGACGTGTTATATTGCATGTTGGCTTACTTTGTGCACCGAGGCCTTATGGTTGGGTTTAGTGGGTTCCCAAAATTGATTTTTCAATTCCATTATTATTAGAATAGACAATAATGATAAATTACTTTACATGGATTAATCATCATTTTTATATGTTTGGGCATTCAATTTTTATCTCAAGATTGAGAATTTCTGTATACTTTAAAATGTATTATCATACTAAAGTTTCATTCATCACAAAGTGTGCGCTAAATCTAATTGTGATATCTCTATACAATTGTTGATTCCCATATAGTTTTGGGGTAATTGATAGAATACACCAACTTAGCGATAAGCTTGGCTCGTGAATCAATGCTTATCCCGGTCTATTTAAAAAATTTATTTATGATAATTTCACAACATTCAACCTTATCACATCCTTATTTGTACATATTATCATTTATTCACTACTTAAACATCATATAGTAGCGTTCATTTACAACCACATCCACACATTCACTTATTTTCTATATAATAATACTATTTTCTAGGGTCTTAAGCTTGATTCAAGAATCTTAAATTTTAAATACAAATTTACTTTCCTACTAGCTACTTGGAAATACTTGGAAGATGGTTTTCATGAAATATTATTGTATCATCATAGTAGTCAAGGAAGAAAGAATGCACTATACACTTATTATCTTTTAGACTTTAGTTTAAGTATAAATTCATATCAATTATACAATTGCGTGCATGTTGTTTATTATATATATATATATATATATATATATATATATATATATATATATATATATATATATATATATATATATATATATATATATATATATATATATATATATACTCCAAGAGAAATAACCTATCATGATTCAAAATTTACTGAATTTTTTTAAGTTTACACAACATAAGATAACAATGTGGAAGCATTATAGACATACACATTAATTACACATAAGAAAACACAAATATAGTTTTCCATTCCTGAAGGGTTCTATCACATTGAATCACATTTAAGAAGTTTATAATAATTAGCCTAAGTCTTCAGTGTATGTTCATGAATCATAAGGAAATAAGAAATACATTATCTCATAAGCAAATGCATAAGTACAACTAGTACAATGAAAATATATCCAATGAATAATATCCACTGCACATGTTGTAGTGTATGTAAGAATAGATGCAAGCACATCAAAATACAAGATACATGATAATGTACATCCATCAATTGAATAGAGGTCTCTGAGATAAGATTACAAATGATAATGATACAACTATATTCATGAACATCTGACATCTATCAAAATGAGGGGGACCCAAATGGTAAGAAGACACTATCTTTCGATTGTGTGGTCACCAAGTCAAGCTTCCACTTCCATCATGTAGGGAAGATAATAAACAATCTACAAATGGCTATTCAAGCATAAAATATTACTAGGAAAGGGATCCTAATGGCCAAAAATACCTCAAGGGTAACTCAAACTACTCAAGAAGAAGAGATAATCAAAATCAAAGGGACACTCATTCCAATAGCAACATCACACACCATGTAAACACCCAGACAGATACCAAATGCAATACTGTATCTAATCAAGATAAAATCAATGAAAGATATCCACCTTAAGACAAAAGCCACATGTCAAAAGTACATCAACCTTGAATCACTAATCACCATCAATGAAAGTAAGAACCAACAATAAATACATCCAACAATAAGTACACTACCAATAACTACACCACCATAGGCACAACAAAATCTATAAAAGAGACTTAAGCTACATACTCTCATGAGAACAACTCATATGATAAAGTATATTTAGATAACATCATATTCTAACATGAATATCTCATCATTGTGAGGACATAATAAACACACCATATGGAATCATCATAAAAGTAATTTCAATAACTAACTAAGAGTAATTAAAGCATCATCAATGCAAATATGAAATTGTTACAGCTTGACATGCTAGTAAATTTGGACCTATTTTTTGACACTTGTCCATCAAAATTGCGACTAAAAAAAATTGAAAACTATCATCTCTAAACTAGAGTCAAAAGTTTGACACACAAGATGATTGTTGATATATCGATGACAATAACTATCAAAAATTATTGCCATCATTGTACAATGGTGACATCAGACAACTAGTTCAAAATGTCAAACTATTGACTACTATGAGAGATGGTTCGATAGGTATTCCACATCATTGATGGTAGGATGTGTCAAACGATCAATGATCTAGAGAAATGTTTTGATGGGTTTTTCATACTCTCAATGGTAGGATGCGCCGAAATAGAGATGACTTGTAGAGATGTTTTGATGGGATAATTATACTATTGATGATAGTAAATGTCAAAATAGTAATGGTAGTCAGAGTTTAAAAAAATAATGTAGCAGCAAGAAGAATTCTATAAAATAATTGATATTCAAATAATTGCTTCTGAAGATGACATATTAGACATCATTTGTTAATTATGGCTTGTATCTTTAGTTTAAGCACATTGGTTTTTCCATTTATGAAGAGTTGCTATTGATAAATAGAAGGTTGCATGAAGAAGACTTGCAAGCCAAAATTGCACTCCATCTCAAACTATTAAAGGAGAATGGTAATCATTCCAAAGAGTCATTGATTACTTAGACTTTCTTACACATCCAATAGTGGCAAGTTTTGAACACATTTTCAATGTAGCATGTCAATCATCAATATATGTGAATAATGCACATGCTGGCAATAAATTACAAGATTGAATTAGAGAACTATGACAATATAAGTCCATTTATGTCAAAGCATATCAAGGAGGACTTTAAATATGAGAGTAATTTTACAAAATGATAGTGGCAAGTTACTTTATAGGGTCATTCCATGATAAATAATTAAATATTTTCATGACATACAACATGACCATTGTGGAAAATTGAAAATAAACATCATTATATATCATTTCCACTAGTTATGACAATAACTACAATAAGGTAATGATGCACAATTTTTACATACTAACAAAGGCATGCTACTTGCTTCACAACTTGTAGAATTATTGACCTTTTTTCTCTCAATATAGACATGACTTTTTCTATGAAAGACTTTAAGGAGCTTGGAGAGAACAAAGATCTCAAGGTTTTTTATTTTATTTTAGGCAAAATAAGGATGATAATAAATTAAAACCTGGAAGAAACACTTGGTATCAACTCAATAAAATCTATGGTCTATTGTGCCTAATGCTCTCATACCCCTCCAATCTTGGAGTCATCTTTCATCCTATGATCTACATTCATTCACTTTCATTTGACTTGTATAGATTCATAGCTCATACTTGTAGAGAATGTCATAAGATATTGACAGTAACAAAGATAGTATAAAAAACCTGAAGCTAGTAAATTTAGAATATTAATATACCTTAATATTGATAGTCAAATACTTTCTCCTCCTTGGTGGACAAGTGTGATACACAATCTCTTGTCGGAGTAGCTCCATGTCTACATACAACTTATAGAGAAAGCAACATGTTGTCCATTTCTACTAGAGAAGTAATTGGTAATCAACAATAAATCATAATCTACATATGACTTATAGAGAAAGAATAATGTTGTAATTCATAGTACTTATGTTAAGGCCATTTTAAGGCATTCACCTATAACTTGCTATGTTCACCCACTAAAAATAAGTACCATGTTGGAAAATAGGTAGTTCGAGCATCCCCATGATCTACAATAATGACAATAATACATGTGAGAGTCAATAATGACATGATACAAAAATAAGTTGTAACTAAAATGCTTTTAATGGATTTAGTTTGAGCTCCACTTGGTTTCAAGAATCTTTTCACATTCTCTACTTAACAAGGTCAACCACATGAAGGTGGGAGCTCATTTGGTCTCTTCCCCCCTATAATCACTCTAAATTCTCCATTAACAACTAAGTAGGTATTTCATTCATTCATTTTAGAAGTATATCATTGAATCATTATAATCACATAACATACACTAACATGACATACAATTAATTAACACATATAAACATTCATCAATAATTTGTGAACACATCAATCATTATCTTCACATAACATTCATTAATGTGACATATAATTCATTGCTACCTATAAACATTCATCAAAAATTTGTGAACACATCAGTCATTATAACCACATAACAACATCCAATAACATGACATAAAATTCATCAAAATTCATCATCAATAAGCAACATTCATAAAAATCCATTAACAAACAACTTTCATAAATATCCATCAACACATTCATTACAAACAAGGTTTTTAACATTCATTTCTTCTTTTCTTTTTTCTTTTTTTGAAGATAAATGATAATAGGCACATCCTAACTAAATTTGACATCTTGTGGCTCTTGTGGTTTTGATCTTATGACATGAGGCTTCCTCTTCTTTTATCGAGGACAAGGCTAATGTGCCCCTACAATAAAAAATACATGGGTTTAATTCTAGTTTTTTTTTTTAATGTTATAAGTGTTTCATTACTCTAAAGAACATAATAGGGATTTTTCTTTACCTGATAGTGCCACATTATCTACTCTCACATTTTGTTCAACCCCAATCTCAACATACTCAACACTAACATCACACTCTACATTCTCAAAAAAATCACATAAAGGTCACACCAATTGTAGTTTAAGATGTTAAATTTTGTTAACAATTACATGTTAATTTTCAATAGAAATTGAATATGTACCTGTATCATTGTGATGCACATTAAGGTCTTCATCATGTGTAAGATTTGTGCCTTCATCATCATGAGTAAGATCTGTGTCGGGAGTAGTAGGTTGGAGTGAAGTGTCATGCATGCATTGTTATCATTGTTTGAAATTAACATCAAATAGATTATTTGTCATGAATTTTTCAATTACTGTTATTATTCATTTGACCTATTTACCTATGTGTCAACCACTACACCAGAATCTTCTACACCTATTTGGTCATTGGAATCTATGCAGTGGTGAGAAACCACTGCTTTATAGCCTTGCTTGAAGCCAATTTGTTTGTCCTCTTATGTGGGTGCTAGATTAAATTCAATGCCCTATATTTTTTGCATAATATCATCAATAATTAATGTATTTCTTATTTGCAATTTTATATGATAAAAATTGTTATGAAATTTCATGTACTACTACTTACAAGGTGTGAGTGAATTTTTTCATATATCCACCAGAGCCAAGATGGTATTGACCAACCTTCTATTTCCTAGCTTGTGTTGCCTTCGATGTGCCCTGCAACCTGTATATGTAAACTTTGAAACTTTGAAAAATGTTAGAAAAATGTTAGATTATATAAATCCACAATCACACTTCTAGAAATATGTTAGATTATATAAATCCACAAATGAATTAAACATGTTTGATATGCAAATTATGGGAGGTGATGTTTTGAATCCTTTGTCAAAGTGTGATGTGTGATAAGGAACAAAGGTGACATTTCTTGTGCTACACAACATCATGAGTATTGGCAATCCAATTGAAAATGTTGAATGCCATTGAAGATATTAACATGTGAATCTAACCATTGTTTACAGAAAGATTGTGATTGTAGAGTTAGGAGTTTTTTGTTTCAGTGATTACATGAAGCTGTGGTGTAGTTTTTTTGACAAAATTTGAAAGAGATCCCACCATTTTATTAAGACCAGTCACTAGAGATGAAGTATAGATAATTATGTGTGCCATTAAAGCATCTTCCTACTGAACTACTCATGTGAAAACAATAGATCATGCAACAAAATAATTTAATTTTTATGAAGTTATATCGATAGTAAAAATATAGTTATTTATGGATTGATTCTACTATCTTCTATGTAGTTTGTGCAAGGAATTTAAATTTTTCTTGATTGGAGATGAGGCGTGGTCTATTGAATTTATGCAAGGATGAGTAGTCTTGGTTTGAAATTTGAAGCCCAAGATAGCCTCCAACAACCCATTTACATTTTAAAAATCCAAGCAGGTGTGGTGGGCGAATGTGAGAAAAGAAATAGATAAAATCTAGAGGTGATGAGAGACATCGCTCTTCACATAAATAAAATACATAAATTGAGGAGTTTTGAATGTTTCTTGTAGAAGAAAGTTAAGCTTGTGTTGATAGAAGGGAATCCACAGTGGGACATTTTAAAACTTTTTCATTGTTTCACCTATCTATCATATGCCTTCTATAGAATCTAGTATGTGAAGAGTGGAGTGAAGTTTCAAAGGGACATATCAAAACTTTGATAGGAATATGAATAGTTTTGTGTGGGGATGAGTAATGAAGTGGCTTCCTAAATTTTGTCTCATCGATGGTGTCTTATGATTTCTATAGTGATAAGTAAAATATTACCTTACTCAATTATCTATTCCTTTTACACCAATTTGATCATGACTATCTCTAAAATTTTGAGTTTCCATTTTTTGAGTTTTCCAACCATGATGCATGTGTGGTAAGTTAGTGAAAAGTTTGATGCATATGGATTAGAGATATATTTTTAGCTGATTCCTAAACGTTGATGAAGGAAATTATAAGTTTTTCCTGAAACAAATATGTTAATGGCTTCCATCACTTCACATTGGAATGAGTTAATAGTATGTTGAAAAGACAAAGATAAAACATGAGAATGAAATTCCTTCAAAATGATTTGAAGTTGTGGTAGAAAATGCATCACATTGAATTTTTCTTTGACCTCATTCCATGGTATTTTCATATGTTCATCATGGCACTTCTTTGAGGAAAATGTGCTAACCTTCTTATAAATAACATGTAATGGCAAAAGGCCTCATTGCTCATTATTAAACAACAAATACTATGCAAATTCATAATGAAGAATACATTGATTGTATGACTCTCACTATATGGGGATTAGGGAAGGTGTTAATTATTTCTTGGTTGTCTTGATAGTTAGCTTATGGGTTTGAATCATAACCATTGCTCCTTATGAAGAGTTGACCACAAATCAACATGTTAATAGTTATTGCAAGCAAAAATTAGTGAATCAACATTCTTGAAAAAAAATGTGACTAAAGTTTATGAGACACATACCTATTTTTTTTGGGTGGTGGGTTAATTCCTTTATCCCTTACTCTCTTCTCTTTTGCATCTTCAATAATTTCATTCCCCTCTAGTTGTGGCACTATAAGAGGATGCTCATACTTTGGGTTGAGCTTTAGAGCCCTTATGTACAGGTCTCTCATAGTCTTTAGATGTTTGCAAGATTTTTTTAGAAGTTGGGCTCTATTCAAAATATTTTGACCAAAGAACTCCTCCATAGTTTTTATGAGATGATCTTTTTAATTTAGGGACTTGGTCAGTCTAGATTGTAACAAAAAATAAAATTGTTAGATAAAAAAATTAGTTCAAGGATGAACAGAAAAATGCAGCAACCAATTATATCAAGCTATGTACCTTTTATGTAGTGTGGGACCAAATATATTCAATGTTAAATAATAAAAAAATTCATAAAAAAGATCATTTCCTACAAAATTGTCATGACATCATTAGTCAAAAATGAGGTGTGAATAAGTAAACTATAATTACACTCTAAATAATTACAATTTAAAGTACCTGGGGGCTTAGGAAAATTTAAAGGAATCATATCTTTCTTGGCCATCAATAATGATGCCTCCAATGATCCAATACAAGTAACACAGGCTGCTCTAGGAAAAGTTGGTAAATTATCAACAGTATTAGTGTTAGTTCTATTGTCAACATAACAAGGTGTACCTATCACATAAAAAAATTAGTCAATGTCATAATATACTTAGATGAACAATAAAGTACAAATATTATCATATTTAACACAAAAAAATGTAGAAAAATAAGGATTTACGATCTCTAGTTACAATAGGTGTTTTAAGGGAATCATATCTTTCTTGGCCATCAACAATGATGCCTCCAATGATCCAATACAAATACCATCTCTTGTTGTGCCATTTTTTTTGGCTTTTGTTGAGACACCTTTGTTGTTTTAAGGGAATCATTTCTTTCTTGGCCATCAACAATGATGCCTTCAATGATCCAATACAATTAACATGGGCTGCTCCAGGAAAGGTTGGTAAATTATTAGCAATACTAGTGTCAGTTCTATTGTCAACATAACAAGGCGTACCTATCACTTAACAAAGTTAATCAATGTCATAATATACTCAAATGAATAATAAAGTACAAATATTATCAAATTTAACACATAAAAAAATGTAGAAAAATAAGGATTTATCATTCCTAGAGATGACTCCCCCACTTCAGAGATTCTAACTTATTTCCCTTTATATTGAGCAAGTTCATTTTCAACTCTTAGCCTTTTCTTAACTTCCTCATTATAGGCTACCACAACTTGTTCATATTTCATATATAGTTCCTGCACAATTTTTTTTATGTTTACTTGCAGTAGCCAATGCAAGATTTCTAGTTCCAACATTCATTTTAGGAGCTTCATCATTTGGAGTATCCTCTACTCTCTTTATAATCAAATTTACTGTTAAATTTGGATCACTGGGTTTGGAGGAACGTGACCTACTCCCTTTTTACAATGACAAAATCACTAGGGAAGCATGATCTTCACTATACTTGACATCCCTTAATGATCCTATTGATTGTTCTTTAATATTCATTCCTCATCTTACTACATCAAAAACCATGACAACAGTAATATCCCAATTGGGAAGGAGTTGTACTCCATCTCTCTTGATCATTGATCTTCCTTCTTTTGGAATTATTTTAATGAATTCCAACATCATTTTATTTTTTATCTCATCCTTTATTATAGAGTCCTCTTTATTTGGTTGTTGTGTTTTCCTCTTATGAAATATTTCCTCAAAATTACCAATATTTATTCTACATTATCAAATTTCCACAATCCATTGAAATGTATCAACTATTTTTGGATTTGATTGTGTATTTTTTTCAGCATTGACGTTTTGGATCACACTCTATAATCCATCATCAAGATGAGGGAATGTAAGAATACAAATATTATGTAGACCAAGTCAAACTCATGAGCCATAAAAGGAGGGAGAAGGGAGGCTGAAAGAATGAAAGAATCAAAAAATAATAATAAAGTAATCTGATATACCAAAAAGAATGAAAGTAAAAAAAAAAAAGCTAATAAATAGTCCAAAAAAAATCAATACACCATACAGAACATAAATTAATTGAAATACTTAAAAAGACCTAAAAAATTTGTATAAATAGGTGTGTATATATATATATATATATATATACATATATATGTATGTATATATATGTATATACATATATATGTATGTATATATATACATACATATATATATACATATATATATCTATATATATGTATACATACATATACATATATATATATATATATATGTGCATACATACATACATACATACATACATTCATACATACATATATATATATATACATATATGTATATATATATATATATACATATATATGTATGTATATATACATACATATATATATATATACATACATACATACATACATACATACATATATATATATATATATATATATATACATAAATACATACATATATATATATATATATATATATATATATATACATAAATACATACATACATATATATATATATATATATATATATATATATATATATATATATATATATATATATATATATAATATGTATACATACATACATTCATATATACATATATATATACATATGTATGTATGTATACATATATATTATATATATGTATGTATACATACATAAGTATATAAATATATATGTATATATGTATACATACATATGTATATATATGTATATATATATATATATGTACATATATATATATGTGTACATATATATATATATATATAGATATATGTATGTATATATATATATATGTATGTATATATGTATATATGTACATATATATATGTATGTATATATGTATATATCTACATATACATATATATATGTAGATATATACATATATACATACATATATATATGTACATATATACATACATATATATATACATATATACATACATATATATATATACATACATACATACATATATATATATATATATATGTACACATACACACACACACATATATAGACACACACACACACATATAAATATACATATATGTATGTGTGTGTGTAAGTTCATATTTTTTTTGAGTATTTAGTTCTTGAGTTGTTTGGTTTTATCTAGTTTACTTGCTTTTCATTTTTATAGTATATATGGTTTTAGTTCAATTTTTGATGTTGATTAGTTAGTTCATTATTTATTTGTCTTTAGTCTAGTTTAATTGCTTTATGCTTTTCTAGTATATATATAGTATTAATTCATGTTTATGCATTGATTAATGAGTTCTTTATTTATGTGTTTTTTCTAGTATGGTTGTTTTTCTTGTTTTGGTTGTTTGTTGTGGTATTACTTTCTAGCCTTTTCATTGTTTTTACTTAAGAAGTGTTTCTTATATGTTAGCTTTTAAGGTGTTGCATCACACACACACACACACACACACACACACACACACACACACACACACACACACACACACACACACACACACACACACACACACACACACACACACACACACACACACACACACACACACACACACACACACACACACACACACACACACACACATTCAATATCTTTGGGGTCTTTTAAAAAAAATTCATTAGTTTTTGGTTGTGTTTGGTGTATTGATCATTTATTTTTGACTATTTATTACCTATTTTTTTTTTTTACTTTCATTCTTTTTGGTATATCAAATTACTTAATTATTATTTTGTATTCGTTCATTCTTTGGGCCTCCCTTCTCCCTCCTTTTATGGCTCTTGAGTTTGGTTTGGTCTACAAAATTTTTGTATTTTTACATTCTCTCATCCTAATGATGGATCATAGAGTGCAATCTAAAATGTCGATGCTAAAAAAAATACATAATCAAATCCATAAATAGTTCATACATTAAAATATTTATTCTTTGTGTAAATTGAAAGGAAGCCCCAAATTTAACAAAACTTTCATCTGATAAAAACTTGTGGCTGGCTTCCTTGATTATAGGATCCAATCCCTTACCCTTAAAATCAACTATAATTAACTCCATGTTGAGTACATGAAGCTCTTTCAATTTTCCTTCATCTAATTGAGTTGAATTAACAAAGTTATCACTTTAATTTCCATTTTTTTCCATTTTCTCAATTGTGAGTTGTTCACCTCCAAGGTGAAGGGCTGATTGAGATGGTGTGTATATTGGATCCTTAGTCATGGATTATTCTCCAGTATTCTACCTCTTGGATGCTTGTTCTCATGGATTCACCTCACCTTGAGATCTCTTGTGGGATGGGGAAACATGCACATCAACATCAACCTTCTCTTTACGCTTATATTGGTGCTTATGCCTCTACTTCCCGTGGTTGTTGCTCTGTACAGGTTGGAGTTGATTGTGCTCTTCCATTTTGATTATAGTATACCCAAGCCTCTTCTTCACAATATATTGTTCCAAGCCCATAGCTAGTATAAAAGCTATCCTTTTCATAATCTCTAGTGATTTATCAAGTTATGGCCTAATCAAGATAGATTTCTTCTCATTTAAGGTATCCATTATCTTAGTAAAGAAAACCATTAACTTGTTTACCTTATCTACCATGGTTCTAATATCTAGGTTGTAATCCTTCTCAAAACAATTTACAAAGTCCAAGAACCTAAACCCTCCATTTCTCCTTTTCAGTTCTTGCTCTTGTTCCTTATGATATCTAGGGTAATAGAATCTATGTTCATGAGAATTTAGTTTTGTTCTCTTCTTGAATATCTCAAAAAATCCGTCAGTATCAGAAAATTTTGCATGGGATGTTGTCATTTAATAAGGGTTTAAAAACTTATATAACAAAATCCTCCCCCTCTTGTGATCACAATTGATGGGTAATGGTGCAAGTAGGAAAGATAGAGCCCTTTGATCTATCAATTTTGCATCCTCTAAACCTCCCATCTGTCACAATATCTCAGCCAGGAAAACCTTCAAAGGTAGTTGGTATGGAAACACATGAGGGGTTCCTTGAAACCCATATACTCTAAAAATAGTGGAGATTGGATATGGGAAAATATTTGCCCAATTATGGGAAGCTTTTAATTCTGTAGGGGAGTCCATGGGTCTGACAAAATCCAAGAGCAATTTAAGAATTCTATTCTCCCTAGACAAAAGTATCCTCGGTCTTGATGCAAAATATCTATCAAATCTAACAAAACAAGCCTCATTCACATCCCAAGACATGTTTGCACTCCAAAGTTGTATAGGTAGGTGTTCTCTTTCATGCTTTATTGTTAATGCCTATACTTTTCAAAATAAGTGTCTCCTTTAAAAAGAAACATATGCATTAACATTGAATACCAACCAAAGGCTCTTTCTACCTTCCCCTTTTCAATTTTAATTAATCCAACATGAATTTCCTCAACTAAAAATAAGGTGAAATAAAAAATGATATTAATTTAGAAACAAGAAATTTGCATCATGATATACATAAAATTGATAGGCATAAAATCATGTTTATCTTCACCAAAAACCCTACATAAAGACATAGAAATATCTAGGGCATGAGTATTGAAAAACTCTTTCTTGAACGGTACTGGGGTTGATTCTATGATGAATGATGTATTCCCAATGGTTTCTAGATGTCCTCCCAAGGTTCTTTGCCTAACTTGCATCTTTTGGGCTTGATATCCCTTCTCTAATTCTTGAAATTTAATAGTCTTATGATACTGCAAAATAGAGTGCATACTGAATATCTTTCTAATTTCTTCGGGTATTACCTTTATTAGAAATTCTCAATTTATCCGTCATATTGATCTAGTAATTGGATCATACATCATTTCCACTAATGTTAGATGGTCTAAATCCTTAAATACTCCTGGAACAACCAATTTCCTATTGTCAAAATTACATATGTTACTATGTGGGGAAAATATCTTCCTCTTTGAAAACTACTTCTTGAATAGATGTAGTCCACTCTTGGATGTTACTACATCATGGGTCCAATTAACTCTATCATATCAACCTTCAACTAATTTTAATCTTGGAGAAATGGGAATTAATTTCTCATTTGTGATGCATCTTTGGTTGATTCATTCAATTGCTCTAGGAAATCATGATGGACATTTATATGTTGATCTTTTGTTTATCCAGAAAAAACCTTTCTAGGAGGCATTTTAAAAATACAAAAGACAATTATCAAAATCCTTTAAAGAAATGGAAAGTATCACTTTTTTTCACAAATATCTTCACTTCCTAGTTGTAACAATGCACAATATTTCTTTGTATCAAACTTGGCTTCTAATTAGAATCTATACTAGTTCTTTAATGATTCCTTTTTAGAATAAGACATCATATTTAGATTATATTTTCCATATCATGTCACACAAGAAGCATTCATTTTTCATAAATGCTCTACAGGTAGCGGGTATGCATGCTTCATATCAGTTTCGAAAAGAGCCTAGTGATCTATGATAAATCTAATTACCTTGATTTAATATTATTTTTTATTCACATTTCTACATCCTGATATGGTAGTCAAACTAGTCCTGTTGCACCATTTGGGAGATTTTAGTCCTATTATCATCTTCACTATGTTGGGCACTAAATCTCTTGACACACATCATCTTGTTTCTATGTTGTTCTATTAAAATTCCTACAAGTTATGATAACAACGTAATGAAAGACATCAATTTACTTTTCATCGAATGATTTGGGTCACATTAGGTCCTTTAGTTATTTCTTTTGCAAGTGGCCCACATTGGACACATGGTGCCATGTCGTTATCTCACTTGGCTTAAACATTGTGTATCTTTGGATACTGACCTAACAACCACTATTGGTTGATCTCTGATCTAATAGCTATAATAAAAATACTTATATTAACTTCAAGTGGGCCACAGGTTCCACTTGTCACACAATTACTTTGTCACTTTGTTTAAACATTATGCATCTTGAAAGAGTGACTTAGTGACCACCATAGATCCACCTTCTATCCAATGACTATAAGGACAAGTTGACATTAACTATGGATGGCCCACTAGGACAATTTCGGTGTCTCACTATATCACTATGAATAAACATTATGTGATTTCCTATGCCAAAATAGGAACCACAATAGACTGACTTCTGATTTGATGGCTATAAAATATGATGCTTTTAACTTCAAAGTGGACCCTGGACACGTGTATGGTTCCATAATATATGAAGATAATCACACCATTATTCCCCTCGAGGATACTATGTCTATTCTTAATACTATCTATTTCATCATGAAATGCACTTGAATTATCAACCTAGGGATGTAGGACTTGAAATGGGTTAGCATGATATGTGCACTAAGTTCCTTTAAGAGTCTTAACACCTATGCTGTAGGAAGGTAAAATGCATGAAAGGAATCTATACTATTGATACAAGACAGTAAACACATTTGGACTAATAATAGATAACTGAGGAAAGATTTAAAAAAATGAATCTAAACTAGTTAACAACTCCAAGCATCCACTATGATCATTTTTCGCAAGTGTTGCAGGAACTTTCACAGTAACAATGTTGCAGGACTGATATAGTAAATCTATCTTGAAAATAGGAAATTGTAGGAAACAAATCTACTCTACCTAAATCTATTCCACCTCCTAAGGGGGCCCGCTTGGTTGGCTTCTACTAATTTACTAATGCAAGAAGTATTCCAAAATCACTCTTTCATTAAAATCATTCTTTAGTTACATGGATGGAATAATTCATGAAGAATAGAAAACACACTTTTGAATCTTAAACCAGCACCGTCTATTTCTTCATTACTTTCTTACTAAGATGATCATAAATCCATTATATAGAGGATTGGATACCTATTAAAAACATAACATAAAAGTCTTGAACAAACATCGCCAGAAAAGAAGGCAGAAGATCAACCATGACATAGTACAGTTAATACTAAGCAACAAAATAACAACTTGCAAGAAATATAACAAGTCAGTATTGCTAGATTTTTTGGAACAATAACTCCTTTGCAGGTGTGATTTTCCATAGGAACTGATCTACACTTCATTTGCCATGATTGGTCTTTATTATCTTCTTCCTTTAATGCAGTAATCACCACTCTTTGCATCACTTCTCCATTTCTTGAAAGTTAGAAACATTTGGAACACATATGCATGATAACATTCCTACTCTCATTCAAATACAAATATTAGAACAGAGCTTAAAATATTTATATGAAATACTACATTCTATGTATAATATTAAGGAAAGTATGTCATACCCACTATCTATAGGTTTAATAAGTTCTAGTCATATCTAGCATAAGTTCACAAGATATTTGAAAAAAATATTTTGAAAATGTTTTTCACAAGGCCCAAAGAGTAAGTTTAAACTAGAAAAACTATATCAAATTTGAGACATTAATATGCCTCATTATCTGCCCCCCACTATGCAAATGCTTGTCCTTAAGCATTGCACTTCTTTTCCATGGCTTTGAAATCTCCCATTGTAGTCTTCCCTTGCTTCTTACTTCTAAAAGTCTAGAAAAGTCCTCTAGTTTGTCTCCAATTTTTACCCAAGTGTTCTTCAACCAATGGGTCTTGTCCGGTAGCATCATTTTCATATAGAGGCCAAAGAAAGGCAAGAGGCTAAAAATTTAATGGCATCAATAGCTCTTTTCTAATTTTTCTTCCCAGTTGTATATATTTAACCACCCTATTAATTGTTGCCTCATAATTGATAGGGCTATGTGGTTCAACCTTTTTGAAAGCTTTTGATAGTCAATTCCAATCTATTTCTAAACCCTACAATAGCTCTTTGTTATGTAAAGTTTGGAAGTGTCTAGTATTCTTTCTACACCTTTTTCCTTTCTGCAAACACTTTCTTTCTGATCTCTGGTTTTAGTCTTCCAAAACTTAATCTAAACCAATCTCTTAGAAGATCATCAGGCTTACATGATTCAGCCCCCTAGTGGTAATGGTTTAGATTTCAAGATCTCTATAGGTATCCAACTACCTATCATAATTTGTCTCATTGTGCATCCAGGACATTAAAGCTCTGAGGTGAACATCTCCTATGTAAAGAAGAGGATTCCACTCTTTTTGATGTGGAATTATGAAATTATGTAAGTATAGTTCACACAAAAAATTCTTCTACCATGAAGGCAAAGTCTGATACACATTATAAAAATCTTGAGCATTTTTAAATTCACAATCAATATCTCTCATTATCATCATCAATTGAAATAACAAAAACTACTCCTTCAAAAAAATGGCATACACCCTTGGTGGTGGTCTATAGGCCATCACCTAGTCAGCTAACTTTAAAGCCTTATTCATCTATTATTTATGTTTCTCA
The DNA here is from genome assembly GCA_028749045.1 of Cupressus sempervirens. Taxonomy (NCBI): domain Eukaryota; kingdom Viridiplantae; phylum Streptophyta; class Pinopsida; order Cupressales; family Cupressaceae; genus Cupressus; species Cupressus sempervirens. The sequence goes on from CM053786.1 coordinate 504,148,048, forward strand.
AGTTTCTCTTTTAATGATTCAATTTCCTCATCTTTGTCAAATATTGCCTTCTACATTTGGTCTCATTCTTGCCTCCACAAGACCTTTTGAAAAATGAAATGATTGTATAGACCAAACAATATCAATTGAATTGTAGGTGAAGGAAATTATTTAGCCATAGATTTCATCTTTTTTTCTTTGGCAACTTGCTGGAAATGTTGGGTGTACTAGGAGGATTTATAAGATATGAGAGAAACATTAGAATATGTAGGGACTAGCGGCATGGTAGGTTGATTATTTTCAAGTTCTTCTTCTAGAATAGCAATGGGGTCTGACTTATACATTTCTTGATTCTCTTGTGATATCTCATTGACAAGTTCATTTATATGTGTTTCCACATTTTTTGGTTCCAATTACATAGGAGAGTCATCTGGAATGTTTCAACTATTGATTCTATATAAGACTTTGAAATTGGGGCATTTAGGTGTTTTAGTGGAAACTTGGGATACTCAACCTTGCATATAAGGGCTTTGACATACATGAACCTTTTTAACTTCTACTATTTTGTGGGTCCGCTTTAGTTTAGGTGTGGTTGGGGTAGATGTTGTAGGAGTGGTTATTGTAGGAACAAACCTTTTTGTCTTCATTAATTTAACAAAAGGGTTTTGGGCTTCCTTTTAAAGATTAGGGCTTTCTTTACCAACCTTATGCTTGTCTTTGTCTCTAGAAGAACTAGGTATAAGGATCAACAAGCTTATTAGGAGAGGGTTCTTTTTCTATTTCAGCTAGATTCTAATTAGGCTTTGCGATTTCTTCTTCATTTCCTAAATTTTGTAGAACAAGGTTGGTTTGAGGTTGAGAGGTTTTAAATTCAACAAATTCTACCCATGATATAGGGGAGGAATCCCTAAGAGACCTTTCAACTAAAACTTTGATAAGGGCATGATGAGAAACATAATTTGCATTTCCTTTTTGAATTTCCTCAGCACTAATACACAACATATTATAATAGAAATTGGGGAGATTAACTTGAATGTTATGTCTTATACAACTAAGTAGTTGAAAATGATGAGCATGCAAGTTTGAAAACCTACCTTCATGATTCAAATACCTAATAATATGGGTTGCCAATTCTAGATATGGAGCTAGAAGAGAAAATATTTTACACCCTTTCTTTGAAATGTCCAATTGAGTGTCACCTGGCAGAAAGAGCTATGCCTGTGATGAGCTGGCATCATGTACATTTTGATAATGCTCCCCATTTGTTGGTAGTCCTATGACTTCTACTATCTTCTCATTAGTAGAAATCACTCTTCATCCCCATACTATGGCTTCCTCTTCATCAAATGTTCTCATAAACTCCATTGCTAGTTCTTCATTGAGCTTAGTTAACTACACGAAGTAGCCAAGCCATCCATAGGCATGAAATCATCGGACTGCTTCTACATCCACAAGTAAAATACTATGAACAACCAGCTCATACCTTCACAACTATCCTCCCACCTTCAAAATGCTTAATCTAATTTTTTTTTATTCTCACCACCCTAATAAATTTTATTCCCTTTAATACTTCTGCAAATACCCTCTTCTCAAAATTTCAAATTGATTTTTACGAGAAATGCCAATACCGTATTCTCTTAACAAGACTCCATTGTGTTCAACATGTAAAATAATGATGCAATTAATTATTAAAGACATCAGGGTTTAATTGAAAATGTTCTCGTAGTAACTCTTACTCCTTTCAATCATGTCAAACATAGGAGATCTTTCCCAAAATTGCAATGAAAAGGTACAATAGATACAAAAAGATTTTAAGAAATTAAAGAAAAATATCAGACTACCAACAAAGTATAGCCTATAAGATTGACTTGACTAGGATAACATGGAGATGACATTTGGAAATTAATACACCACTAAAATTTGACAAGTGTCCAGACTTTAAAATTTTTGGCATAGTAATGAGAAACTAGCTTAAGACTTAGACAATACATTTAATGCAATATTATATATAAATATCAAAACTGATGTGTTACAAAAGAATAAAGTGTAAAAATTATTGTACATAAAAATTTTAGAGCGTACGTCCACATGCAAATTGATAAAGTGTCAAAATTTGTTGACTGCAGAAAAGGTGCTTACAATATGTTTTATTGAAAGTAGTAAAAATAAAATTTGTGGGTGACGTGGAGTGTGAGTGGATGGTAGATAAAGAAATGAGATAAGTTGATATGAAGAAAAAGAAAAATGAATGAGAGAATGGACCTCATATTAAGTAAGGTTTTATTATGAGGGCTCCTTGAAAGTTTGTCATGGTATGGAAGCAGGAAGAAGGTTTTCACCCTCTATTGTAGGAACTGTGTTCATAGGTGTTGGTAAACTAGTTTGTTGGAACTGCTGTAGGAACTCATCTTTGGTCTATAGTTTATGATAGAGGTTCAACCTATGGAAATTTACAAGTAACTTGAACTAGATAGGATCAATGGTTGTTAGTTGGACTGCTCTATTATCAAATATATACTGAATTCCATAAGGCCCTAACCACTGAGTCTACAACTTCCCTAGATTCTCTTTGAAGTGAGAATCATATAGGAGAGCCTAAACTCCTACTTGGAATTGATTATTAGGGATATGTGTGTAATACCCCAAAATTGGCTCATTTCCATGATACCAATTCTGGTCTATTATGAGCAATCCTAAGACCTATTCTAATAGGCAATTCTCATTCTGATTGTTGCTACTTGATTTAATTCTCAAATGCAAAAAACCCTAATTTGCATTTATCATATTTCCTATTTAATCCCTATAGTACTCACTCATATTAGCCACATTAAACCTATTTGATTTAAATTTAATTTAATTTAAAATATTCATACTTTATTAAATTAAATTATCTCCTAAGGCTAATGTACTACAGGGTTAAATTTATTTTAATTTAATAAATATGCCTATTTTAATTAATTAAATGAAATTATTTAATTAAATAGAAAAGGTATTTATGAGAACATATCTCATTTTATTAAATTAAATATTCTTCCTAAATCTTCTCTTTAGTTCTAAATGGAAACTTTAAGTGAACTACTTAAAATTAGAATCAATCCAATTAACTTATTCTCTCACTCATGGCAAGTTCAGTTGACTACTCATCACACTCAAACTAGAAATAGTTCACTTCACCTAAAGAAGGAAGTTTCCATATTAACTAAATCTTTGCTTCAATCCTGACTGTCGATCCGAGTTGATCTCACCCGTTGATAGATTCTAGGAATTGTATTTAAGGAACTCATAATTCCTCATTAGGGGAGGTTGATTTGAATTGATATTGAATTGCTATTGCAGTTCATACTCATTTAGCTCATACATCTTCATATCTCTACATTCTTAGCTTAATTTCATTTTAGCTCCTAATATGCATACATTTAATATAGTTTCTTTTACAATTTCTTAAATTAGTTGCATAATCATTCTAGATTACTTTGCACATTCATCTAGATTAACTGCATTCAAATCCTTTGTTCTTAGAGGGCCTGGTTGCTTACACCTCAAATTTGAGGATATCTAATAAGCAAAATCCCTTTAGATAAAAGGCAACAGGGTGCCTTGCAAGACTATTCTTGGGTGAACAGTCTCATGTTCATTCTAGGATGAATCCACATATAAAGATCATGTTGAAGTGTGTGTGTTAACAGAGGTGCATTTCCATGCATACATTTATGTCACCCATTGTGGGGCAAAGAAAATCAATTTCTCAGAGCTTCTCTACATTTTCTTAATAATTTTCAAGCTCTTTGTCTATACAGTTCCATACATATTCTAGAATCTTCATGCGAGATAATCAATTTTTGCATGAGGATTCTGAATTTTTGTGTCCAGATTCTATTCGATTCGCACGAGAAAGTGCCCGAGCATGTGAGTCTTCACATGGAACCTTATTTCTTTGCATGGGCCATAAAAGAATTTTGCATATCTCTGCTAGAGATCTTGCATGAGATCTTGTAATAGCAACCTCTGTTTCAAGCATTTTTTAATTTGCAATTTACTCAATTTCCTTAACATACTTGGAATCTGTGTTGCTCTGTTTCTCTAATTTTTTTTGCAGCTTAACTATTGTCTATAGGATGATTTGTCAAATATTCCTTATACAACCCACTCAAACATGGACTAATTGTTTTCTTGCAGGATGATTGCCAAAGATACATTTTACGAAGACCGCTTTTAAAACCCACAAAACAACGTGTCTTATTTATTTCTTTTAAAAAATAGATTAATTAGGGGCTTGTGAACTTCCTAGGGTGCAAGATAGAAGAATAGGAGATTATGCTCTTCACCACTTGGAGGTCATGACTAAGGGTGAATCAGAAACCTAGACACTTTTGAAAGAAGACATTCTGAAAAAGGCAAGTAGCTTAGTGGTTCTCTAGTACGAGTCCTTTTCTATGAAGAGATGATGGTTTCCTTTTAGGGAATCAAAATTTTGAGAAAAGACAAGTCTAGATTGATTAAGCTAAGTCAGTAAATCAACTTTTTTTGTGTGTTTGCGCGAGAAAGTATGGTAGAGGAGTATGCTCTTTCCCCTTAGGGGAAATCAAAAAAGTTTGACCCTTGCAATCAAACCACCAGTCCAAGTCAATCCTTTAGAAGGCTTACCAGAGTGATCCAACCTCTGGGAATGACCCAAGTGAGCACACTTCTTTCTTCAGAGATTCCAACTCACTATAATCAAGATGCTTTGTAGAGCGAAAGACTCCAAAGTCCGATTAATTTCTTTCCCTTGATTCTTGATATTGCATATCAAGGGGAAACTCTATTTGTGCACTGGTCAGCACTGGCCCCTAGCTTGCTAAGCAAGTAGTGTGCATTTTTAGATGCTGGTGTGGGCTGCTAGTCTGAACTCTTCTTGTGGAGCCATTAGAAATTAATACAAATGGAAGCCAAGTAAAACCCTTGTAGTTAGAAGCCACCCGGTTTACCTCCAAAAGGGGGCATAATTTTTGTGTAAGGAGGGGCAAGAATCTCTCCTATAGAACTCACCGTAGGCATGCTACTAGATGTTTGAAGGTGGTGTATGCACTTGTCCCCTACCATAAGGGCACTCATTCAACATATACTATTAAGTCCTTTGAATATACCAAAAACACGGGTGCCCTCTAAGGGGTGACACAACTATGCGAGGTACACGCATGCACATAAGATATGGGACAAAGGTTTTGCCTTCTCTACCAATTTTTGTTTTTAGGGATAAAAGTGTGTTTTTTCTCGAGTCATAAACAAGTCCAAAATCATCTACAACAAACAAAGGTCAAGATGCCCCTATCCTATCAAGTTGCCTTGCCCTCGGCAGGACTGTTTTTGACTATTGCTTGCTTCCCACTATCTTGTTCAAAAACATTGCCTTGATTGAATCTTGAAACACTCTCTAAATGTCTTATTGAGTTAACCTCACTATTTGTCCAATCAAATTTCTTTGACAAATCTATACAATTTGTCCAAACAGTCTAAACATCTCTTCAAAATCCAATGGTGTTGTTAATATGGTCCTAATTTTTGCACATAGACTTGTACTTTCTCATGCCAAAATTCATCTTTTTGTGTGAGCTGGTTCAGGTCTTCGTGCAAGATCTTACATATACTCACATAGGATCTTTCCACTATCTTAGTTGTCCTACTACTTCACGTGAGCCAGAAAAAGTTTTCCCATGAAATTAAATTATTGTCATGAGTCTTTACGCGACCTGGTGAACTTCCTTGCACAGCTCACAAAGAATCTTAAAATTAGATCCTATTCTAAAACTATGAAATCAATTTATTTGACCAATCTGTGATCTTTTTTCAGTTTGATTCTTGTATTGAGTTGTCCTTTTCTATCTGTGCACAGTCTTGAATAGTGACATTTAGCTTAATCGAAGATTTGTGATCCATATTTTGACTAGTCTTATTTTTTACTTCTCTAGATTTTTATTCCTTAATGCTTGTCATACTCCATGTTATGATAGTCATAATCTTTGGTTTTTCTACCCTTCAAATCAGACTGCTCATGCCTTAGTATACAACATTCTTATCCTATTGAGACTCAATCTTAGTGTAGTCCTTGTCCAGGTTCTTACTTCTTGTCCTTTTCTATGACTGTAGCAACCAGGAGCGGCAACGTGTTTTATCCTCTTAGACTTAGGTGAGGTCATGCTAGGGGTCATAATCATGGTAGAGGTCACTTACCTTTCATTACACAATCTATATCTAGTTCAGTTAGTGAGGCATCTTCACGATCTTCCTCACCTATTAGGTCATCTCGAATTCAGCAAACATTTTCCATAAACCTACAACAAATTAGGAATCCTTTGTACCAAGAGGATACTGAGATAGGTAGAGGTCCAGTATCCCCAAACATGATGTTTGACTTATTTTTCAAAGGACCTTTTGAAATACAACACACTAAAACTAAACACGTTCCTATAATGACTAATCGTGAACCTCAACATGGTAGTCATAGTAGACATCAAGAACCACCTAGGAATGACAAAGAGAAAGAAAAAAACCATGACATTGATGAGGAATAGGAAGAGGTGGAAATACTCCCTGAACACATAGCAAAATTTTGAAGAGACAAAAAATTTCAAAAGGTCATGGGAATCCTACTCAACGAAGAGAAATAAAAGTATTTTCTCAAACTTGCCCAAGAGGGAGCAAAGTTTCCCTCCATTTCAATGTGGAAACTATTATCACACTTGAAGAAGAAACTGAGACTTATAAACTCCAAAAGCAATTGAAAATTATGCAAGACCAATTGGCTTAGATGATGCATGAGAAAGAGAAACCCATAAAAACATACACATTGGATGCTCTTTTTCCATTTCCATTTGACAAAAGTGTTAACATGTCACCTTTCGCAAGAGGCATAGAGCTATGCAAGTATGACAAGTACTTTGGTACAACTGATCCCCAAGATCACTTGTGGGAATTTGGTGCTTTGTCTATGGAGTCTGTACATGATCAAACATACCTTATGCATTTATTCCCTAGAAGCTTAGGTGGTTAGGCTTTAGAGTGGTTTTCACATTTACCTCTCGGTATTAAGACATTTGATGAAATTGCTAACTTATTTGTTCAACAATATTCTCATAACATTCAACATCCTATCAACATTTGAGATTTTGTGCAACCTTAAAAAAAAAATTGGATAACCTTTTCTCACATTCCTCCAACAGTGGAGACAACTATACACTAAGTATTCTTGCAAAATCCTAGAAACGGAGAAGCTTGACATTTTCACTAATAACCTCCTACCTAATTTCAGATATAGAGTCCAACTTCAAGGTCTATGTACCTTTGAAGACATGATCACATAGGCTATCTGCATCAAGGAATTTATGGTCAAGAAAGGTGAAATCACTTATTAGAGGGACATAAAACAAGGTTTCACTTCCAATAGGGATACAACTAAACATGTCAACAAGAATCGAGAAATTGTACATGATGGAGTCATTGACAATGTCACCCCCAAACCTGCTAAAGTGGAATTTAATCTCACAGATGGCCTCAAAGTGGCCAAAAACATTGAGAAACCTCCTCCTAACAATAAGACATCTGGGAACAAACTAAGAAACTCATGGGAAACATGCCCCAAGTGAGAGTATACACCCTTGGGAGAACCTTTGGATGTGGTTTAAAAAACATTGCTACAACATAAGCTTATTTTACCAATGGATAATCCTCGTCCCTATGATCCACAACCATGTCCACCATGGTGGAATGAAACCTCATTCTATGAGTATCACCAAAACAAGGGACGCAAAACTAGCAACTACATAAACTTGTGCCATAAAGTGCAGGACATGATTGATGTTGGTGATCTTGTGGTAGATGGACATAACAAAAACTTGGATCACAAGGCATTCAAAGAACCTTTCCCAACTTATGAAAATGGAGAGACTTCAAAACCACAACCCAACAACAAGGTCAACTATGCATATTCTAATGAGGACAATGTGATTAACATGGTTGAACCTGTGGATTTTGAATACTACAACATTATTACCATTAAGGGCAAACAAGATAATGACATACCCAAGAAACCATTTGTCTTGATGGGCCCTACTCTCAACGCAATGGATAATACACCTTTGCAACACTATGTTAATGCTGTCACTCTCTCTCGTGCCAAGTTGGTGCTCAAAGGCCCTACTCCTCCTACTTTTGATCTTGAACAACACAAAGACAAAGCCCTTGTTGGTCTATCTGGCAAAGGTGTACAACTTACAACAAACTTGACATCAACTAGTTATAGTGTTCTCGATCAATTAAAATGAACTAATGCTCAGATTTCAATCTTTGAGCTACTTAAAATCTTGCTTTCTCACAGGAAGATTTTGGAAAAAACCCTCGCTAAGACAAATATTCCTCATGATCTTGATCTTGAGTGATTTCAATCCATGGTAGTTCACCTGACCTCCCCTTATCTTATGACCTTCTTCGAGGAGGATGATAACTTGCTCAGTCACTCACATAATCAAATGCTACACATCAAGGTTATGATCCATCAGACATGTGTTCATCGGGTACTCATCGATAATGGTGCCAACCTAAATATTGTCTCTACTAATCTCCTTAGACAATTGAATTATTTTGATGACTCTATTGATCCTTGTCATAAGATCACTATCAAGGTGTATGACGAAGTGGAACGAAATTCTCTAGGTCTTGTGGTTTTACCCATTCTCGTCGGTCCTATTGAAAGGGATGTCACCTGTAAGGTGCTTGAAATTCCCTTGGCTTACAAAATTCTATTAGGATGGCCATGGATACATGAGATGCACGTTGTGCCATCCACATACCACCAATGCATCAAGTTCCCATTTCATGGTTCTGAGGTTACTATTCCTAGCACTACTAGCTACACTTGCAAAATGCTCAAGGCTGCTAAAACTTTCATCCTTGCTAATCATGAATCCATTGACTATCATGACAATAAGCTGAACAAATTGAGTGGTTATTCAAACTGAAAGAAACTGGCATGGGAGAGTATCACATTGAACTAGTGTTGTCATTGACATCTCTTATAGAATCTCCTTGTCATTACAGGAGACCCTTAGAGGCAAAGAAGCCATTTGTACTGACACCTCAGACCAAGTATAATAGAACTTTTTTTAAGGCTACAGTGTCCTTAGAGGATGAAAGTGAAAATAGAGCTATTGTAGCATGGCTTTATAGAGGAGAGGCTCCAATAGACTTAATAGAACAAGCTCAAGAAATTACTCCTGAGAAATATGCACCTAGTCTCCAACTTATGAAGCATTTTGGTTACAAGGGAACTAGCCCTATTGGATGTAATAACAATGGCCTAATCAATCCTATCAAAGCAACAGTGATACAACTAGCCTAAAATTTAAGAAGGTTCATTTCCATTTGGGACCAAATAAATTTATACCAATACCTGAGAGTTCATCTGAAAATGAGTCACAAGCTGAGTCAGATACTCGAGAGAAAGAATCTAATGATGAGGATTCCTATCCTCATCCTATTCCTCATGATCTCACTAAATTCTTCACTGAGCTAGATGACTTTGTGCCACGTATTAGCACTGTGGATGATACTAGCGACTCTTTTGAGGACAATACTGAGCAACTCAAGTATCATTTAGAAAAGGGAGAATCTAGTCAGTCTTTTCATATTGAGTATTTGTGTAAGAACCTAGAGGATGAAGGCGAGTATGTCCCCATCACTATTGGGGAGTTCTATAGTCTCTCGCCATGTAGCACTTATTCTAAGGAATATGAGTACATTGACCAAGTACATGTTCATGAAAACCAAATCAAAGCAGGTAAAATTTCTAGGGTTACATCACATGGGTCTAATCCAAATAGTTTCCTAGAGTCATTAATTACTAATGTTCATACTCAGAGGCATTTGAACACACCTATGGATGAGGTCATCATAGGTCTCAAATTGCTGGTCCAAGCACTTAATGACTATATTGTGAATGCAATTGAACCAGCCACTACTCTCTCACTCACACATCCTGAGCTTATAAACTAGAACCCTAATGCGTCTAGTGAAGTCCCCACATTCTAGAATGACTATGCTCTCACTTGTTACCTAAACACTATCAAACCTATAACATATTTTACCAATGAGTAGAGTGTCAACATGACTGAGGCTGACATCAAATATCTCAGTCATACAATTAAAAAGAAAAAATGCAAATGGTCTAATGGTGAAAGCCACATTGTGGTAGTGTCAAAACCCAAAAAAGTAAAAAACAAAAGACATATCCAAGGGTGAAAACCTCTCTGAGGCACCCACAAATGAGATATTTGATGCACTTCCTAGTCACTTTCAAGAGAGATCATCTATGTTAATAGAACCAACACAGCTAATTAACCTGGGCACAGAAGAATATCCTCATATGATACATCTGGCATAGTCACTATCACCTAAAGAAAAGGAAGAATTCATTGCCTTTTTCAAAGAAAAGAAAAGAAATTTTGCTTGGACATTCTCTGACATACCAAGACTAGATCTTGATCTTATCATGCATCACTTGTCCATAGCACCAGGCATCAAACTAGTTAAATAGAAGCTTCGAAAAATGCATCCTCACATTGCATTGCTCGTCAAAGCAGAACTGAAGAAACTTCTAAAAGTTGGTTTCATCCATGCAATTGATTATGCTAAATGGATATCCAATATTGTTCCAATTTCCAAGCACAATAAATCTATCAAGTTTTGTATAGACTTCCATGATCTTAACTTGGCATGTCCTAAAGATGACTTTCTGCTCCCTAATATTGATATGATCATGGACATGATGACTAGTTATGAGATGTACTCACTTATGGATGATTTTTCTAGATACAATCAGATAAAAATTGTGCCAGAAGACTAGGAGAAAATGGCTTTCACATGTACATGGGGAACCTTTTGTTGGAATGTAATGCCATTTGGCTTGAAGAACATTGGTGCTACATATCAGCAAGCTATTACTACAATTTTCCATGACATGATGCATAAAACCATGGAGGACTATGTTGATGATACCTTGGTCAAAAGTGCTAAATGCAATACTCATCTACAAGATTTGGGGCCCATCCTAGATCGTACGAAAAAATTTAGTCTTCGACTCAATCTTAAGAAATGTGCATTTGGTGTCACGTTAGGGAATTTTTTGGGATACATCATTTCTACAAAAGGAATTGAGGTAGATTTGGAGAAAGTACAAGCAATAATGGACATTCCACCACCTCAAAACATCAGTTAGATGAGAGGACTACAAGGAAGGCTCCAATCTATTTGTAGGTTTATCTCACAATTGGAAGATAGATCACGGCCCTTCACAAAGACATTAGATAAGGGTGTGAAATTTAATTAGATCCATGATTGTGAGAAAAGCTTAATACAAATCAAACAATATCTTGTCAATCTACCAATATTAATGCCTCCTATCCATGGGAAGCCTTTGCTTTTATACATCTCAGCAACTAAAATGTCTCTAGGAATCCTATTGGCTCAGGAAGACAATGACAACAAAGAAAGTGTTATTTATTACTTGAGTTAGACACTGATCTCTTATGAGAAGAACTATAGCATTATTGAGAAAGTTTGCTTAGCAATCATCTTTGCTTCCTAGAAGTTGAGACACTACATGCTTGCCCACACTACGTGGCTCATGGCTAAAATAGACCCACTAAAGTACTTGCTCAGTAAGGAAGCTCTCACAGGAAGATTGGCTAAATAGTTATGATACTTAGTGAGTTTGACATCCAATATGTTGAATGCAAGGCTATCAAGGGACAGGCAATTGTATATCAGCTAGTTGATGCACCCATACAGAGTCTTCTACCAATGAACATTGATTTCCCAGATGAGTCGATTCTGACACTCATGCACCACACATGGGTTATGTTCTTTGATAGGTCCTTCACACAACAAGGATCAGGTGTTGGATTACTCTTTATTACACCATAGAGATACTCATTTCCCAAATCATACAAGATTATGTTTCCTTGTATGAACAATATTGCTAAATATGAGGCTCTGATCAATGGCATGAAAATTGTAGCTGAATGGAGAGTGGATCAGTTAGACATCTTTGGTGACTCTTAGCTTATCATCGACCAGGTTAGTGATGTGTACCAAACAAAGGATGAGAAACTAATTGCTTACAAGCACATGGTTGATGACTTAAAGAAGTATTTTGCACACATCACCTTCCAACAAGTTCCATGAGTAGATAATAAAGCAACTGATGCTATGGCTACTTTGGCCTCCCTGCTACAGAGGGTTGAAAATGAACTTTGACACAAATTATTGGTGGAAGTGTGACACTACCCAACCTATGACACCCCTAATTCTAGGATGATCTGTTCTATTGTTGGACAAGAATCATCTCGCTACCATCACATTTATTCCTATCTCTACAATCAAACCATTCTGGAAGGTCTGACCCAGAATGAGAAACATTAGCTAATTCATAATGCTTCACATTATGTCATTATTGCCGACGATCTATGTAGGAGAGGTCTCGATGGAACACTCCTTAGGTTTTTAGAACCTGAAGAGTCCAAACGTGCACTGATTAACGTTCATGAGGACATTTATGGATCTCACTTCAATGGCTTGACACTAGCTCGTAAACTCCTTAGAGCTAGTTACTATTGGCCTTAAATGGAGCAATAAGCTATCAAGTATGCTAGATCCTACAAGTAGTGTCAACTACATAGGAATTTGATCCATGCTCCAGCTAGAGAGTTGATTCCCTCTACTACAACATGGTCATTTTAACAATGGGCCTATGACTTGGTGGGACAGATCCACCCAATCTCCTCTAACGGACATAAGTTCATTATCATGGCTACAAATTACTTGACAAAGTGGGTAGAGGCAGTACCTCTCACAATTGCTGATGGAAAAACTACTTTTTATCACAAACTACATCATTTGCAGATATGGTGTACCATCCTCAATCATTACTGACAATGGAGGAAAATTCAAGAATAAAGACCTCAAGGAACTATGCAAGAAATTCAAAATCACACAACATTGGTCTTCCATTTATTACCCCTAGGGTAATGGCCAGGCTGAGGCATCCAATAAGGCGATCATCAAAATTCTTCATCACATAGTCAACAAATTAGGGAGAGACTGGCATCTTCAGATCAACCCACCCTTGTTGGCATATAGGACAAGCATCAGAACTCCAATGGGCATGAATCCCTTTGCTTTGGTGTATAGAGTAGATGTTGTGCTTCCAATAGAGGTCGAGATTCCTACCTTGAGAATCTCTATGAAGGGCTTTATTACGAATGATGACTACAAGATATCTCAGCTTCAAGAGCTTGTGTTACTAGATGAATGAAAACAAGTGGCATGTGATCATTTGCAAGCATATCAATAATGAATGTCAAGAAGCCACAATCAGAGGGTCAAGCCACTTGACTTCCAACTAGGTGATCTCATCTTGAGAGAGAACCTAAAGAATCAACAACAACAAGTCCAAAAAGGAAAGTTTGAACCAAATTGCCTCAATCCTTACATCATTACTATAGTATATGGATCCGATGCCTATCAGTTTTTTACAACTGAGGGAGAAGTGCTAAAGGAGCTTGTCAACACTCTCCACTTGAAGTGGTTTTATAGTTGATTTGATAGTAGTAGCCCATTGTACATATCTATATGTCCTAAAAAAAAAATTCTAAAAATAGAAAAGTCTTGGAAAAAAAATTGTTACCTTGGTGAAAACCTAGCAATAGGCACCTTGGTCACACCAAAAAAAAATTGAAAAATCTCAAAAATACAAAAAAAGAAAAAAAAAGAAGAAAAATGCAAAAAAATTAAAAAACAAAAAAAAGTGTCATTGGTTAAAACCTGGAAACAGGCATCATGGTAGCAAAAAATTATTAAAATCCTACTAAGAAGGTGAAAACTTGGTAAACAAGTGCCTCTTGTTCCCAATGCTCCATCTTGCAATGCATCTTTTGGCTATTCTGTATAGTCGCTTTCATGCTTCTGCTTCCCTATTTTTCCTACTTTCTACTCATGTATCCATGGATTGAGTCTTGTCATAGCTCGGGGTCATTCCCCTTTAGTTTCACTCTTTTTGAGATTCTCCTCATAGAATCTCTTTTGCGATAGTCACCAGTCATTTTGGCTGTGTCTGCCTACTATCACTAGTATCACTCCTTTCAAGATTCTCCTCATAAAATCTCTTTTGTGATAGTCACCAGTAGTTCTGGTTGTGTCGGCTTACTATTGCTAGTGTTACTCCTTTTGGGATTCTCCTCATAGAATCTCTTTCGCGATAGTCACTAGTCATTCTGGTTGTGTCTGAATACTGTTGCTAGTGTCACTCTTTTCAAGATTCTCCTCATAGAATCTCTTTCACAATAGTCACCAGTTGTTCCAACTGTGTCTGCCTACTGTTGCTTGGCTAATGTTTCCAAATTCCTTTATGGAAGATCTCTCTTGCACTAATCACTGGTCATTCTAGCTGTGTCTATCTACTATCACTTAGTCCTCTTTAGGTTCTTCATCTTGAAGTTTCCTCTTTGACCTCAATCACCAGTCGTTCTGATTGCGTCTACCTACTGTTGTCACCCTATTGAAGAGATTTCTTTCAAGCATGTTCTGGACATTGACACTTGACATCAATCACATGACAAATAATGATTTCAAAATGACATACTTGTTTGGCTATGTTGAGATTTTTCTTTGTTTTCTTTGTTTTTGCTTTATCATGTCCCTTTGAGCAACTCAATGATGTCATTTCTGATTAGAGAACTAATGACTAGGGGCGTGATCTTTTCTTTGCTTTCTGTCTGTGGTTTATTTCTAATTAGTTGACATATTCCTATGAGAGGGGTGTCCACTATAAGAGCCTCCATCTCACATTGGATGGCTAAGTGTACCTTGACTCCTTTTATACGAGTACATCAATGATGTTAGTACTTCTCCTTGTCTGTTGGAGTGAACTCTTCATGCTACAATAAGATCTAATACTCGTGCTACTAAGTGAACATACAGGTCACTATGAGTATACCTAGCACATTTTTTCCTCATATTATAAATGCAAGGGTCGTTGCAGATATAATACTTACTAAATACTAGGAATGAGAAGGATCTCACATGTGTTTGTTGTGCTTGTCATGCAAGCAACATTCTGGTCATCCTAGCATTTATGCTTTGATGCTTATGTTAACTTGCTATATTTAAAGGGACAAATGTTCTAGTCATTCAAGCTTCTTGTGCCTCAAATGCTTACATTTAATCCTAAAAAACCTATAATTTATGGTCTATTCATATTCCCATGATTGCAATGTTAGTGGGAATTGTATAACATATAGGCTTTGTTCTATAATTAGTGATGATAAATTGTCAAGGCTTGGTAACTAGACCTAGGGTTGTATTTAACATAAGTCTTGCATTACAGACTTCACTTGCATAAGCATGCAATTCTGTTGTGATTCTATTTTCTCCCTTGTGTGATGAAGGATTGGGGGCATCTTCAAACATATCAAGTTTCTCCACAAGTTGCACAAGCATTTGGTTCATCAATTTGTGCTCCTCAACAGAACACCTATCATTGTCAAGCAAAATACACAACACTACATGAGATGTCAGTCTATTTCCATATGCATTGCATCGATATACTCATAATATATACTCTACATACTCATAATCACATCATCACAAACTAAAACATACATCTCATAATCATCATATTAACCTCTCATGTACATCAAAGTGAAGTAGACACAGACAATGACATGTACACAATGATACTTGGCTCAAAATCTCATATATATATCTATCAAAAAAATGGGTCAGTACAAAAATGGGCACTACTCGAGTGCTATCAATCAATATGATACAAAATGGTGTTGACACAACAATTGATACATAGCTAGAGATCAAAATTAAGAGCCAGGCACACAACATCTAACTCTCTCCTATACTCTCATCTCCAAGAGGAGCAGGAGCAGCAGGTGGAGGAGGAGGTGGTGGAATGTCTAGCCTCATAGGAGGTCATGTGCTTCTAGACTCTTGTGCATACTATGAAAATCACTGCACCTACAGAGCCTCATCAGGCACCACCATTGAATATGCAACAAAATAGTATGCTGCCCAAGCCGATTGTAAGTGGACCTCATCTTGTAGTGTCTCTGATCTCTGCTCAGTAGTCTTGGTGTGCTCTCTCCATTGATCAATCTCTTGCTATCACTCCACTAGCTGTGCATCACAGACAACTACCTATATCTGCAGCTCACCCAACTGTTGAAAGGCCTAATGAATCTACTCTTAGTAGCATCACACTATGTCTTGTGTCCCAGTAGTAGGCTGATCAAGCATATCCTCATCTAGTATCTCAGGTACCTACTGCTATGGTGGTGCCTGCTATAGTGGTCGTACCTCCTATGGTGGTGCCTACTCCTTTGTCCTCGACCTTCATCGTCAACCCTACGATGTGCCACTATCACCTGCGCCTATGCTTGATCCCATCTGACATGAGGGAATCTATACCTACTGTACTCGGTGTCAAACCTTTGGCTATGGATGCTCTTTTTGCTGAGGTGCCTCCTACTGTAGAGGTGCCTATCTCTGACCCTACCCTACTCTCCCCACTGGGTCTATGAATTTTGGGAATAGATGACTAATCAAATATGCTTGGTATGTAGGCATCATCCTTGCATCAACAATGCCAGGGAGATAGTCACATTGTGTTGCAACCAAGTTGTACACATCTATCATGGATCAGCTTGGGTCTAGTCATGGGGCCCACCTTCACTCTACATCCCTTGCCAGTCTGGTGTAGGTCCAGTACTCTTGTGATATGTCCTTTGGTCAGCCATACTACCGCCACACCCATGAAATCACAAACTACTCTATGATCTATGATGTGGGGCCCAACAATGGTTGTGAACAAAACATCCAACCCAGCTCCCTCGGGGCATCATCCCAATCCTTCGTCTCTTGCCAGGGCCACCATATGACAGAGACTAGGTCATTGAGACAAGTCCACCAGTGCTTTGTCTTACCTAGGAAGACTTAGGTAATGTGACCCCGATACCTACAGATATATGGCTCCATAGGCTCTCGGGCCTCCTCGTGAATGGGCCTATATACGAGACTATCTCGTGCATCTCATGGAACTTATGGGCCAACATGCACTAACCCCACCCAAAAATCCCAAGCGCCTCTACCATTTGACGAAGCATGACCCCCCAACCACACTCTAAGCTGTACTGCCCCCTGTCTGGCACTAAAAAGAAATTCAAAAATATTGCCAACACTGATGCCAGTCTATGTGTCTGTCCATAGGTGTGCACAAGCTCATCCCAAATGATGGCTTGACCCCTCTATAGCTCCCTCTTAAACATAATTGATAGTGCCTCTGTACCTACTCGGGGCACCACATCATAAATCACACGTGCTCCATGGAATGGGATCCTTAGCATCCTCCATATGTCCTCTAGGGTGATGGTCATCTCCCCCATTGGTAGGTGAAAGGTGTTTGTCTCCGAATGGAAATGCTCCACCAAGGCTGTGAGCAGGTCGTGATTCACCAGCACTGCTGGGATCTAGCATAGAGAAGATAAGCCCAATCAAGTGATATGTGCCCTATCAGCATCATCAAGACTCTATAATAAATATCCATATCGTGGATAGTGAGATCTAAATGACACATCATCGAAGACCTCTTGGACACACACAAACAACAATGACGAGCAAATGATCAATACCAGGTCAAAACACCAGAACAATGCAGACAAAAATGCAAATTTCACGCACAAAAATGAAAATTTCAACTCCACTATCATGGATTTTTGCGTGAAGATCTCAAGATCTCACACAAAGATGTCAAGATCTTGTGCAAAGTTATTTTTTCTTTGCACGACAAATTTCTTCGTCGCATGAAGAACGAAAGCTGTCACATGAAGATCGAGTGAGATTTCTTGCTCTTTGCGCGAGAGGTGGGTATCTCCCGCATGAGAAAACCCACCAACATGTGTGAAGAAATAGAGGACCTTATTTCTTCGGGCAAGAAGAGAATGTCTTTACGTGAGAAAGGAAAGTATTGTGCAAAGACCAATTTGACCTTCCTGAAATATGCTAAAAAATGTAATAAATGATATCAGAATGCGTGAAAATGACAATACGAAGCTACGATATTGATGACTCACCGGAGGTCCATAGTCTACTAGCTGGTCGTGTCATTGAGAAGACTCAAAATGATGATCTTGCATGTTCACTACCATCTTCCTCTTAGAGCTACTATTCACAAAAGACAAAATGCACAAATGATTTGAAAATGACCCCTTGGGCCCTTATATAGCTATTGACCATATTTTTCAAAGTGCTCCAATTTGTTTGAAAATCACCCCCTAGCTAATTTGACCATTTTGAATCCATTTTTGAGATCGAATTCAAAATCTGACACCCCTCAGTACCTCAAAAATGTATTTTAATATTTTGGGGATCGACATGATTGAACGCTTGTGCAGCCCAATTTTTTTGATACTTTCTGATTATTGGAATCTTATCAACTCAAAGTTCTTCATACTTTTAAAATCCATTTTTGAAATAGTCAACTCAAGTCAACCATGGCCAATTTTGGTAAACTTTTGGTCAAAATTGGTCTTTTGGACCTCAAAATCACTTTGGATTGACTTTCATTTTTCTTCAAATCATTCAGATCTCTTCATATTTTCTTCTGATCATTATAATCCTTTCTACACTCTACCACATCTCGGATTTCTTCTATATCTCTTTGTATAGTGCTTTACATCATATTTCTGGTGTGTCATTTTTCAATTTCACTCTTGAGGGGGCAGGATGATTACATCATTGAACTTAAATTTCATATCAATCTGAATCTTCATCACTCGGGGCATCTTGTTCCTATCTTATGTCCTCGTCACTTGGGGCATCTCCTCACTCAAGACATCTTTCTCCCTTCTATGTGGCATCTTTGCTATCTATCTTATCTTTTCATCAACTGGTTAATCTTATAAGAACTCTTCTCAAAGTTCGATGGATAGGTATTGGGATAGTCTAGACCCAACTCTTGAGGTTCAAGCCTCATTTTGGGGATGATTCTATGACTCATAACTTGATCTTACCATGCTTATCAAATCTTAGGTATCTAGACATTATGTTTGGATCCTTAAAGGTTAAGCTTTGTTCTAGGGATAATCTTTTAAATGCTATCAATTTTAGGTATCTAGATGTTCTATCTGGATCCTTAAAGATTAAGCTCCATTTTGGAGATAGTCTTTTAAATGCTTATCAATCTTAGGTATCTAAGTGTCCTATCTGGATCCTTAAAGATTAAGCTCCATTCTAGAGATAGTCTTTTAAATGCTTATCAAATCTGAGGTATCTAGGTGTTCTATCTAGATCCTTAAAGATTAAGCTCCATTCTGGGGATAATCTTTTAAATGCTATCAATTTCAGGTATCTAGGTGTTCTATTTGGATCCTTAAAGGTTAAGCTCCATTCTAGAGATGATCTTTTAAATGCTATCAATCTCGGGTATTTGGACCTTCTATTTGGATCCTTAAAGGTTAAACTTTGTTATGAAGGAAACCTTTAAAATTCTTATTAATTTTAGGTATCTAGGTATCTTGCTTGGATTCCTTGGGATTAAGCTCTATTCAAGAGATGGTCATTAAAAGCTTATCAATTGGTCTTCATATCATCAACTTTGAAACCAATCTCATTTCTTGACCATTACATCATGCTTTTTGATTTTCTTTGAATTGAACGTGTTGCTTGCACATTCATTCAAAGAGGGGCAAAATGTAATACCCCAAAATTGGCTCATTGCCATGATATCAATTTTGGTCTATTATGACCAATCCTAAGACCTATTCTAATAGCCAATTCTCAATATGATTGTCACTACTTGACTTAATTGTCAGATGCAGAAAACCCTAATCTGCATTCATCATATTTTCTATTTAATTCCTATAGTACTCACTCATATTAGCCACATTAAACCTATTTGATTTAAATTGAATTTGATCTAAAGTATTCATACTTTATTAAATTAAATTATCTCCTAAGGCTAATGTACTACGGGGTTAAATTTATTTTAATTTAATAAATATGCCTATTTTAATTAATTAAATGAAATTATTTAATTAAATAGAAAAGGTATTTATGAGAACATATCTCATTTTATTAAATTAAATATTCTTCCTAAATCTTCTCTTCAATTCTAAATGGAAACTTTGAGCGAACTACTTCTCAAAATTAGAATCAATCCAGTTAACTTGTTCTCTCAGTAATGGCAAGTTCAGTTGATTGCTCATCACACTCAGATTAGAAATAGTTCACTTCACCTACACAAGGAAGTTTCCATCTTAATTGAATCTTTTCTTCAATCATGACCGTCAATTCGAGTTGATCTCACCCATTGATAGATTCTAGGAATTCTATTTAAGGAACTCATAATTCCTCATTAGGGGAGGTTGATTTGAATTGATATTGAATTGCTACTCATTTCATACTCATTTAGCTCATACATCTTCATATCTCTACATTCTTAGCTTAATTTCATTTTAGCTCTTAATATGCATACATTTAATTTAGTTTCTTTTACAAGTTATTAAATTAGTTGCATAATCATTCTAGATTAATTTGCACATTCATCTAGATTAACTGCATTCAAAACCTTTGTTCTTAGAGGGTCTGGTTGCTTACACCTTGAATTTGAAGATATCTAATAAGAAAAATCCCTTTAGATAGAAGGCAACAAGTCACCTTACTGGACTATATAAAGATCGTGCTGAAGTGTGTGTGTTAAAAGAGGCCACATTTCTATGCATACAATGTGCATCATGCCACTTCGTTCACTATTGTTGAATTGTCTCTACTCTTTCAAAAGTTGTTTGTCTCATTTCATCTAGTGAGTTCAAGTGGAGAAGTCTCTCTTCTTGTGTTGTAGGAAGACTGATGTTCAATTCTAGAGTAGTGCACAATGTTTTATGTTCAAATTCAATAGGCAACATTGCTGCTTTTTCGTACACAAGTTCAAATGGAGTGAATCTAATTATTGTCTTCCATGTGATTTAATATGCCCAAACAGCTTCAATTAATCTTTTGTTCCAATCCTTCCTATGTATTTTCACTATCTTAGTCATAATGGCCTCAATTTCTCTATTGGTGACCACTACTTGGCCATTTTTTTGAGGGTGATAAGGACTAGGTTTGTGATGCCTTATGATGTATTCTTTCATAACCTCAGTGATCAAGTTTGATGTGAACTAGGCACCTTGATCTATTACAAGTTCTTTGGGAACTCTGTACATGTAAATATTTTCTCGTACAAGAATTTAGCTACTTTCTTATCTCTTGAATTTTTCATTGCTCTAACTTCCACCCATTTAATTAAATAATCCATGCATATTAAGATGTAGCATTTTCCACTTGATGGTGGGTCAATTGGACCTATGAAGTCCATATCCAACTTCTTAAAAGGTGTTATTACAATTTGTGGATTGAGTGGTATCTCACTAATTTTGGTTGGGTGGCCCATCCTCTGGCATTTTTCATAGTTGATTGTATAAGTTACTACATCCTTATGTAATGTTGGCCAATAATATCCAATTGTAAGTACCTTTAGTTTTGTTGATTTTCCTGCAAAATAGCCTCCACATGGTTCATCATGATAGGCATGTCGTATGTCATATATCTCATCCTCCCTGACAAATCTCCTCATGACCTGATCTAGTCCAACATAGAAGATATTGTTATCTATCTAGGAATAATGAAAACTTTTCTTTTCTAGCTTCCTCCTATCTTTGTGAGAGAAGTGTGGGGGCATTCTATTTATAGCAAGATACTTTGTTATGTCTGCATACCATGGTGTATGAGTTGCTATGTGGAACATGTTCTCATCTAAAAAGGTATCTTCAATTGGTGTTAGATATTCATCAGCAATGTGTAGTCTAGACAAATAATCAACAACTACGTTGGAATTGCCTAGCATATCAATAATGGTAATATCAAACTCCTACAACAATAAGAGCGATCTTGCCAATCTACTAGCTATCCTAGGTTTGTTCATTAAGTACTTTATAGCTAATTGGTCAGTATGAACAAAAATAAGATATTTAGTTACATAATGTTTGAATTTGTTCAATGCATAGAATACAGCTAGGAGTTCTTTCTCAGTCACTGTGTAGTTTAGTTCAGGACCATGAAGGCTTTTACTATTATAGTAGATGGAATTTTCAATATTAGAAGGTTTTTGTCCTAATATAACACCTACAACATGATCTGATGCATCAATATGAATATGAAATGGAATTGACCAATCTAGTCCTTTTAGAATTGGTGTTGCAGTGAAGAGTTTTTTAAGCTACAAAAAGGCTTCATTACATTCAGGTATCCAAATGAATTTAGCTTCTTTAGTCAACACTATATATAAAGGACTAGCTATTTTAATAAAATCTTTTATTAAACACCTATAATAGCTAGCATGACCTAAAAAATATTTTACATCCTTTAGTTTTGCAGGTATGGACAATGTTAGAATTACCTCTATTTTAGTTGGCTACACTTGTATCCCTATAGCTGATATGAAATGACCAAGCACCACTCCTTCCTACATGAACTTGAAACATTTCTCACT
Source organism: Cupressus sempervirens (assembly GCA_028749045.1). Classification (NCBI taxonomy): domain Eukaryota; kingdom Viridiplantae; phylum Streptophyta; class Pinopsida; order Cupressales; family Cupressaceae; genus Cupressus; species Cupressus sempervirens. Next base: position 504,170,651 of record CM053786.1, read on the forward strand.
ATTGAGTGATAGATTATGTTCCTTGCATCAGACAAGAACCTTTTCAAGATTCACCATGGCTTCCCCATGTAAAATAATCCATGTTTATTTCCATGCAGTCATGCGATATATCAGCAAAAATGCTGATTACAACTTTTCAAATGTTGCAAGGGCAATACATAGGCCAAATGGCAAGAAAAAATATGCAAAAGTACCCCATGGGCATGTAAATATGGTTTTATCCTGGTCTTCTAGAGGTATACTTATTTGATTATAACCACTATACCCATCAAGAAAAGAAAAATATTTCTTACCAGTTAGAGTGTCCAAAACTTGATCAATAAAGGGTAAAGGAAAGTGATCCTTCTTGGTTGCCTTATTCAATTCTCTATAATAATAAAAAAATTGTCCATTTTCGTCCCTTTTTAGGTACTATAACTAGAGGTGAGACCCATCCACTATTAGATATAGGGTATATAAAACCAACATCAAGCAACTTTCGCAATTTAGTTTTAACTATTTATCTGAGGGCTGGATTAATCCTTCTCTGGGGTTGACAAAGTGGTAGGCACCCTTCATCAATGTATATTCTATGAGTGCATAATTTAGGACTTAACCCTTTCAAATTGCCATAGTCCCATGAAATAGCTTTTTCAAGTTTTCGAAGAAGCTTTGTTAACCATTTCATCTATGTGGAATGAAATTTGGGATTGACATGGAGATTATGACCCTTTGACAACAGAACTGTAATTGTGAGATCAACCATAGAAACTTTAGAGATTGGACTTGTATCTAGTTCACATGGTAAAAATTGATGGATAATGTTGGGTTCCTTGGGTAGAAAGAAACACTCATTACATTCTTCATATGTAGTTAATTCTAACACAGAACTGTCAGATACATCTTTTTCTACCACACAAGTATTATTTAAGAATACTCTAAATTACCGAATCCTCTTCTTGCAACTTTAGAAAAGACTGTCTATGTAACATCATAAGCTATGCTATAGATTTTAACTCTTCTTGTCTATCCCATAAATTTTGTCATACAGATGTACTTAAATCAGGTTATGGTCATGCTGGAGGATACAAATCAAATTTATTTGTTGCCTATCCATCTGATATAATCATATTTCCTAGCCTACAACTTATATTTACATCAGTTGTAGCTAACCATGGTCATCTTAAAATGACAAATTGACTTTTGGGGACAAAATCATGAAATCTGCAAGGTACTCTAGAGAGTCTAGGGTTACTACTATATCTTCTATCATCCCATTAGGAGTAACAATAGAACTATTTGCAAGCCACAGAATTGTTTGATTAGCTTTTAACCCTTCTATATTGAGCTTTTTCATAGTATCCTTATTCATAATATTTATAGCAGCACCAAGATCAATCAAATCATTTTTAACAGACTGACCATTTATAATCACATTCATAATTGGACTTCCTAGAATAGAGTATTTAGGAATAATCAATTTTCCTAACATAATATTAGCCAATTTTCCTACAAAATGAACTATGGTTGGGTCCTTTTTCCTTCTCCTAGGCTTTTTTAGATAGGCTTCTCTAATGACTTTTTCATAAATAGGAACATCTTTAATGGCTTGGAATAAAGGAATTTGAACATGCATGTTCTTTAGCTAATCAATAATGTCAAAGGATTATTCCTCTATTTGTGTAGGTTTACTTTGTATGAGCTTTTGTGGAAAAGGAGGTTCAACTTCTGTTTGAGTTGAGCTAAGCTAGTTACATTGGTTGGGTTAACCACTTGTGGCCAAGAAGTTGTAGGTTCTAATGTTGCAAGATTATCTGGTATTTTAGTTATGAGAGGTGATTTAGGTGTCAGTAGGGTTGTACCAAATCTCAAATGTATATCTACAACATTTAGAGCATAAATAGGGTATTGCTGAGCATCAACATAATGCATGGGTTGTTGTGGTTGCTGGTTATTTGGATTTGGCTAAGGTTATGCAGGCAATTAAGTCTACTTTTGAAGTCTAGAACTTGCAAGTGGTGGCATTAGTTTAGGTTGTTGGATTGGAGGTGGTAATTATGGATTACCAGTATTTCAGTTAGGCCATTGCTGAGGTCCTCTCCATTGGTTTGTAGACTGCCAATTCCCTTGGGGTAGTTGCCATTGGTTCTACTGATTCTTCCATTGATTATTTTTGTATTTAGACCACTAGTTGTTCTATTGGTTTGGCCAAGAAAGTTGGGAATTCTAAGGCCATTAAGGCTATTGTGGATTATTTTTCCAAGCATTATTCCAATTAGATTGACTATATTGTGAAGGACATTGGGTACTATGATTTTTCCATTGATTACCATATAGATTTGAATTTTGTAAAGGATCCTAAGACATTGACATTAGGCCCATGGTTAGCATTGAGCAATGAAGAATAATTGCTCATCCTTTCCATCTAGATTGATGTACTTAGTTAGAAGATCCTGGTTCTCCACACTAGCGACCAATTTATATTGGCAATATTTCTTTTTCTTCTAGTAATGTGGGTAGTACTCAACTAACTGCACCTTAGCTTTTGCATGCTTCTTTGTAGTCATTGTGTGGAGATGTGTAGCAACATTATTTATGATGTCATGTTTGAAATATGAGAGTAGATTAGATATCTCAATCTTTGAAATACTCTGACTAATCCCTTTAGTGGCTATGGACCAGTTTCCTCTGCCTTTCTTCATAGTTGATCTTGAGTAGTTAAGATAGATTTTCTTGAGGTCATCCCAAGAAGATAGATATAAATCACCACTCGCCATTAGGTATTGTGCTTATAGACAATTATCATTCATCCCTCTCAAGAAGACTAGATTTTGTGAATCCTCTGCTAGTACATGCTAGGGGTTCTTCTATAGTGTATACAAGAAACATGAAACACAGTCTTCTAATGTTTCATCATCCTTTTGTGATATTCTAAAGATATCATCTCCTCTTGACTCATTTGCCTTGCAATACTCTTTGTATTTATCTAGAAATAGAGTTTTCATTTCATCCCAATTACCTACTACATTGGCTCCTAAGCCCATGAACCATCGTAAGGCTGATTCTTTCATTATTGTTGGGAATAACTTGAGCTTATAGGCATCAGTGTTATAGTCAAAGCTATGATAGAGTATGTCAAACTCAAACAAGAAAGTATCAAGATCTTCAGTTGTAAGGCCATAGAACTTTGGAAAAGTAGCTGTAGGTATATTTTTGAGATTAGTATTGGTTATTAGGCTTGGGAGAGGAAATGGAACTAAAAAGGAACATTGGGTTGGATTGTTAACAACAGGTGGATTTGGAGCAGCACTATTAAGGAAATTAGCCAAAATCTCAGCAAAAGGTTGAAGACCACTTATATATAAATGCTCTATTCTAGAGGATGATTCTATAGGAAAAATAGGTCTTCCATCCTCAAAAGGAAACTCAACTACTTCAATTTCTTTGTTCAGATTAATAGACTCCCCTAGAAGAAATCTCACATATTCATCTCATTGTCTTCCTCTTCGATGCATACAATTGAATTGGTGACTTTTTAATCACGCCCACAACTTTGCAATTTTTTTAGTGAACATACTAATTTGAAAAGAAAGGACTCATAAATGTTCCTGGTTTGACACCATCCCTGATAATGGTGCCAAAAATCTATAGTTCCATAATAGATGAAGATAATCACACCATTATTCCTCTCAAAGATACTATGTTTATCTTAAAGACTATCTTTTCCATCATGAAATACACTTGCATTATCAACCCAGGGACATAGGACTTGAAATGGGTTAGCACGATATCTGTACTAAGTTCCTTTAAGAGTCTTAACACCTATGCTACAAGAAGGTAAAATGCATGAAAGGAATGTATGCTACTGATACAGAATAGTAAGCATACTTGGAAAAACAATAGATAACTAAGGAAATCTTTTAAAAAATGAATCTAAACTAGTTAACAACTACAAACATCCACTATGATAATTTTCTACAAGTTTTTCAAGAACTTTCACAGTAACAATGTTGCAAGACTGATACAGTAAATCTATTCTAAAAATAGGAAATTGTAGGAAATGAATCTATTCTACCTAAATCTATTCCACCTCCCAAGTGGGACCCCTTGGGTGGCTTCTGCTAATCTACTAATGCAAGAAGTATTCCAAAATCACTCTTTCATTAAAATCATTCTTTAGTTACATCAACTAAATAATTCATGAAGAACAAAAAACACACTTGTGAATCTTAAACTAGCATTGTCTATTTCTTCATTACTTTCTTACTAAGATGATCCCAAATCCATTATATAGAGGATTGGATACTTATTAAAAACATAACATAAAAGTCTTGAACAAAAATTGCCAAAAAAGAAAGTCGAAGATCAACCATGACATAGTACATTTACTACTAAAGAATAGAATAACTACTTGCAAAAAATATAGCATGTTAGTCTTTATAGATTTTTTGGAATAATAACTCCTCTGCAGGTGCAGCTTATCCATAGGAATTAATTTGCACTTCATTTTCCACAATTGATCTTCATCATCTTCTTCCTTTAATGTGCTAATCACCACTCTTTGTGTCACTTCTCCATTTCCATAAAATTAGAAACATCCAAAACACATATGCATGATAACATTCCTACTCTTATTCAAATATTAGAACATAGCTTAAAATATCTATATGAAATACTACATTCTATGTATAATATTAAGAAAAGTATGTCATATCTACTATCCATAGGTTTAATAAGTTCTAGTCATATTTGAAATAAGTTTACAAGATATTTAAAACAAATGTTTTGAAAATATTTTTCACAAGGCCCAAAGAGTAAGTTCAAACTATAAAAAGTATATCAAATTTGAGACATTAATATGCCTCATCAACATGTCTCCTTTTCATTATGTTGGGTAGCTTATCTATTGAGCACATTTTTATCATGACATAGAGACTGTAATAGACTCATCTCTAATCTTATGGCTGAAAAGATCTTACACCTATCTCAAATGCTATGGCACATGGGGACACACATCACCACATTCTATAGTTTCCATGTTAAGCATCTTGTATCTTTTTACTGTAAGATTGTGATGATCATTGATCTCCACACTAATCAACTACTGAAATATTATTTTAAAATAGCTTGATCTAAGATGAGGGAAAACCAAAATCTAACACCTGTCATTATGTGACATCAATTCCTTTAGAAACTTGTAGACTGACTGGTCCCACCTTTATATGTGTCCTCAGTTTGTTATGTTTCTTCATTTAAAAGGCTATCACCTTTCTTTGAAAAACATGTGACTATTGTAGATTCAAATTGTATCTTACGAATGACATTTAAATCTTTGTATAAGCGCATTACTGGGCCATAATGAACACATGGTGCTTCTTCACTTCCTCTCTATAGTTAAAACTAGAGCATCTTTTCATAGAGACATGGCAATGTTTTTTGATCATTTTTTGATCTAATAGTTGGGAATAATACCTTAATACTACATGCAGTAAATTGAAAAAAAAATTAGGATGTGCCCCCTAATGCTCTTATGATGACTTCGTTTCCTTTGAAGCTCAAGAGACACTTGGTCCCACCATGTCCATGTGTCAGCATGTCGCATACTCATTTTATTTAAAGAGATTTCACTTTCCTTTAGCAACATGGTGATGACCATTGAAAATTCAAAAATATTCCTAAATCACTTTGAAATAACAAGGCATAAAAAAAGGGCTAATAGTGGCTCTATCTAGGGATGATGAATAATCTATATTCATATGAGGGCTTAGAGACTCTGGGAGAAGTCATGTCCATGAACAAGCAGTTCCAAAATATCTCCACTGTATGAATCCTCTTGCCATCTGGATTCTATCAAATATGGGCCAAGCCATATAGGGTCAAACTTACCATGTCTCCTTTTATCTTCAATTCTTGCATTCCACATTAACACCAAATCTTCATACTCAAATTGTATCTCTACAACCTTCTTATCAAATAAATGTTTCATTTCTAATTACAACTTAGCATTTTTGGTAGAGGCTCCTCTTCTATGTTCAGTCAAACCAACAAGTTTATCCATTCTTTCCTGTATATCATCTATAATGTCCTCTTCATACTTATGGGCACAATTGTATAAACCAATTAGGTTGTTCTGATGCATTCTTTTCTGAATCACATATACCAAATAAAAATGTGACACACCTATTGCTTTCTTGATTGTTACTCTATTAGGCCAAACTACCAAATGTAATTCAGAATCCCATGTCTTTTTGTTGTCATCCAAAGTTTTTTTCATAATCTTTAGCAAACTTTTATTTGTAGATTCATCTTGCTCATTTCCTTGTGGGTGATATGAAGATGATGTTGATCTTGTGATGCCATATTTGTCCTAGAATTATATGAATTCATTAGATCTAAAGCACATCACATTATCAATTATAATTCTCTTTAGACATCCAAATTTGGTGATTATTTTGTTTAGCAAATAAATTGTTCACAACTTTACTAGTAGCTTTTTTGTCAAGAATGAATTCTAGGAATTTTGTAAAATAGTCAGTTGCTACAAGAATCCATGAATAGCCTATACCAGGCTTTTTTGCTATTTCTTCTATAATGTCCATTCCCCATTGTTGGAAAGGTGCTTGAAATTCTACTCTCTTCAAAGGGGTATTCCTAAAAAATATTAGCTTACTAGCAAACCTCTAACAAGGGTCACATTTTTTGACCAAACAATAAGCATCCTTGAATAATCTTGGCCACTAAAAACCATCACTCATCACCTCATGAGTTGTTTTCTTAGCCATGTAATGACTGCCATAGACACCTAAATGCATTTCAATAAGTGTTTTGGCTAATTCTTCATAATCAACACATTTGAATAGCACTCCTTCGAAAAATTTCCACCAGAGTCTCCCATCAATGATAATATATTTTATTGCTTCTAGATTTACAAAAAAAATTTATTGTTAGCTTAATTGGGTCAAGCTTCCATTTATTGTAAATAATAAATGACATTTTTATAGTACTCACAATCATCCATATCACATATATATGGATGATGGTCTTCATCAAAAAGATTTATTTGGTTGGCATCTATATTGGATTGAGCCATTAGTTTAGCCAATCCCTAGCCTTTCACTAATTTTGTTATTTGGATCTCAATATTAAACTCTTGGATCTTGTTTATCTATCTGCACCTCCTACCAGACACCTCTTATTGGGAAAAAATATATTTAACAAAAGCTCCAACGGAAAAAGCTATAACAATAGCACCAACCAAGTAGCACCTAAAAGCTTTGACTTCCTTTACAAGAGCATAAGAATGTTTCTCATTGATATCATACTTAAGTTCTGCAGGTTGGAGTGACTTTCTAAAAAAGGAAATTGGTTTCTCAAAACCTTCTTCATTCTTTTGAAGAAAAAGTGTTGCAACAATATGGAAAGAAGAAAAATAAAAAATGTGCATTAGTTTTGTGTAAGCAAGTGTCCTAAGCATTGGGGCATTCTTTATTGCATCTTTTATTTCTTGAAAGGCCATTGATGATTCACCTTTCCATTTGATTGCTGTCTCTTTCTTAAGCATCTTGGATAGGGGTATGCTAATTTTTGCAAAATTATTTACAAACTCCTCAAGAAGTTTACTTGGCCAAAGAATGATTGAATACCCTTGACATTTTTTGTCTTGGAAAATTTATTTATTATTGCAATCCTCTCTAGATCAATTTTTATTGCATCTTTAGATACGATGTGGCCCAATAGTTTCCCCTCTATGACTCCAAATGCACATTTCTTTAGATTCAAAGAAACTCCATATTCCAAAGCTTTTAGAAAAAAATTATCCAAATGTCTATAGTGATCTTCTTCTTTCTTGGAGTAGGTTGTTAGATCATCTTGGTAAACAACCATGAGTTTGTCTATATATTATACAAAAGCAACATCCATAGCTCTTTGTAAAATGGCCCCTACATTGATTAGACCAAAAGGGATTCTAACATATATATATGTTCCCCATGGAGTTTTAAAAGTAGTTTTGAATTTTTGTTTTTCATCAACCAACACTTGGTTGTAATCAGAAAATGCATCCATCATAGACATACACTCAAAGGTAGTAACTTACTACAACATGGCTTCTATGTTCAATAAACCATAGTTATCTTTAAGAGAAGCAATATTAAGATTTCTAAAATCCATACATATTATAATATCACCATTCTTCTTCCTAACTGGCACTAAACTAGATACCCAAGAAGAATTTATTATGGGATTAATAATTCCTCCTTCTTTGAGCTTCATTAGCTCTTCTTGCATCTTTGCAGCTAGTGTGCGATTAACATGACTCTATTTCTATCTGAATGGTTTGACTTTCTGTTTTAATCAAATAACATGCTTGAACAATTCTTCACTATAAACCTTCAAATAATCATAAGACCATGCAAATACATGTCTAAAATTCCTTAATGGATCAACTAAGGTTTTTCTTACGGCCGGGGATAGAGTCTTGTTGACAATTGCCTAATGAAGATATGTAATTATTGTCATTTATGACAACACATAATGTACATGCTTGTAGAAAACCTTGAAAAATAAAGATACTTAACTTTTGGTACCCAGCCAATTATCTAAGTATGATATTGGTTTACAATAGTGTATTTTTTGTATGTAACTTGTTAGTGACATCTTATTATAACTAAGGAAGTTATATAGAGATATTATACATGTTGATGATGATGTGTATAACCTTAGACATCTATACAGGCTATACAAAAAAGAGATATTCACATTTTACCAGAGAACAAAACAACAAAAAGGAATTATTTTGTTTACAAAATAATTACTTGACCAATTAGGGCCAACATCCTAGATGTTTACTCTAAGTTAGAAAAGTATATTATGTTCTTAGTTGACCTAGTATAAATTTATGAAAAGGCATGGTATGTATGCAAAGGACATCTTGTAAATTCATTTGTGTACCCGGTATACAATTGTATTGTAATAAGTGATATGCGAACTTTATGCAAAGTGATATATGTGAAGTTTTGTGAACCTAATTTTGTGATCCAAGATCTAGTTGATATTAGAGATCAATCAAGAAAGAAGTTACAACACCTATATACCTAAAGACTAATTACTTGTTTGGGTAGTAAGCTCTTCTTGTAATTAGAAGTGCATGTCTGGGTAGTGGGCTCATCCTGCATCTATTGTACTACAACTCCTAATAGGGTTAGAATCTCCTAACAAAGATTCAAAGTCTCCTAACAGAAACTCTCTATGCTAAATTTTCTCATTGACTCCTAACAAGGTCCATCCTCTAAAAAGGAACATATATATCAGTATATTATCTAGTAGGTATTATTCCCATTAGGGTTTTCCCTTGGCCAAGGTTTTCCTAGTTAAAAAAATATGGTGTTATGAGTTCTCTTTATGCATGGTTATTGTATATGTTTAGCATTACTTTTTTACTCTCTTATGAATGATACAAAGTAATTAATAATATCCAGTTGGAAAAAAAAGTCATTAGAATACTAATCACCCCCCACTCTTAGTATTCCCTATTTCTAACAATTGGTATTAGAGAATAGTTACTCAGAAGATGCTTAAAAGTTTGAGTAAGATCCCTATTGATATGGAATAGTTGATGAAGAACCTTGAAGAGGCACTTGAACAAATTGATCTCCTTACTGAAGAAAGAGATAAGCTAAAGGATAGATATGAAGACTCCAAAGTATATATTAGACAATTGAAGGACAAGGTTGAACATCTCAAATCCAAGCCTGAATCTATTGAATCTAAAACTAGTGATGATGATTTTTCAAAATTGAAGACAGAATACAAGATCTTGAAGCATGAATTAAAGATTTCCAATATAAAGTTGACTATGAAGAATGATCCTAGCAAAGTTGAATTTGATTTAAAGACTAAAAATATAGATCTTAGAACGAGTCTGGCAAAGAAGACATTTGAATTTGAAACATTGAAAGAAGACCATGAACAAATTCATAAGTGCAACACTATTGTGAAAGAAGAATTAACTCAGTGAAAACAAAAAATTGAAAAGCTTGATGATTTGATGTCAATACAAAGACCTACCTATGATAAAACTAGTCTTGGTTATGTATTTAACATGTCTCCATAGAAACCTACAAATAGATCAGATCTAAAAGGAAAATATAAATCTAATGATAAGATTGAATCTAGTTAATCTTCTAATAAAATTAAAGATGTTGGAAAAGACAAGGAAGTTGAGATATTGGATGAAACAAAGCAAGTTGAATCTCCTAAAGAAAGTAGGTATGAATTTAAAGGTAAGTGTTTTTCATGTAATGAAATAGGTCATATGAAAAGAGATTTTACAAATAAGTCATTTAATCATGATATAGTTTTTTATTGTCATAATTGTCATGGTATAGGTCATGAAGCAATTGATTGTAGGAAACCTAAATATGATAATGATAGAAGGAATAGTAGAATGTATAGAAATGCTAATCCTACAGATAGAAGAAGATCTAATGAAAGGAAATCGAGAGAAGGAAGATATTATGAATAAAGAAGGCAGATTGTGTGTTATATATGTAACAACTTTGGACATAGCCTAAAATTGTCATGCACCTATTAATCAATAGAATCCTAGAAGTATAACTCCAGTATGTCAGTTATGCACAAACTTTGAACATACAAAAAAGTATTGTAAAATGGAAAAAAACTTCGTAGATAGAAGGAACAATGGAAGAAACTTTGGAAATAGAAGGAACAATGGAAGAAACATCAGAAATGATAGAAGGAATCATGAGAATAACCCTGGAACTAAGAAAGATAATGAGGAACAAAGAAATGTAGTAAGTGATCTTTGAGAAGAACTCAATGAGGCATTCATAAAAGGATTAGACATCTTAGATGAGAAGTTAGAAGATGGTGAGACAAGAAGATCAAAGTCAGTAACTATGTTTGATTCAACTAAGTTTAATTAAGCTTGTTCACAACACCATAATTTGAAACTTCATTTAGAGATTGAAGTACGGGTAACAAAGTTGGGTAAAGGTGTGTCGAGATAAATTTAGACTATAGCTAAACTCACTTACAATTTGGAGCTTATCAAAACATCTTACAAAGGAATTAAGAGTTACTATTATAACATAGAAAGCTAATTCTACAACAAAAGATGAAAATTATTTTTTACAGAGAATTTCATGGAGAAAAGATTCTTGGAGCACTCTCATGATGCAAGAAAGCTATGATATATTTGATTTCAAAATGTGATTGATAGCTTTTTGTGTTTGTAAAGCATAAAATTAATGAAAGTATGAATTGAATGAATAAAGTGGAGTACATACATGATTACCTCTTCATTGTGATTACATTAGAAGCATAGAGCACTCAAAAGTGACTTGACAAGGTGATTTCAAACTAAACCCTATTTTCAGAAAGAGGTATTTTGTCATTTATTTGTAGAATTTCTTTGATAAATTTCATATTTGATAAAACCATGGATATGTCAATAATTCATAATGTTCAGAATGAGGAGAGACTAAAATTGAAGGTTGTTTCTATGAAATCCATAGGAGGGAACCCTAATTTAGCATTATCTATTATTCTGAACAACGTAGTATATTTGGAAGATGTAGGAAGTTAGTGTAATAGCAAGTTTGAAACTATTGGAAGTGAGTATATGAAAAAAGATATGGAAATTCCCTTTGACCATGGTATGTTAGTAAAGCTCATATTTGAACATTTGAAAGAACTAGACCTATTCAAATATCACTTCTACCGAGAATTGGACATTGAAGAATGGACTTAGATCATACTAAGTAGAACTCGTGATGGAAAATTATGGATGGAAGACAATGTAGTTGAAATTTTAGCTAACCTTATTCATGAGGTGACTAGTCTTAGAAAAAAAAGTAGTGCACCTATAGGTGACAAACTAGTTAAGAAGAAGGTTGAGAGCTACACTAAGGTAGTTTATAATGGGAAGGCCATGGTGATCAACACCATTAAACAAGATGATATAAGATTTCCAAGTAGAATCATTAACTATTCTATTTGTGCAAGTTCTAAGATTGATGAATTGTCAGTAGGATTCATCTATGTAGCTTATAAGATTTGTGTTGAGAAAAAACAAGCTAACCTAAGTGAAATTCTAAGAATCCAACTTCTTGAAAACTTAGAGAAAATCAAAAGGACCAAGAATGGTGAGTTTAGATTTTAGTAATTGATCAATCGTATATTATTTCTTGTACTTAAGAGATTTCCATACTTATCAATCACAAAGATTATGAGTAGTGAGAGATGTACCATGGAGAAGATTATAGATGTATGTAGAAGACATCTAGAAGAAAAAATCTTGGATAGTAGAAATTTAATCATGAAAACATTTTAGAATGGGATAAACTTGCACTTGTAGAAAGATTCAAAAATGATATATGTGTTATGGTTGATACAAATTTAACTCATATTCAAGCAGTAGAACCTAGGAAAACATTCCTTGATCCATTAGGTTATGAGTTAAGTGATAATGTAGCAATTGGATATATTGATCTATTGTTGAACTTTGAGAAGGACCAACTTGAGTATAGATTTGGGAAATATGAAGAGATTACCCAATCAACTCATCAAGCATCCTTAGAGAAATCATCTCATTGAGACAATAATGAAGAAAGCTCTAGCTAAGGAAAGTATGATAGAAAGTGAGTCATGGGAAGTTAGACAGACAAGAAATAAGGAATAATGTATGTGCAACCATTATTAGTGTCTATTGCAAAAACTTCTTTAAAAAAAAGCATTTAATATGTTGTAGTATCAGCTGAAAAACCATGTGAGCCGAACAAAAAATTTGAGACATTAGTAGAAGTTATGACCATCAAAACTAAAAGAGTCAAGCAACAAGCTACCAGACTAGGAAAAAGACAGAAGTCATTGTTCACACTTGTGGAATCCAATGAAGAAGGAGAACAAGAAGAAAAATAGGTAGAAAAAGTTACTATTTCTAAATAGATAGCAAGAAAGGCAAGGCAACCTTGGAAGTGGAAGATTGAGAAGATTAACTTGCCATTGCAAATGAAGGGAAGTTTGTTCAAGTGAATTTTTTTTATAATTTATATAATGGTATTGAGAAAGATCATATTGATATATCTACTATAAGATATATTATTTCTGTCAATCTAAAACTTAAATATATTAAAGGCACAATAAATCAAAAATTCTATGACAAACTTATAAAGAAGAAAGCACTAGCTCAAGAAGAGGATATAGAACTTTGGAATTCTATGATAAGGACAATATGAAAAAAAATAATGAGGAAGAAGTCAAGAATTTGTTAATTAGGCTAGCATCCTACTTGAGGAACAAGGTGAGACCATTTCTATTTATGGTGGGTGAGAAGGATACAATAAGGAATGAAATAGCCACAACTATTAGTCACATGATGAAAGAGTCAAAGGCAACACATATTTGGAAGTTTTAGTAAGTGGTGACACTATGTAGATTGACTAGACCAATATTACCATCAACATTGATGACACAAAGCCTTTTGGGATTTTTAATCAACCTAAATCTCAGGATGAAGATATTCAAGATCAATTGAAACAAATTGAAGAAGAAAAGAGGCTATTAGAGGCAAAAAAGAAAAAGATTGAAGAAGCCAAGAAAAAATTGCTTGAAGAAGAAATGAAAAGGAGAGTAGAGGAAGAAAGACAAAAAGAGTAGAGGAGAAAGAAAAGAAAATGAAGGAAAGAAAAGAAAAATAGGAAGAAGAGAGAAGAAAAAAGGAGGTAGTAGAGAAGAAGCAAAGGGAAGATGAAACTAAACCATCTAGTTCATCTACTCCACTTTACTTGCTAGCCTAACAAGTGATGATGATGATCAAATTGATTGAGAAGAATAGAAAAGTAAAGATCTTACAAACCTTAATGGAGGTAACTAATAGATTATATAGTACTCTAGAAATCAAGCATATAGACGTAGATCCTAAATAGAGGGCGCACGTAGTGTTAAAATATTTTGATGAAGAATTTACAAATTTTTTGAATGTTGCAGAGTCAAAGGCCTAGATTTCACATGATGCTAATTTATTTAGCACCATTTTTTAGAATATCAAGAATGATTTGCTAAGTTTTGATACTTGTATCAAGGAACTTTGGAGATGTCAACAAGATGAAAAGGTATTGTACATTAAGTGTACTTTATCTCATAAGTTGACTAAGGATTTTGACAACAAGATTGAAGGAAAGTTGAGTGAGCTAGAAGCTCTATCAAGCTAGATACAACAACCTTCCAACAAAGTTGATGACTTAGAAGAACAAGAGGCTAGTATTCATAGTGATATCATGAAACTAGAACTTGAGAAAGAAAAAACTTTGAAGAGATTATCAGAATTCAAAGAGTCTATTTCTCTGAAGATGTCTATTACTAAGAGACAGTTGGAGGAGTGTGTTAAAGCCAAGTACACCTATTCAAACTTCTTATACTCTGATCTCAATGCAATTGAGATTGCATCATATGCACTATGTGCAATTCTCACTTCTACTGAAACAACCAAGGATACATGGATAAAAGTTTTAAATAGTCTCAAGGTAAGTTTTGATGATTGCATGAAAATATTATCAGTTTAAGGAAGATGAAAAAAGTTTTTGACAGTAGATGAATAATTTTTTACAGTTTTTGACATCTTGACCTTTGTCGTCGATATCAAAGAGGGAGAAGATGATGCAAAAGAAAATTGTAAGGTAAGGTATGAAATCATATCAAAAGGGGGAACATATGTAGGATGACTAAGTTGTAAAAGATGATTAATGTATTGATACTATATTGTTTTGACAAGTTTTTGATACTTAGTCAAATTTTCCCTATTTTGTTTCCATCAATGCCAAAGAGAGAGATTGTTTAAAATTGACTAATAAAGATATGTAATTTTTTTCATTTATGGTAACACATGATGTACAGGTTTGTAGAAAACTTGAAAAATAAAGATACTTAGCTTTTGGTATCTAGAAAATTATCTAAGTATGTAATTGGTTTACAATAGTGTATTGTTTTGTATGTAACTTGTTACTGATGTCATATTATGACTAGTGAAGTTAGATAGAGATATTATACATGTTGATGATGATGTGTATAACCTTAGACATTAGTATGGACTATACATAAAAGATATATTCATGTTTTACCATTGAATAAAATAGAAAAATTAAAGGAAAGGAATTATTTTGTTTACAAAATAATTACTTGACTATTTAAGGCTGACATCTTAGATGTTTATTGTAAGCTGGAAAAGTTTATTATGGTCTTAGCCAACCTAGTAGTGATTTTTGAAAAGGCATGGTATTTATGCAAAGGACATATTACAAATTCATTTGTGTATTCAGAGTGAAATTTTATTGTAATAAGTGATATGAAAAATTTCTATGAAGTGAATATGCGAAGTTTAGAGAACCTAATTTTGTGATCGGAGATCTAGCTGAGGTAAGAGATCAGTCAAGAAAGAAGTTACAACACCTATATACCTATCTACTATATTAAAACTCCTAATAGGGTTGGAATCTTCTAACATGGATTAAAAGTCTCCTAACAAGGACTCTCTATACTAAATTTTCTCATTGACTCCTAACATGGTCTATCCTCTAACAAGGAACATATATGTTAGTAAATTATCTAGTGGGTATCATCCCCACTAGGGTTTTCCCTTGGCCAAGGTTTCCCTAGTTTAAAAAATGGTGTTTTGATTACATAAAAATAGGTTTTAAAGGACTTGAGACCTTGTACAAAGTATCATAGAAATTAAAGCATAGAATGTCAGACAACAAAAGGCCTCAAAGCCAAAAAGGAATAGACAAGACAAGCCAAAAACAAGAGGCTAGAAAATAAATATACATGAAAAGATAGCAAAAGGAAAGCAAAAGGATAGCCCTAGGATAGCTATAGAGTCTTCAAAAGGTCTGTTGATTGGTCTTCCAAAATGTTCATATTTTCTATAAAAGCTTTCATGTCATCTAGCATTTTAGCTTCCACACCCTCATTCTTCTTAGAATTATCCCTTGTGCACATGCTCAAGCTCTGATCCTCTTTTATAGCATTAGAGTCTTGGCCTTTACCCTATTCAAGCTTGTTCAATAGGGTATTAAAGTTGTTAGCCATGGTCTTCAATATAGTGTAGCTTTGATTTTCCAATTTCTTAACCATTTTCTCCAAATTACCTAATCTAGTATCCAGACCATCCATCTTTTTATAAAGATCTTTTCCTAGCTTATCTAAATTTTTGTTCATGGCTTCAAGAGGTGGCACATGATTTATCAAATTATTTACCTCTTATGTGTTGCCTATAACCTTAGATAGTCTATTAATGTGTTGATCTAGTGTTCTCTCCCCCCTTGTCATCTTGTTGAGTTGATCAAAATCCCTTGAGATGTCCTACATTTTTTTCTTTAGGGTGCCAATATCCTTCATCATTATCTCTGGGTTACCAAAGATTCCTTTCAAAAAACCCTAGTCATCAACATCCTTGTTATGCTCAAAGAAGTCTTCATGCTCCCCCTATTTATTCCTACCTATCTCTGTCTCCTTAATTCTTTCTCAACATCTACATCTTGAGCAAGCACTTTCATTTTTTCTTTCCACCCTCTTAATTAAGAGTTCCTCATCAGAGGGGACAAAATCACTTTCAACATTCTTCCCCTTGTTTCCTGAAACCTTACCTAATGTTCCTCTCTTCTCAATACCCTCTCCCTACTCCTCTTCAGAATCACTATCTTGTTTTGATTCAATCTCATTTTCCTTCCTTTTCTTCCTAGATAAGTTCCTAGGATCAAATTTCCTCCTCTTCTTCATTTCAACCTGAGCAATTTCATCCTTCGTATCCTCATCAGATTCCTCCTCTAGTTCACTTCCTTCTGTCTCACAATCTAAAGATTTCTTTCTCTACCAAGGCCCATCCACTTTCTTGGATTTTAGAATTTTCATTACTAAAACCATTAACCCCTCATGATAAGCATGATCACCCTCAAGATCATTTTGAATAGCTAGAATAGAACTGCCCAAAGGTTGTCTAGGGTAAAAGGGTAAATTTAGCCTAATCCTATGCTTAAAATGGTTAAGCAACATGAAATGGCGACCATATATCTTAGTAAATAGATGATATAAAGTAAGATACTCTATCACCATGAACATAACAAATATCCAAGGGTGAGAAATAGAGCTAGGGCTAAAGTATGAATTACCAATTTTCACCAACATTTTGTGTTCCTTAGTCATTTCTACAAACACTTCAACCACCCGATCTGAAAGCTTCCTATCCTGGTAGAAGTTAATACCCTATGTGTCAAATCTTCATTACTTTAGCAATAATATCTTTAGAAACCTCCATCCTCCAACTACCCACCAATATACTCCCATCTTTCTATGTTTTGATGAATTGCCAAGTAATGGAAGGGTTACTGCCTTTCAATTTCTCCATATATCCTATAAAATTCCCTTACTCTAGTATGCCCCAAATCACACTATTCTTCTTCCACTCTTTGTAGCATGTTAGTTCAATTCTCTTTCTTCTTCCTCACATGTTCTTCACACTAAAGCAATAGATTTCACTTCTCAAAAAACCCCACTATAAAAACAGGCTAGAGTCAAAATTGCAACCAAGGATTTAAGTGGAAAAAAAGACCCGCAATCCATGTGGTATTGAATGACAATACACTACCCTTCTCATAATACCCCACCACTTCTCAATCCTACGCATATCATTATTAGTCATTGATGGCATATTCATCATTAATGAAACATTTTTGTTTACTTCTATATTGGTCATGCTCAATCAATAAAAGCCCCTTAGTAGGACTAATATCACTTTGATTCCAAATTAGCTTTTCATCACTCTTGTGTGCCACATTAGCTACCTAGTTAGTAACTTGATTAGTTTCTTTGTACTTGCAAGTGAAAACATATTTTTCAAAGGAATTGATAAGATCAATGACCTTTCCTATAATATTATTAATAGTTCAAGAAGGATTAGTAACTTTATTAAGACAATTAATTATATTAAGGGAGTCTCTCTCAAGTTAGATCTTATTCAAATTCAAACTTGTAGCATGGCTAAGGCCATAGAGCGCCACACTTGCTTCTGCCACATGGTTAGTTTGAAACCCAATAGGAATGGCCATTCTAGCTAATCTATCCTCATTCATATTCCTAATAATGACACCACATCATGTTGTTCTTGGGTTTCCCATCAAAGTTAATCTTATACCAATCCTTCAGAGGACAATCCCATCTTGCCAAATCCCTGAAGTTAGGCCCATTTTGCACTAGACTAAGACCATCCAGCACTAGACTAAGACCATCTAAATTCCAATTCTGAAACACTAATTCTTCGCAAGTATTTTGAGTTTGGTGCCCTTTTCCACAAGATCTGATATTCTCAGACACCATATTCTTAATCTTACAGAATAACTGACCTAGATTAGTTTCCTTACCCCTAAACACCCCAAAAAAAGAATCAGAGGATAAAATCCCACAACCTGATAACCAAAGTATTAGTAGATGGAGACTTCCAACCATTGATAAAATCTTGGAAAACCTAGGTAATATTCAACAAGCTATAAACCTTTTTGCATAATCTTCTAGTATAAGAACAATGAATAGTCATATGGTTAGCTGATTCCTCAGCTTTCTTACATAGATAACATCTATTGACAATGTTAAACCCTCTCTTCAACAAATTGTCCATTGTTAGAATTGTATCCTACAAAAGAATGCAAAAAAATATTTTAACTTTGGGAATCATACCTTTAAACCAAGCTTTGGCCCAGCAAGGATCTTGATGCTCTTCAAAAGAATTAGCATAAACCAAAGACACAAAAAAAACCCATTAGGATTATATTTCCATAGTAGAGCATCCTCCTCTTGTCTTAGAAAGACAACATTCATAATATTGTTGAGATCATTAAGATATTTATCCACTCTATTGAGGTTAACCCAATTATTCTCCCCCCAATAGTCTTCAACAAAAATCCTAGAGATTCTTGCACTGCTCCATAAAGTCATTCCATCTTTGATTAGAATTGAGGGAGTGATCAGGAATCCAAATATCATCCCAAAAAAGAACAGTTCTCCCATTTCCCACCTTCCATTTGACCGCTTTATTTAGACACACATATACATGCATACATACATACATACATACATACATACATACATACATACATACATACATACATACATACATATATATATATATATATATATATATATATATATATTTATTTATACATTTATATGTATATTCATAGTTACATATATAGTTTATACATATATTTATCTTCATTATTACCATTTTCATCTATTATTTTGTGATTATTCTTATTCCCTCATTATTGCATTATTATTTTTGTCATGATTATCACTACCACCTTCTTCAATTTTTGTTTTTGTTTTTCTCTTGCTTGTTTAATATTTCCTTGGTCATTTTTATCCATTTCACTATTGCTTTTTGTGCTTTAATCTCTCTTTTTCTTGGTTTTTGGGTTGACCAATTTTTATTTCATTTCATTTATTATTGTTTTTTTTGTCTCTCTCTAGGTTGACCTTGTGCGTTGATCTTTGTGTCCCTCTTCTCCTCATAGACTTGCTTTCTCACATATATTGATCAACAACTAATCATTTATCTCCTCTAGCCCTTCACATCCTAATGATGGATCATTAAGTGAGATTTGAAAGTTTGATGCAAAAATATGGCACACAATCAAATCTATAATATGCATCTCTCCCCCTCTATTTATAATCTGCTTTTTTTTTTGTGCATATTTATAAATCATTAAACCCCCTTGTAAAGTCTCATTATTAAGGAAGAATTTAAGATCTTGATTCTCACTATTATATTTATCATTCCAAATGTCTCTCCATTCTCTTACCTCTTTATACCACCTCCATATCAGCTTGGCAAGAAAAGAATCATTCATAGAGGCAACTCTTCCAAGACTAAGGCCACCTTTATTGAAAGGCATGCAAACTTTCTCCCATGCAATTAAAACCAATATTTTCTTCTTTTCCATACCGGTCCATAAGAAAAGTTTTTGAATTTTCTCAATTGCCAAAGAAAACTTTCTAGGGATCTTAAAAACACTCAAAGCATACAATGCAACATTTTGTAAGGTGGATTTGAGAACAATAACCTTACACACCTGGCTAAGGAGGGACCCTTTCCACCCAGCTAACTTTGAATGGATTTTATCAATCAATGAACTCCAAAAAATATTAGGTGGGTCCAAACAAAGGGGTAAACCAAGATAAGAGCCTAGTAGGGTACCAGTCTCACAAACAATAAGTCTTTTAATTTAATTCTACCTAGATTATCATTAACATTGATGAAATATATCACACTTTTATTCCAGTTGATAATTTGTCCAGAAGCTTGCTCATAATCCTCAAGATCTTTCTTGATATTTCTTGCATTCCTAATAGAATATTCTCCCATCACATTAGAGTCATCAACAAATTGTTGATGAGAACAGGTTAATTCTTTAGATTAGGGTTTGAGCCCAACAAAATCCCCCACAGATGCCATTTTCTCCACAAATCTACCTAAGTATTTAGCCATGAGAATGAAGAGGATAGGTGAAAGCAGATCCCCTTGTCTCAAACCATGAGAAGCCTAGAAAAGAGGGGTTGGAGATCCATTAACAACAACAAAGAAGGTGGTAGAGGAAACCAACATAAGGACTAGCTCCCTAAATCTCTTATTAAAACCAAAGGCTTCCAACCCTCTTTGTAAAAAGGCCCAATCCACACTATCATAAACTTTAGACAAATCAATTTTAAGAAGGAACCCCTCTCTCTTGGACATGGTAAGGGGATAAATATTCTCATCTACCAAGATGATAGAATCCAATATCTATCTACCAAGAACAAACCCATTCTACTATCTGGAAATTATGTTAGGAAGAAAAGATAAAATTCTAAGCATTAGCACTTAAGTTATAACTTTATAAAAAGAGTTACAAAGACTAATTGGTTTAAACTGATCGATGCAATCAACACCAGGCCTTTTAGGAATCAAAGCAAGGAGAATACCATTCATCTCCTTGAGAATTTTCCTTGATCCAAAGAACTCCTTAACCCCATTACAAACATCTTCTTGGATGATACACCAATACTTGTGGAAAAAAAAGAAAGGGAACCCATCTAGACTTGGTGCCTTGTCTCCATCAAAGGAGAAGATAGCCTAGGTAATTTTATCATTAGATGGAATGGAAATGAGGAATTTATTCTATTCCTCTAAAATACAATTTTGGATACAATCAAGAAACATTTTCTTCTTATCCTTATCTAGATTGGGATCACCTTTCAATAAATTATTAAAAAAATTAGTGGTTTCCCTTTTTATAATCTCCTCATCCTCAATAAGAACCTGAGTAGCAATAAGTCTAGAAATTCTATTAGTCATTCTATGATTCAAGTTAGTCATATGAAAGTACTTAATATTCTAATCATCTTCCTTCAAAAAAACTTTTCTAGATAGTTGTCTCCAATACATCTCCTCCTTAGTGATAATATCATGCAACTTAGTCAATTTCAAGCTCTCCTCTTCCCTGGACACTATCCCATACCCTTCTACCTAAATACTATCTTAAATCTCTTTAAGATCATTAATAACCTTCCTTTTATTGTCAAATATTTTCCCAAAGGTATCCTTATTCCATCTTTTTATATTCCTTTTAACATTTTTCAACTTATTAGCAACTTTAAACATAGCAGTACCCTCCACTTGAATGCTCCACCATTCCTTAACAAGGTTTTCTAGTCCTAGATGAAGAGTCCACATTTTTTAAACCTAAAGGGATAATTCTTCTTATAAGTTAAAGGATCAGCCATATGGAAAATGGGGTATGATCTGATCCAACTCAAACCTGAGCAAAAGGAGAACATTTATATTTCAAAATCCATTCACTACTAATAAGGGCTCTATCTAATCTGACTTGGATGAGGTCCCTTTTGGATCTTCTATTGGTCCAAGTCTAATCAACCCCATGCAAATCCATATCATGCAAGAGATGATTATCAATAAAATCCATCAACTCCAATCTATTATCCAAGTTAGTCTAACTTCCTCCCATCTCCTCATTTTCTTTCAATGGAGTATTAAAATCCCCAATAATGATCTAGTTTTCATCTACAAATTTTTTTTCTCTAATTGGTAAGGGCTTCCTAGAGTGCCTTTATACCCCATTTGGAATTGGGAGTGGATACATTAGTGAACACCCAAGAAGAGCCATCCTTAGAATTGCTAAATCTAATGTTCATCATATTTCTATTCTAAGAGATAAATTCCCCATTAATACATTTTTCATTCCAATAAACCACCACACCACTTGAGACCCCATCACAATCACTTCCAATGATCATACCTCCTCGAAAAAATAAAAGACCTTCAACTTTATCCTTTAACATTTTTTTTTCTTAAATAAGAACTGTTGGTGTAAATAAGTATTTGCTTATTACACTTACTTAAGTTTTACTTAGGTTAATGCATTATTTAATTATTTTGCATTATTTTATTATTATTTTAGGTGAGACACTTAGGAGTTTGTGTACTCTCATTTAGTTATGCAATTCTAATTATGCACATGGTGTCTACAACATAGGAGTATGCATCATTCACTGAGTTGTCATGTTGACAACACAGTTATCAACACTCCTCATTTAGCACATGTTGTCTACTCCACTAATTTACGTGCTACACCATTGTAGGCTTATCCTCACATCATTGCACTTAATCCCATGCTTAATGGAGGATAATCCATATCTGGTGGACATGTGCCTGGTTGTATGACATATCATGATGCTAACTTCTATGCATTCTAGAAGCTCTCTTGAGGCCTTTATATTCAGGCACTCCTAGTGTACTTTGAATCTAGTTATTGAATGAATATCATCATTCTGATCATACTCTATCTTTTTTGGTCTACTGTGTGCTTGTGTTAAGTTCTTTAGTTCTTGGGTGAATTCTGGCCTAAGCCAAATTCTTACATAGTATTAGAGTTGAGGAGGATTCTCATCACGTAACCATTCGAGACCGTTCATGCTTAAGCACCTCAACACGAATTTAGAGGATCCATAGAAATTGGGAGCATCTAGAGCCAGTTCTGACCTCTTCATTGCATCCAGAGCATCAATTCGATGAAGATCAACTATAAATTTGGCTATATTTGGTAAAAGTTGATTGTGAGGCAAATTTTTTTTGCAAACCGGCACCTGAAGGCACCAATTTGCAATTGGGTATGGTCATTTTCAGATCTATATTTCATTAATTTCATATCTAAATCAATTTTTATTTCTTTGCCAATATTGGATATCTTTTGAAATTATTATTGCCTGGTGAGAAAAAAATTGTAGAGTCGAGGAGTCAAATCTCGACCCTACAACTTTGGTGGAAGTTTTATTTTATTCGCAGGGTTTTATTTAATTGTGCGGGTAATACTATAATCTATGAGCTGTATCAATTGGTGATAGCAAAAATCTGGCAGACATCAACAATTGACAGTCGTCACAACATTTCCGATGGATACCAAATTTTGGTGACGTCGAAGGCCTCACCGACCAGCTATTTCCTTCACCCGTGGCCGTTTGAGTGTGTTTCTATGAGGACTATTATTTAAACAGTCCGCAGACACTAGAACTCACAAATGTGGGGTTAAACTTTTAAATATCCAAACAACTCTGGCAATGCAATTAAAATTTGGCATCAGTAATCAAATTTTCGGCTGGTGGAGGAACATTCTGGAAAAATTGTGCCCATACACAGTGACATGTGGTGATTTGTTACTCGCCCACATGGATAGCAAAGCCCAGCTGCACAGTCCTAGACATGTCACAGAGTACCTATGTACAATTAGCATCATAGTCAAATCTAACTATGCAGCACAGTTAGCATCATAGTCAGATCTGACTATGCAACATAGTCAGCATCCCAGTCAGATTCGACTCATCTGCCACGTCTACATCTAGTAAGCTCACCTAATCAGCACATGTCATCCACCATGTGGATCATTGTACATTTTCATACATGATGACATTATGCTGACATCATCAGAGGGCAGAGTTTTGCTAACATCATCATTTTCCTGTCTTAAATTTGATGCTCATCTGGATGTCATCACAGGAAAAATTATAACTACTGCAATGGCCATATGATCATCAAATTTAGCCCCATCTTTTGCTAGTGCAACCCCTCACCAAATTCATTTTGGTTTTTTTAGTCCGACTTTAGGAGGTTATAACTCGCACATCCGGACTCCAAATGAGGTGCAATTTTTTTGAAATTGGGTAGAATTTTCTAAAACATTTAGTGGTGCAACTATTTTCTAGTTTTGGTAGATGGATTGTTTAGAAATTGCATTTTTTGGTGACTATACCTGTATAATCTTGCATTTTGCAACTTCAAACGCTTTGTACGAGCACATCTAGAGTCAAAAAAAGTTCCTTTTTCTTGAAAGTGCATATTTTTTTGTCTACTTTCCAGATCTAGCATCAGATTATACTGTTGTGTGGACAAAATTGTCACTTTCAGCAATAGGACCTTTCTTTGCATTGTAATAATTTAGAATTGTAGCACATTGTAAAGTTTCAGATTTGTACTCTATTAAAAGGTTGTAATAAACAAAATCAGAAGTCCACGAAGGCCAAAATTGGCAAGTGGCCCATTATAATCACATTACTGATAAAGTTTCCAAAGCATCTATTTTGGTGGGGGGTTTCTTGATTTAGTGAAAAGGGGGGGTGTTCTTGTTGTTGTGTTCTCTCTTTTATGCACATTTCTTTCATTTTCTGCATTATGGGAAACTTTAAGTTTCCTAATTTAACTCCTCATAACTATGCTCCATGGTTAATCAAAATGTTGTATCACTTAATGCATAATAGAGTTTCACAATATGTAGATGGTACTCTTTCTAAACCAGCAGGTGATAATGTGTTTGCAAGTGATATTTCAAATTGGGTAGCCATGGATAGGAAAGCCCTAGGTGATATATGTTTGGGGGTAGATGATAAAATCATGTATCAAATTAATAAATGTACTACATCCAAGGAAGCTTCGGATACCCTCAAAAGCCTTTATGGTAAAGTGTCTGAAGAGGATGTGTTTAAGATTGAAGATGAGCTTGTATCCTTAGATCCTAAGTCGTATGACTCAATACAGGACTTTATAATCAAGGTGAATGAATTAAGGACAAAGCTTACTGATTGTGGGAATTCTATCAAAGATGACAGAACAATCTATCTCATACATAACAAGTTTCCATTGGAGTATTCCACATTTGTATCTTCTTTTAACACCTCAAAGACTACCTTAGGGTTTGCCTACAAGAAAGTCACTTTTGATGAATATGCAAAACTGTTGGATGATGAAGAAAAGAAGTTGAAATCAATGTGGATTCTCAAATCACCTTAGTCCAAAGCATATGTGGCCAATGAGGG
Organism: Cupressus sempervirens; assembly: GCA_028749045.1. Classification (NCBI taxonomy): domain Eukaryota; kingdom Viridiplantae; phylum Streptophyta; class Pinopsida; order Cupressales; family Cupressaceae; genus Cupressus; species Cupressus sempervirens. Next base: position 504,196,058 of record CM053786.1, read on the forward strand.
TTCTCAATATTCAGCCGGTCAATCTTCAAATAAAGGAAAGGGTAAGAAAAAATGGAAGAGCAAATCTGAGGATGCAGAAAAGACAACACAACAATCCAATCAACAAGGCAAGTCCTCGAATTCCAACAAGAAAGGGGACAACTACAATAAGGAGAAGAAGAAGTGTGCTTATTGCAAGAAAATGGGTCATGAAGAGCATGAGTGTTATCTCAAAAAGATTGATGAATTGACCAACATCATGAAGAAACATAATGTTCCATTGCCTAATGCTTACAAGGATAAAGGATCATCTTCAAATTCTAAGGGAAAAGGGCAAGCATTCATGGCAAATGCAAACTCTTCAAAGGAATGGATATTTGACTCAGGTGCCTCATATCATATGGGTTCTTCAAAGGAGGATTTTTCTTCAATAAAGCACTCAAAGGTACCGCACATCTTCATGGGGAATGATAGCAAAATGGAAGTTGAAGGAAAAGGAAACGTGGACATGGAAAATGGAGAGTTTCAAGAGGTTCTCTATGTTCCAAACCTAAGTTCAAATCTTCTATCAATCTACCAGGTCACTCACTTTGGAGATGGACATAGAGTTGAGTTCCTTCTTGACTCGGTAAAAGTGCACAGTCTTAAAGATGATTCCTAGGTTGCAGTGGAGAAAGTGAATGATCACAAGAGGTTGTACTCTTTCTCCCATTTTGTGCCAAAGTCTCCTTCAAAAGCCTTGTCATCTCAATCCAATTCAAGCATGCAATGATGGCATGAGCGATATGGTCATCTTGACTATCACTATCTTTAGCAACATTGCACATACCACATGGTGAAAGGTCTACCTCAAATCAACTTTTGTAAGGGTGAGTGTTCAAGAGATTCAATGGATATGCAGCTAGAGGGGAAGTTACAAAGAGGGAAGTCTTCCAGAGAAATAGGTGTTCTACAGATGGTTCACATGGTATTAGCAGGTCCTTTTACATTCAGCCAGGGTCACTACATACTTACCTTAGTTGATGACTTTTCAAGGTTTACGTGGGTCTACTTTTTACATAGTAAAAATGAAGTGTTGGACACATTTCTAGCCTTCAAGGCTCATGTAGAATGGAAATCTAGGAAAGCCATCAAAGTACTCTGCATGGATAATGGAAACATGGATGTGAACAAAAGACTTAAAGACCTTTGCAGACATGAGGGAATTGATCTTCAGACTCCTACAACATTCAGTCTGCATAAGACAGATGTTGTAGCTTTGAGGATTTTCACTCTTAAGTCTATGGAAAGTTGTGTGATTCATGCCAAGTCTCTCGATCCATCATTAGAAGTCGAAGCAATCTCAAGTGCCACTCACATTCTTAATCATTCTCCTGATCTAGTCTTAGATGGAAAAACTCTTTTTGAGGCATGGTGCAGTAGAAAACCTATTGTGACACACTTCAGAGTCTTCGATTGTCCTGCATGGGCAAAGAGATCTTCCAGGGGATGCAAGGCATAGTCATCTTGGCCTTGTACCTTCATTGGTTATGAAGATAGTGTGAAGGCATGTAGACTTCTAGATCCTGAGACACATTGGATATTTGTGGAGAAGGATGTATACTTTGAGGAAAGTTCACCAAGCTTGTCCTCTACTCCTCTTCATACATCATATAGTGTGGATACTGATAGTGACACCAGCAATAGTGCTTCAATAGATTCAAACACATGGAGTTCTATCAATAGTTATAGTGAGAGGTCACTTCATCAATTTAGTCCACATGCAAACATCGCCACAATGATAGGTCGAGAACGACAGGGTACATCTAGTCTTCCAGATACAAGTTTAGTGATAGATTTGGAGGATAGTATTGATGATTTACCTCTTTTTCTTGATGTAGAATTACCTTCTTCAATTGTCATGAGGGTTCCATCTGACTCTCTTGTTCATTCTCTACATGATCAATCCTCATAAGTTGAAGTGATTGTGGATACTTATGATCAACAGTTGTAGCAGGGTTCTTCATCAGTTGTAGAGACATACTATTCTTTGGGATAGTTTCTTCAGTCAGTTGAGCAGGTTTCAGAGACATCACTCATTCATGGGATTCTTTCCACACACAGTGGAAGCTTCTCATTTGTACCCTTGGTATTGTTTCTTCCTAAGGGGAGGAACACCATTCTACAGTCTTGGATTAGCTTCTTCATCAGAGCAGTCACTGTTTGACATTCTTCTTTGGGGGGGGAGCCCATCCTATCTCTCTACCTCTTCTCATCATTCTCTTATGTATATATTGGATGTATGTCATAATGGGGGGGTCTTGATTACTCCATCCATCGATGCATCCTTCTTTATCTCTCTTTTTGGGGGAGGGTTTTTCCCATGAGGTTTTCCCTCTTTCCCTACTTTATGGGAGATTGCATATCATTATGTACATGGGTACCTAACATGGCCTAGTAGCTGGGACCCATCCTACATATCATCCTAGATTTTGTAAGCTTAAGAGCATTCCCCTAAGTTGCACTTAAGGGGGGGTGTTGGTGTAAATAAGTATTTACTTATTACACTTACTTAATTTTTACTTAGGTTAATGCATTATTTAATTATTTTGCATTATTTTATTATTATTTTAGGTGAGACACTTAGGAGTTTGTGTACTCTCATTGAGTTATGCAACTCTAATTATGCACATGGTGTCTACAACATAGGAGTATGCATCATTCATTGAGTTGTCATGTTGACAATATAGTTATCAACACTCCTCATTTAGCACATGTTGTCTACTCCACTGATTTGCGTGCTACACCATTGTAGGCTTATCCTCACATCATCACACTTAATCTCATGCTTAATGGAGGATAATCCATATCTTGTGGACATGTTCTTGGTTGTATGACATATCATGATACTAACTTCTATGCATTCTAGAAGCTCTCCTGAGGCCTTTATATTCAAGCACTCCTAGTGTACTCTAAATCCAGTTATTGAATGAATATCATCATTCTAATCATACTCTGTCTATTTTGGTCTACTATGTGCTTGTGTTGAGTTCTTTAGTTCTTGGGTGAATTATGGCCTAAGCCAAATTCTTAAAAGAACAATATCTCGTTTGTTATCCCTAATCATATTTTTCACTATATCTTGCTTGTGAGGATTATTTAATCCTCTGATATTCCATGTTATAAACTTTATTTCTTATGAAAAGATTTTGAATCTAAGATAGTCCTATGTGTACCATCTACTATACTCCTATTAGTCTTCACTATTCTTCTTTGCACATTGGAGGGTCTTCCTGCAGAAGTAAGAGATTAACCAACATCTCCCACTTTGATACCTTTCCCAGATGGTGCTAAAGGTAAACAACAATCCCTAGCCTTGTTTCTCTTAAGATCACCTTTTTTAATGCCTTTTCCAGATGGTGTGTTGGAGAGATCATCTATCTTATTACTCCTAGTTTTTAATAAAGCATTCTCTTTATTCTTTTTAGAAGAAAAAACCTCATTTTTCTTTTTTGATTTAGTTATTTTTTTAGCCCCCACTTTCACCCAGTCTACACAAGAGTCACCATCCTCCCTAAGAAAAGCTTTAAAGATTTCCTCTACATCCCCCCACTTTTGATTACTCCCTATGACTATAACATCTAAAAGAGGTCTAAACGAACTTTGAGTTTCATTTCTAGTAATGAATGTTATAGTCCTATTTCTTATGGGATTCAAAATTGTCTTTGTTAATATCTTCTATCTAAATCTCACCATCAAATTCTTCATCCATTTTTTTGAGGCTTTCCACACCTCTTTCCTATGCTAATATAATATTTTTATCTTCGTTGTTGTGATTTAGAGGTGCCCATTTTTGGTTCTCCACTCTAGCATTCTCCTTTTGCTAAGTTGATTCAACCTATTTAGAATCTTTAGCCACCAAGGTCCCCTTCTCAATACCACTTTCCTCTTGAATATTCCCTTCCTTGTGACTACTTTTCATAGCTTCAACTAGATCATTCAATCCTTTGTGAACCCAATTTTTTTTAAAGAAAAATAGGATCTCCAATCAAAGATTAACATTTTTTAGCCCAATGAATAGTTTTTTGCAATGAAAATAGGCAAAGGGGATTGATTTTTACTCTATTTTCTACTTCCAAGTTCCTAGTTTAGATTTGAGAGATAACCTCTAGCATATCCATTCCTTGAGGAACTCTCACACAAATTCTAGCATAAGTCAATCTTCTTCTAGATGTTGTAACTGGGTCCATAGAAAGAAGTTCACCAAAAGTATTAGCAATACCTTGAAACACATCCTCCACCCAAAACTCTAGAGATAACCTTGTTAGTCTGATCCATACTAGTACTTGAATACTAGATTCATCATGAGAGTTCATATTTAGTGCTCATTTATGTAGAATCAAGGTATGTTTATCGACAACCTAGGGACCATTGCATAGAATCTCTTATTTATCTTCTTCACAAGAGAAACTAAAGGATAGGCATCCTTTCACAATAGCAACAATGTCTACCCGACCTTTCAAAACCAATTTCCTTCTAACAAAAGAACAAACAACCTCAATGTTGGGCCTTGCTCCTAAAAACATCCCAACTAGAGTCGAATCCATCCTAGAAATAATTCTATCTATCATTTGATCCAAGATTTCCAATGTTAACATACCTTTCTCATCCATAGAATATTCTTTACCAATACTGGAAAGGAGAACTTACCTGTTGGCTTGATGTCAAACAAATTGGATAACTTTTTTGTCAAAAAAATAGCAAGCCTGAGACCCCCTGGATCCTCTATTGTCCCACCTTCATTAGGATCCTTCCCCTTTTTAGAGTCTATAGTTGTCCCTACCTAATCTCTAGATCCAAATGATTATGCCCCATTCCCTCCTAAATTTTTGAATATGTCTTTCCCACTCACCACACTTGCTCTACTCCCCATTGATCAATCCATCACAAGTACTTTTTATGCATAATTTTTTTTTTCAACATTACTCATTTACTCTCTTATACATGGTAGAATACTGATTCACACAGCCTCTCAGTATTCCCTATTTCTAACAAGTCTTACCTAAATAAACCATTTTGGGAGACTTATTCATTCCACTATTAACCTCTTCCAACTCTAGTAGTTTCTTGTCTTTGACTTCTTAGTGGACCCTATCTTGATTGGTAAAAACACTTTCCAATATTACTAACCATTTAGGTACTCTCTTTTTTAGTTATGTAATATATCTTGCCAAAAATGGTGTCCTTCCCATTGATGTTCTCAAGCAAGGTACTACAATCTAACTCCTAGTGATGGTATTTTTCTTCATTTAGGAGAAAAGTTAGAATATCTTTGTCATCTTCAAATACCTACCAATTCTCTATATTATCAATAATTGAGGGCCTATTTTTCACTTCAATCTTTGAGACCCCAACAAAAGACATGTCATCAAGTTTGATGGCTACATTAACTAGTAGATTAGTCATGTTATTGTTAGTCCTATCCATCCAAGTGATTCCAAAAGCATCAAATGCTTCAATCTCATCCCATAAAACATTCTTGTATTGTTTTAGTATCTTGTTCTTAGATGCTTCATATTCTATTATATTATTTGTGCAAGTAAAGCTCATGGTAAATTAATATCTAAATGTGTTCTTCTCTAGTGAGGTAAAAACTACTCCAACCCCTGACCCTTCTTTGGAACTAGCCACATCAAAATATATTCTCCAAACATTCTATGAGTCTATACATCTTATTACTTCTTGTGAAATCAATGTGACTATCTTTTCAGTTTCTAAAATAGTGATTTCATCCCTGAAAGTATTTACTTATGTATCTAAGAAACATGTAGAATCAATATCAATTTGGTCTTCAATCATATGAATAACCCTTGGTTCCCTATTGATCTTGACAGCTTTCTTCTCTATGTGAAATGTAGAAAAAGACAAATCACATTGTAGGCTCCCTCCCATTGAAGAACTCCACTTTCTTGAGAGTAATATCCCATACTAAGGAGGAACATCAACTTCTAAGACACTCATGGTTAGGTCAACATCAGGATAAGAAGCTAACCTATATGGTAATGCATTAATGGTGCATATAACATGGTCTTGCCTTGCATCTATAGCTTGACATCTATCCTATTTATTATCTACTTTTAGACCAAGGGACTCCATGATCTTAAAAGGCATGACACTATTAGAAGCTCCTAAATCAATCGTGCAATTCTTCAAGATTTTTCCATTTATAATCAAGCTAAGGGAGAAGGGTTCAATATTCTCTATATATGTTGCTGATGAACTATCCATATACATTTGGGGTATTTAAGATATGACTTCTTTATCTTCCTTTTCTTTTACTATATGTTGTACCTCCTTCCCTAATGATAATTCCCCTTAATTTGTAACAATACTATTCCCAATTCTCCCTAACTGAGAAAGGGCTTTAGTTTTATGTTCCTCTATTCTAAACATTTTAGACAAGGGAACCTTCATAGTAATTTTTGACAACATAGAAATCATATCAACACGGTCATAGACAAGGGTTTTGTATGAATTACCTTTAATTACTTGAAGTTGAGTAGGTGGATCCTCACTTTTCCTTACAACATCAAGACTTAACTTTCTTTCTTCTCTATTTTCATTGATTGCATTTGCATCCTAAGATTTTCACATCTTCATGGGTTCCCACTTCTTAGCATTACTATCTTTAATATTGACACCCATTTGATCTTCTTCTTTGTTGCCATTATTCTTTTTATGGGTTATATCCTTAATAAAAATGTATGATTCCTTCCCAATAGTATTATTTACTATTATATTCCTTAGATTATAGGTACAGTGAACTTGAGAAAGCATCTTAGCAGTTATTCTATCAATTTCTTCCATGGAAGGTTTTCATAGATTCATGTGTTTCATCCTTGAAATCATGTTGCACATCTTGTCATCAACTTAATCTTCATCATCTAAAAAGAATTATTGATGGTATAGCTGGTACATGTTTCATTGATCACTCAATTCCATTTTAGATTCTTCATAATAATCAAATTCTTGTTCATCTGATTCTTCATAATAATCACAAGAATTAATCGTGTTGTAGGCCACATCATCATGATTCTTTTCTTCCTTCCCTTCTTCAGGTTGTGTCTGTTGAGGTACAGAGAAAGACTAAGCAACTACACAATAGTCAGGAGAATGAGGAGATAGCTAAATAATACACCAAGGCATTTCTCCAATCATCTTTACAAAATTTCTCTGCAATGAATCTAATGTATTCTTGTCATTTCTTCCTTGTACAGGAATAGTAATGGGCTTTCCATCCTTCCATTGTGTGTTGTATGGGTAATTCTGTGATTTGGTTTTCCTAATATTTTTATTATTGAACTGTAGCTTTTGACCAATATTAGGCTTATTTGCATTGATAACTCAATGCTTCAACTTTTTTAGCAAGTTCAAAACCCAATCCATTTTTCTTCCTCTGGATTTTTGGTTGTGATAGGCTTATCACCTTTTTCGTTTGCCCTAGAGTTAAATTTTTTTGGATCATCTCTATTTCCAAGTTTTCTAGAGGCTCTCCTATTATTTTCAATGTTAATGACTATCTTGAAAGCATCTCTCAGTGTCCTAGGATCTTTTTCTTTCAGAATATAAGCCATTTTACTTTCAAAATTTTTGGAATAGGTAATGAAACATACATTCTCTCCTAATCTCATGACTTGGAACAAATTATATATTCCATTTTGGAACCTCACATTATAATCAAATGTAGATTTGTTATGATTTTTCTTAATATTGTTAAACTTTTTTAGCATAAAAATTGCATTAGTATTATCCCTATACTGCTCCTTGAAAAAAATCTCAATATCATCCTACAAACCAATACTATCATCATGAAATATCCTAAACTAGTCTTTGGCATCTTCTGTCAAAGAATCTACAAATAACTTCATGACAACATCTTCATGCTCAACTTCATAATCATTTAGCATGTTAGTAAATTTTTTGAGATGTTCTTCACAATGAATGACATTGTTTCCAAAGAACTCTGTGACTTTATCTCCCAACTCATTCATGACTGGATGAGGAAAATTAGGGATTCCTATAAAGGAAAACTATTTTTATCTTTCCATATAGATGGGATTTTTCTAAAATCCTAAGACATTTGAAGAACTAGGTCCAACCCCTTGGGTTTGTATTGGAATTTTTCCTTGTTGGGCTGCACCTAATTGACTAGTAGTAGTAGAAGAGGAAGCTATATTGATTGGAAAAAATATTGACTATTCATCACAAGTCTAGAAGTTGGGATAGAAGATATAGCCTATGAAATTTGGTTTTAACAAGTTGTTAAGCTAGAAGTGGATTTAAGGATATAAATCCTCCTCATCTCTATTGCCTCAGCCTTATTTTCAACTTTCTCCAATTCTTTTGCAAGATCTTCCCTTTCCTTTTTTGCTCTTCCAACTCTAAATCAATTTTATAAATAACAATATTTTTAGGGGCAACTTGAGGCTCATTGATTTTTACACCTACAACTTCTACTTTCCCTTATCAACATTCTTAGTGGTAAGATCTATCACATTTTCCTCAATGGGTTTATCCGGTTGGACTTGAGAAATGTCATGTCCTTCCCTTTCTCGTAAAAGATTCTCTTGATCTTGGGTTTTAGACCTTATTTCTCCCACATCTCCAAATATGTCTAAATTTAGAGTAGAAGATTTCTCTTCCAACTTCCTATTCTTCTCTTTAAGTGCTTCCATTTTTCTGAGAAAACTTTCCCTCTCTACGAGAGCATTCATAGTGATTACCTCTTTCTCTTTCTCCAAATGTATATATTTGGCATATTCCTCTGCAACATTCTTCATCAATGTTTCAGTCTCAAATAACAATTCATCAAGATTTAGAAAGATAGACTCTAAATCTACAAGATCATCTAGATCTATGAGATTTCTTTTGATATATGGAATTTGCCCAAGATTTGGCCTAATATTTAGGGTGTTCTGTTGGACTAACCACCAATTTTCCCCTTTAGGATTCGTGACATGGCTTAACCACCTCTTGTATTATAAAAGTCTAGTGGTTGTATCAGACATTAACAAGTAGATCTTTTGGTGCAATGGAAACCCTAACTTGTAACAAGTGGTATTAAAGCTTGATCATAGGTTCTGATCTCCTCAGGTAACATTGAGGGAGGATTCTTGGACTAAACACCAAATTTTCCCATTCAAAATTTGTGACATGGATTAATTGCCTCCTATGTTCTATAAGTCTAGTGGTTGTATCGAGCATTAACATGTTGATATTTTGGGGCAACGACAACCATAGTTTGTAACATGTTCTTATACCCCCTTTGTTGGTTTACCTCTTTATACATATTGGGTCTAAAAATAGTATCTCCTATGGAAGAAGCAATTTTATCATTGTATACTCTTTCTTCACAAAATTGGGTAATGAAACTTTTACCTAGAAGCTTAGTGTTCTCAAGTTCAAATTTGAGGGGCAAGGATTCTCTTTCTATCACATGCTCATATTGTAAATAGGTTGAGGTATTATTTCAAGGCTTCCATGTATGGCTAAAGACTCCTTTCTTCTTAGGTTGGTTCTTCCTATGAACCTGAGGTAGTTATGTGTATAGTGGAACCTATAGGTTTACTTTTATATATGCTTTTGTGTTTTTCTTTATGTACACCATCTCAATTAATACTTTTAAAATATAGCACTAACTACTAAAACTTTGATTGATTCAACACCCACTGAAAGTAAATTCTTTAATATGATCCAAAAATAGAAAACTATCATGAGAATGGAATGTTTGAAAACAGATCTGACATAGGGGTTTGATACACAATAAACTCTATCATGAAGCACTTTGGGAAATGAAAAATCTATCACATAGACATGACACTACTTAGAAACATGACCCACTATACTTTGGGATATACCCACCTGACGTACTTCCTTTCTAGTGTATTGAAACTTTTTTAGATTTTCAAGGTTTCTCTACTAAAATAAATTAATACAATCTCCACCAGAGTCACCATATTGTTGGCTTTTGATTTGATAGAATTTAAACAAGCTTTAAAAAGAAGAGAATTACCTAGGGGTCAGCTAAAATTCATGACAAGTATTTTTTGAGAAAATAATTTAAAAGGACTAACTAACAAGACTCTACAATGTCTTCTCTAGTTTGAACTCTACAAAATTCAAGTGGGTTTTCCTAGGAATTCATCTTCTCTATCCAATTTTAAAATCTCAATATGAATTCCCCTACAAAAAATAGTTGAACTTAATTCTTCTATGTTTATGACTTTAAAATAGATGATACATGGCTAATTTATCAAACACTAAAACTCCATGAACCAAGTTCAGCCTCACTTTTCAAATCTTCAAAAATAAAACATTAACAAGATGATTTATGAAAGGATTATACCATATAGACATTCCAAATTATATCAACTTTAATGGATGACCAGTGCCTTAACTATTGGGCTATTATCTCACAAGAATTTGAGATTTACTATCAGATCTTATCTTAACACTTTGTGAGAAGAATATCAATATCCAATTCTAGATCTCATTCTTATCAAAATCTTCATTGAAAAACAAGCAATTCTTCCAATTTACATCAAGCATTTACATAAGCACTTAGATCATAAGAAAAATGTAGATTGAAATATAACTCAAAATGAATTACAAATGAGATTTAGTAAAATTTTCTATCAAATATTAGAGAATTAATTAAAAACAAAAGAAGAGACAAGATCTAAAAATGCATAAGAAACTTTCCAGATCTTTGTATTACTTTCTTTGAAAAATATACAATTTGATGTCAACTCCTATCAGAGAAAACTTAGTTTGATCAACGATTGTTAACTCTTACTTGTTTCATTCTATCTTTGGAAAAAAAAAAATAATAAATATGGACCAACTCAAAAATGAATGAGGCTTAGCTCAACAAAATGATTCTTAGACCCTTCATCTAGCCTTATAAACTCATTTATATAGCACAAGTTGCAACAAGTTTCAAACCTAATAGGAAAAGGATAACTGCCCTTGAGAAAAAAAGAAGGGAGTTACAAATGAGGAAAAAATGTAATTATCCTCATGGCATGAGAAAATGGAAAGCATTCGTGACATTTTTGCTTGACAAAAAAGTAGTTTTTCATCAACTTCTTCTATTTTATCATTTTTTGTTTGAACACCTTTGTCAACAAACTCTAATTCTTCAATGGTTGTTGATTTGTCTTGAACTTGTAATCACTCAAAAATGGTCATCTAGACTATGAGCCCCCTTTCTAGAATTTTTGGATAATTTATCTAATGCTTATCCTTGATCAAATCTCCAAAAATTTATTTATTTGATTTTATACTATAGTTTGAACACTTTATCCTAAGTTTATATTTAATTAAAATAACATGTCCCCCTTTTAATTTAATAAGATTTCCCACTCATTTTTTATCCTAAGTTGCACACATAAAATAATTTTCCTTATTTTAAAATAAAAGAAAGGACATTTTTGTCCCACATGGGGGACAAAAGTCAACTCTTCATCAAGATTGGTGGAAGTGATTGTGCACATGGATCGCTCCCGCTTTCAAAATCCACCCTTGATCACATGCATCTTGCCTCATGATCTCTATCATCCATTAATCTTTAAAAGGGAGAGCTCTCTCCTCACTTAAAAAATCCACTCTTTTACTAATGTTATACTACAAGATTGAAGATCTCGTACTTGTGGAGCTCCCCGTCTTCCATCTTCTATTCTTCATTCTTCATGCTTCTCATTCATTAGAGTTTCTCTCCATGCTTATAGCTTAAATCATGTAGTCTAAATAGGGGCTGTAATACTTATTTTCTATTTTATCTTGCATTCTATTTTCTCTCATTTAGCTTTCATTTGCATTACATTCATTCTATATTCTTGGATGGTAGCATTCTTGCTCCCGTCTTTGAATCTCTTGTTCTATGGTGCACTTTGCAAGGGTTGCATAACTTTGTTCATTTGAGAACCACCATACTATTATTTTGGAACTTTTCACATCATAGATAGAGATCTATAAGCCACCTCTATAGATTCTCTCTTTCATGTGTATTCTCAAGAATAATGGTTTATAGAATTGTGACACTTTTTGTACACACATTGTTGACACCCACTGTGGGTCTAAAACCAAGTTTCTAGTTCCATTTTCTTGCTTGGATTTTGGTTACATTATCATTTCTATTTTTTTATAGTAGCTTCTTGGATCTAATCAAATGGTTTTCTAGGTTTTCCACTTTGGTTTTAAGGCTAACCCTTGTGAAGATTTGTTTGAAGGCCAAAACCCTAGGATTTTAAGGAGTTGACCATATCTCTTGAACCGTTTAGAGTTCGGATCTAAAAAAAAAATTTCAAGTTGATGATGCATCTTAAATTTGTAGTCTAATTTGTAGAGTGTTACAAGTTGATTTTCACATGCTACATTTTTATTTTATTTTTCCATAAAAAATGAGTTTTGGGTGTAAATTAGAGACTTTTTAAGAAAAACTTGCATCTTTTGGATAGGTCTCTAATTATACTAAAGGTTTTTTCTTTGTGTTTTTGGTTTAGAGGTCATATTAGGGCTCAATAACTCAATTTCAAAAAATTGGTCTATTTTTGACAAAATGAGTCTTTAGGGCACAAATGAAAAGATATGGCTAAATTTCTTACATTTTTGGAAATCTTTCTCATTTTTAGTAGGGGTATCTTCTTCGAATTTTTATTTTTGGAGCCTAAATAATGGAAAACAAGTCTAATCTTATTGACTAGGTCAAAAACACAAAGTAACAATCAGAGCATTTGCAGTTAGCTTGCACTTTATTTGCATACACTTGGTTAAAAGATAAATTTTTAGGTATCTAATCACTTTTTTTTTGTAGGTCTTACTTGTTTATTATGCCCTAACGTTGGTTTTTTTTATGAAGGGTACTCCCCTTAATACCATAAACCATAATAGAAAAATAAAGAAACAACATCAAATGTGAGAACAAAATATGGACTTCTTATTTGTGCCACAAATGCAGAATAACAGAATTCACAAGTATAATGTGCTAACCCACATGGGCACCTTCATTACAATAATTTTCAAGACAAGTTGTGAACTATCACCTAGAGCTATTCTAGACAATGTTCGAGCCTTTGTTAAATAGGCAATTTATGCCACCTAGGAAGGTTCTAGACATTGAAACTTAATACCTAGGGCTAACAAACCCTAACAACCAATCATTTATCTCCTATAGCCCTTCACATCCTGATAATGCATCACTGAGTGTGATTCAAAACATTGATGCAAAAATATGGCACACAATCAAATCCAAAATATGCATCTCTCTAGACCCTAACAATACATAGAGTCAGCCAAACACATATTTGATAATTATTTTAGAAATTTTGGGTAGCCCAACTTTGAAAGACCATAATTCATGAACCATTTCTCTGATTGGCTATTATAACCACTTTTTAGAAACATTAGCTCCTAGTCTATAGGCTTAAAACTGTGCAAGCACCCTTCCATTGAGCTTTTGGACCTCATCTAGGCACTCTAAGGCCTCCAATGGTGAGCCTAGAGATTTTTCTACAATTTTTTCCACTGAAAATCTCCAATAACTTCTCCAATACTTAATTTGGAGAAATGAAATTTTTATGGTAGGCTTATAACTCAAAGTGAACCTCCATGTAGAAAATGAGAACATTTTGAGCTTGTATGGAAAACTTACTAAAAATAGCAAGTTCTCATAAATAGTAACCACCCTATCTATTAGTCTTTATTAAAATAGAAAATATTTTTGGGTGATGCAAGATTGCTCTTACACCCAAGATGCTCCTGCATCAATTTTGTAGGGAGTTTCTCATTTCATTGCTAAAAAGAATGTATGTTCAAGACCTTGGTTGCTAAAAAGGCTACTAATACTCATTTTCAAGGCTGCCCAAAGAAAACAAACAAACAAACAAATAAAAAGTGTGCTTTATTTCCCTTGTTTTTGTGTGCAAAAATATTGCTAGTTGTTTATATTTCATAGGCACATAAAACTTGCAATTGGCATCTCTTGGTGGTAGGAAAGTATGTTCTTCACCCTTGTGGTGAATTAAAAATCTTGATCTGCCTTTAGATCTTGAAAGTAAGTGGGTTGATTGAGCTTCTTGGTGTGTTTGGAGAAATACTTGGAATAGGAGAGTATTCTCTTGACCATTGTAAAAATAAAAAATCTTGACCTCCAAAAGTGGATCCATTTTGTGTAGTTTAGAATTCTTTAAAGGGCCTATTCTTGAGAGATCAAGAGGAATGACCCACTATAAACTCAAGGCTATCAAGGGCACAAAACCTTGGTAGACATACTACTTGTCTTCATCCAATGGAAGTACTTGTGGGATTGTGACCATTTAGAAGTCAGTAGGTGAGAATGCCTAAGGTACTCTTATGGCAATAAGGTCTGTTACTTATATATGATAAGGTGTTCTATATCGAGAGTAAGAGGAGAACAATGAACGAAAGCCCTTACTAGGAACCTAGGATAGAAACTACTTTATTTTGTTGCTCAACATCTTGGTGCAAGGAATGATCCTAGTGGATTACTCAGATCACCCCAAGATTTTACACTCACCATTTGTGTCCCCTTGATTATACAAATGGCATCTCCATGAAAAATACAATATCTCTTATGGGTAACCACTTGGTATGAGGCAAAGGGGCATCAAGCATGGGCCAAGTTGTTGAGTAACGAACTATGTCCTTTAGGTAGATATTACTTGATTTGTTCTTGAATGTGCTAGACCCATGGAAATCTTCTGAACATACACATGATGATAGTTCTAGGGATTTCTTTTGATACCTCACATGTGCTTGTATTATGCAAGGTTTCTTTGTCCCTTGCTTGATTTTTTTAAGACTACTCCATGTGTCACATCTTTCTTTTAATATTGAACTTGCTATGCTATCAACTTTATCAACCAAGTCAAAACATCAAATGCAAAAATTTTTCTATGTTTCTTGCTAAGGGAGACTCATTATTTACCTTTTATTTTCTATTTCTCTAAGTGCTTGAACATGCCTAAAGTTGACCTGTGGTCTTAGTGCTCTTGGTCTTTCTATCTTCATGGTCTATGTCTTCTTGCTAGTTATCTTTTTTGTTGAAATGGTTACCTTGATCTATTGACTATACTCCTTGATTGGAATATTTGTTCACTTGTTTTTTGTCATCTATATATTTGGCTATTTGGTCTTCTTACCTAGCTCTTGGCTTGAGTTACTAGTGTCATAATCTTCTTGGACACTTTGCTTGATAAGTCACTTATTCATTGCTACCTCTATTTGACAAGTGAACACTCTACCTCTCTATTTTGAACATCAAGTTATCTTATTTTACCTTATTAGTTCCCTCTCATCTCCTTCATGCTTGATTATTTATCTACCACTATGGAATTCAAATCTTGTGCTACCAAAAACCTAAACCTAAACTAGATGGTCATGATATCCTCTATGCCACTAAAGAGTTTCAAGATCTATATGCTCAATACAAAGAACTAGAAGAGACAAATGATCTTTCTTACCTTCATCTCTCTAAGCACATGATAGAAATGAAGTCAGAACTTGAGAAAATGTTAGAGGAGAAGATTTAATTCTTAAATGAATCTCCCTTAAGAATTTTACATACATATGGGACATCTTCTTTAAGGTCTACACATTCTACTGCAAGACATCAAATGTCTTCATCTTCTAGATCTACAAACCTCTTTAGAGAACAAGAAAATGATACCTCCTTTGAGCCTATGCCAACATTTCATGATGGACCTATCTCTTACCAAGACAATGATGAAGACATGTATGCATGCTATTCAATTGAGAAGCAACAAAATGACTCTAGACATAATTTTGATAGAACTTTTACTCCCTTGGAATATTCTTATGATGTCACTTTGCAAACAATTCTTGGCACCAAGCTCATCACATTACCTAAGTCTAGCTCATGTGGAAACCCATACTTGGACATCTATTGTGCTTATCATCAACATAGTGAGCATAGTACTTTAGATTGCATTGAGCTGAAACATAAAATCCAAGATCTTATTGATCATGAGATTGTTGATATCTCTAATGACTCATGTGATGAGGATACTTTTCTTGAGCAAGATCATATATATGAACCTATATATAGTGATGGTCTCCTTGAGACCCCTACTTCTTCCAATACTCATGCATATCCCAACACTTTAAAGCTTTCCAACATGCCTCCATCAAAAAAAGAACCTAATTCTTTCCACATTGACTATGCCTATCCTCAAGGGCTACCTCTAAAAGAAACTCAAGCTAATATTCACTTGTCTACAAATATTTTCCATGCTACTAAGACTAAATATTATCAACTTTCATGTGATTCTATGCTTACTATGCCTTCTTCATCTAATCCCCCATTACCTGTTCAAGAGCCTATCATGCAAACATCATATTTTCCCATGTCCTTAGAAGTGGATCCATGTCAAGAGGACTCTCAAAAAGCTAAAGCTATAAATGTAAAGAAAGATAAAGATCAAGAACCCTTTTATCTCCTTCAAGAGGTCACTCTTCCATATACTATGTCTTATCCACCTCTTGAGTATGATGAAGACATCACTTCCACTATTTTTCTATTGAGCTTATTGAAAGTTATGAGAAAAGTTCTCTTCATATGCTATCCAAAGCTACTTGTCAAGATCAAAGTGTCCCCTCATGTTCTACTTCTACATATCCACCTCAAAACTATGCTCAAGCTTCAAATGCTCCTATCAAAGGTGTTGCTCCTATCAAAGATACTTGTGAGTATATTGATTCCCATGGTCATTTTGATCACTCTAAAGATGATGATATCAATACTGACTATCCATTTGCATCTCCAAAATATATCCTTGGTCCTTATCCATCTAATCTAGAACCTTCAAACCTTACTTCCATATTGGGGCCTTATGTTCCTTCATCTCCTACAGTTTCTATTCCTAACTCTCAATCCTATCATACCTCAAGATCAATAAAAACACTTGACCTTGACAAATTTTCATTCATCTATCTATCTAAACTAGTCATATTAGTCTTATTCATCAAAAAATCTCATCTTTTGGAAGCAAGAATAAATACAAGAATCCATTGACAAATAAAGATCACTATGTCTCATCTAGTCAATTATTCAAGAGACCACAAAGTTCCACTACCCAAAGAGCTAAATGAAAGAAAATATGCATTCCTAAACCCATTATTGAAGAAATGTGTTCTAAAGTATCCAAAGGAAATTCTAAAGCTATATGGATTCCCAAATCTCTCTTGAATTAATTGAATATTGAGAATAAATCAAAGTTGATATTCAAGCTTCCAAAGGCCTCCACTCCATCTTCTTCCAAACATCTTCATAAAAAAATTCCAAACCTTTCCACTCCATCTTCCTCGTAGATTATTCTACCACTTCATACATTTAAACCTCAAGATATTTCATTCATGATTCCTCCATCATTCCAAAACCCTCAAAGGTGTGTGTCAATGTTATTTTTGTCCACTATTTCATCTATTCTTATGCAATCCTTTCAAGCCTACACTTGCATGCTATCAATACTCCTACAATCCTTTCAAGACATGAACTCTTACCCTGCATATACTTATCCTAATACCATCTCTCTTCCTTCACCTTATCAACATCTTTAAGCATTCCTTTCTATGGTCTTGCCTTATCATGAATTATCTTTCCTATAGGAGATCTATCTAACTTGAAAAAGCTCAACTTATTTCTCAAAATCCAAAAAAACAAACAAAAAAGAAATAGAAAATATTAAAAAAAGTGCCTTGGTGAAAACCACTTCTTGTGCCACCTTGGATAAGTACCATGATGAAAACCTAGCAATAGGCATAATGCATAATTCTTCCATCATCCATGTATTCCTTCTTCCTCTTTGATCTTGATAATATTAATCTATCATTGCATATTGGCTATTTTATCCATCATCTTCCCTATTGTGCTTTCTAATAAATAAAAACATAGTTTGTAGGGCTCTTGAAATGCGTACTCTCTTAGATTACATGAATCCAAAAGAAATCGTATATGTGTTGATATATGACTGAAAAGATCATTGATTAGAAAGATTGTTATAAGGGAGATTGTTATGTGTTTCAATCATTGTTTTGTCATTGATGTCAAACCTGCTATTTGTTGGTAAGATAATTTCTTATATGTTTCAAGTACTATAACATAGTTGATTGATGAGGAGGATTTGATCAAAAAAATGTAACAAAAGTACCTAGAGGAAAGGTTGAGTTATGATTATGTAATAAAGTACAAGGATCAATTAAGATAGTGATAACATAATATATTGATGATCTACTTGAGGTTACAAAATGGCTGGCTACACTTAGAAAGTTTAGAAGAATAAGTTAAATAAAGTTCATCTAACAAGCTTGATCAAGTGATAGTAGGTGTCAAGCAAAGCTAGTTCAAGCCAAGAAAAAAGTCAATTGGAGCTGAGTGTAAGAAAATTCTGTTGGATGCCAAGAAAGATAGTAGATGTCAAGTAACTTTTAGTTGAAGCTGAGTACCAGTAAAATCTAGTTGATGCCAAGTGATTTTATAGTTGATGTTGAGTGATGCAGTATGTGTTAAGCATCATAAGATTGATAATACCAAGCTACTACATTATGAAAAAGATCAAAGATTTTCTAAATAAAAGCTGACAAGTTTGTTTTCTTAGACTTGTTAATCAGGAGGAAGATAAGATTGATTAGTAGGTGGCACAAAATCTTATGTAAACCATTTTGGAAGAAAATTCAAATGGATTCTAAGAGAAGTTTCTAGAGAAGATAAACTATGGGGTAGATACATTGTATCCTACCTAATCCATCTAAAACCTTAATTTAGATGATGGATGATGAGTGAGAAAATGTTCCAATTTCCAATATATAGGAATGTCTAGTCATGAAGAAAAAGAGTTAGAGAGTTTGGTGTGAGAACCCGAGAAGGAGAAAGAGAAAGGGGTTTTGCTTCATCAAGTGACCCAAGAGAAGATTCTAAAATGGCATACTAAGTAAGAAGGTTTAAGAAGATGAATTCTTGAAGGGTGAACAAGTTGTCAAAGTTGCAAAGAATGGAAGCCAAGAAAAATTGGAGACTGAATAAAGATTTGTAATGTACAAGTGAAGTTGTAAATTGTATCAGATCAAATCTCTGTTGTTACTCTCTAACAATTGTATCATTCAAGGGTAAATCCTTTAGAGTAAGGTTGACTTAACAGTCATTGGAAAATCCTTTTACAAGATGGCATTCCAAGTGAATGGCCTAAAGTCCTCTAACAAGGATCACTTTTAATAGGGCAATTGAAATCCCTTAACCTAGTCACATTTAACATTGTACATTGTAACCTTTAACAAGGTTGGCCTTTCACAAACCATCACTTCAAAAGAGTGAAAAAGGAGTAGCATATTACTAGTGCTTTTTCCCAAATTGGGTTTCCATATTAAATCATTGTGTCAAATGTGTTGATGAATGTGTTGTGTTTCATACTTTATATTTTTGCAAATTGATTTGACAATAACATATAAGTTTTAGTTGATACACAATGAATGCATGCATGGTAATGAATGTTTTATAGGTTCACTAAATTGTGAAAAAAGTTTTAATTTGTAGATCTAGACCTTGAATAACTGATTCACCCCCTCTCTTAGTTATTCTAAAAGAATTCCAACAATTGGTATCAGAGCCATCTGCTTAAGAGGACTAGTTTTAAGATACTAGAAGTACAAAGATCAAGATGTCAAAAAAAGAAGTACCCAAGCTCAACAGAGATAACTTTCCTACATAAATTTTTTTGATGAAGCTACACCTTGGAGGACTTGGAGATCATGCACAATCATAGTGGAAAATGTTGATCCAACAAGAGCCCTAACTAATGAAGATATGAAGAAAAAGAAAGAACACAATTAGATGATATTGCAGATTGCCTCTGCCCTAAGCTATGCCAAATTTGATGATATCAAAGGTCTTGACAGTGCAAATAAAATGTGGGATACCATAGCCACCATCTATGGCGGAGACAAAAATGTTCAAAGAGCCGAGTCAGAGAGTCTCAGAGGTAAGTTTGATGACATGAAAATGGAAGAAGGTAAGAATATTGCTTAGTATGTTACTAGGATAAAAGAAGTTTTTAGTGCAATAAAAGGTACAACTATTCAAATAGATGATGATACTATGCTAAGTAAAGTATTGAGGACCTTACTACCTATTTATCCTATTATAGTTTCTACAATCCAAGAGTTAAGATGTATACCAGGAAATAATCTAACCCTTAAAGGTTTGGTAGGTAGACTCACTACTTTTGAGCTATCTAATTTTGACAATTACAAACTAGAGAGTCTTGAATCAGCTTTCAAAGCTAAATTGTTATTAAAAGATTCTGAGGAGGTAAAGCAGAAGAAGAAGAAGAAGAAGAAGAAGAAGAAGAAAAGAAAGATAAAATATGCATCTAGTGACAACAACATAGATGAGGAAGACATTGAATAATTGGAAGCACTACTATCAAGAAGATTCCATAGAGGAAAAGGCAAGTTCAAAGGTAAGTTACCCATCATTTGTTTCAATTTCAATGAAGTTGGTCATATTGCTGCAAAATGTACATAGAAGAAGAAATATAGAGAAGGAAACAAGCACAAAATAGAAGAGAAGATGATGGAGGAGGCTATAGAGACAAAGGCAAGAAGTCATGCTACATTGCTGATGAACATGATTTTCATGAACATGATGATGAAGTGTTATATGTTGCAATGAAGGATGAATCTAATGAGGATGAGGCAATTGCACTTGTGACTTGTGTGAACATGAACAATAAATGGATCATTGATAGTGGATTCTCACATGACATGACTGGAGACAAAAATAAGTTTGTTGCCTTAATTTTTTATGATGAAAATAGTGTAAGGTTTGGAAATGATGCACCATGTTTGATAAAAGGAAAAGGGTCTATCAAACTCACAGACAAGATTTCATGTGACAATGCTTACTATGTTGAAGGAGTGAATTATAAATTGTTAAGTGTGTCACAATTGAATAATTTAGGACACAATGTTGAGTTTAAAAATAAAACTACCAAGATATATAACACAAATGGAAACTTGATTGGAAAAGGTGATCAAACTAGAAGTAATTTGTTCTATCTAGATATAGAGGATGCTACTTGTCTTATTGAAAAATTTGATGATATATGGCTTTGGCACAAGAGATTATGTCATGTTAATTTTGATAATTTGGTTAGTATTAGTAACATGAAAAGAGTTAGATGTTTTCCTAAGTTGAAGAAACTTAATAATATAGTATGCAAACAATGCTAGCTAGGCAAAATGACAAAGTCAAGCTTTAAGAGAAAAGCTTATACCTCTAAAGAAATACTATAAATTGTTCGTACTGACTTGTGTGGACCTATTGAAGTACAAAGGTATAGAGGAGATATGTACATAATGTTATTTGTTGATGATTACTCTAGGATGATGACAATCATGTTTCTAAAGCAAAAATCAGATTATTTTCAAATGTTTAAGTGGTACTTGGAAAGAGTTAAAAAAGAAACAAGTAAAAGTCTAAAATGCATGAGATTAGACAGAGGAGGAGAATTCACTTCAAATGAGTTTGAGATGTTCTGTAATGACAGAGGAATCAGAAGACAAACATTTGTACCCAGGACCCCTCCACAAAATGAAATTTCTAAAAGATGAAATAGGTCTATAATGGACTATGCCAGAACACTCATGATGGAGAAGAATGTTGATCTAAAATACTAGAGAGAAGCTGTAAGTACTACTATATATACCTTGAACTATGTGCAAGTTAAGAAAGGTAATCATTTAACACATTTTGAACTATGGTATGTATATCCACCTAATGTGAAATACTTTAAGGTATTTGGGAGAAAATGTTATATTCTTAAAGATGTTAGGAATGGAAAGCTTGATGCAAAAAGTGAAGAAGGAACATTCCTTGGTTACTCCACAAGAAGAAAAGCTTAGAAGTGTTTAGATAATAACACTAACAAAATTGTGGAAAGTGCAAATGTGAATTTTGATGAGTTCAAAAAAGTACATGAGGTTGAACCTATGAAATAACCAAAAGAATATAAATCATTTGTATACTTCTATGAAGGAATGCCTACTAGAGAAGATGCTACAAATCAAGTTGCAAACCAATAGCAAGTCTCAGTAACTACCAAATCACAATCTGTGAATGTCGAGTTGCATTCAAGAATCGAGCTACATTTAGATGTCGAGTTGTAGAATAAAGAAAATGCACATTATAATTCTAAGATCAATATACATGAAAGTGATGTTGAAATACTTGATAGAGATGTACACAGTGACACTGAAGGTGAGAGACAAAATGCAGTTACAAGAACTAAGCCAAGATTGTCCAAATATGTCAAAAGACATCATCCTGTAGATCAAGTCGTTGGAGACAAAGATGCAAGGCCAATGACAAGAAATAGATTGAGAAGTGAATCATGTTTGTTAAGCATGAAGGAACCTAAGACATTAAAAGATGAATTAGAAGATGTTGACTTGTACAAGGCTATGGAAGAAGAAATTCAACAAATAGAGAATAATGAAACATGGAGTCTAGTTCCTAGACCAAAAGACAAGAATGTAATTGGCACCAAATGGCTATTTAGAAACAAGCTAGATGAGAATGGTAAAGTGAAAAGGAACAAAACAAGACTAGTTTACAAAGGATATGCATAGGAAGAAGGAATTGACTATGGTGAGACATTTTCCCCTATTGCAAGAATAGGAGTGAGAATTTTGCTTGCTTATGTTGCAAATGAAAGTTTTGAATTTTATCAGATGGATGTTAAATCTACATTTTCGAATGGCATACTAGAAGAGGAAGTCTACATAGAACAACTAGGAGGATTTTTTGATAAAAATAATAAGAATGTGGTATATAGACTACACAAAGCCTTATATGGATTGAAACAAGCACTGAGAGCATGGTATGAGAGACTTCATACTTATCTTGTGAAGATTGGATTTGAAAGGACTGATGATAACAAAAATTTGTACATGAAGACAGATAAGGGCAAAGGTATACTATTATCTAAAATATTTGATGATGATATCATATTTAGAGGACAAGATGCTTTGTGTAAGGACTTTACAAATTAGATGAAGCAAGAATTTGAAATGTTAATGTTTAGAGAGATCAAATTCTTTGTAGGATTACAAGTATATTAGATGAAATATGGTATATATATCACTTAGTCAAAATAAGTCAAAGAGATATTGAAGACATTTGGGCTAGAGGATTCCAAACTAGTAAGTACACCTATGGTGATAGGACTCAAGCTGTCAAAGAATGATGATTCAGCTAAGGTGAATCAAACATTATATAGATCCATAATTGGAAAATTGTAATATGTAGTACATAGTAGACCTGATATTGCATTAGGTGTGGGAATAGTTGCAAGATTCTCTACAAATCCAAGAGATAATTACTTGATGGTTGTAGAGAGAATAATGAGATACTTAAAAGGAACAGAAGAGTTTGGTTTATGCTACAAGAAAAATGAAAAGTTTGAACTGAAAGCCTACACTGATGATAGAAAGAGCACCAGTGGAAGAGCATTCTTCTTAGGTAAAAGACTAGTTACATGGACTAGCAAGAAGTAAAGTTGTACTTCCCAATCTACCACTAAAGTGGAGTATGTTGTTGCTTCTATTAACTGTACAAACATTGTATGGATAAAACAACTACTTAAGGGAATGAAGGAAGAAATCATAGAACCAATGAAACTTTATTGTGATAATACAAGTGCTTTCAATATATCAAAGAATCCTATGATACAAATAAAGATAAAGCATATTGCAATTAAGTATCAATATGTAAGGGAATTGGTTCAAGATAAAGATGTCAAGATGGAATATGTTAACACAAAGGAGAAAATTGCTGATATCTTCACAAAAGCATTACCTAAGGATGTTTATGAGTATCTAAGAGGTAAAGTAGGGGTGATACCCCTATCAAAGGCTATGTAAGAGATAGAGGGAGTGCCCTACATCAAACAAGCTGACATTCATTTAATACAAATTGATGCAATTGATCTTATTTTAGGAACTGCCTAAAGTAATCATGGAACTAGAACTACAAATCAGTCATAAGCAAGGTGATAGAGGAAGAAATTGAAGAATCTGCAAAAGCCTATATCTACATGCAAAGTGTTTAGTATATGTCTTTGTCATTGTTTTCAAAGAGGGAGAAAGTACATTAAACTAATCAAGTGTAAGAGGAACAATGGAAAAAGTACATCATCAGAAGATTAAGAAAGAAAGAGGGAGAAATAGAAAAACTGATCAAAGGATCAAAGAGGGAGAAAGTAATCAGAAAAAGGATCAAAATAAAGAGGGAGACATTGATCAAAGAATTAAAAGGATCATTATTAGAGGGAGATATTTTGGTGATCAATTCAGTATGAAAGAGAGGCATAAGAAGGAAATCAGAGGGAGTTATATTTTGTAACCTAATCAGAAAATTGAAGTTGTTGATAGAAGGAGAAATTTCAATACAAGTTTTCCTTTTGGTATTGTCTTACTATTTTAACCTAGATAGTTTTATTGAACAAGATGTTCATCATTTGATTGACTTGGTTGATCAGTTTGGTTCTCCATCAATGTCAAAGAGGGAGATTGTTGATATCTAATTGAAAAGATCATTGATTAGAAAGATTGTTATAAGGAAGATTGTTATGTGTTTCAATCATTGTTTTGTCACTGATGTCAAATTTGTTATTTTCTGGTAAGACAATTTCTTATATGTTTCAAGTACTATCACTTAGTTGATTGATGAGGAGGATTTGATCAACAAGATGTAACAAAAGTACCTAGAGGAAACATTGAGTTATGATTATGTAATAAAGTACTGATGATCTACTTGAGGTTATAAAATTGTTGGCTACACTTAGAAAGTTTAGAAGAATAAGTTAAACAAAGTTCATTTTCCAAGCTTGACCAAGTGGATAGTAGGTGTCGAGCAAAGTTAGTTCAAGCCAAGCAAAAAGTCAATTGGAGCCAAGTGAAAGCAAATTCTAGTGGATGTCGAGCAAAATAGTAGATGTCGAGTAACTTTCAGTTGATGTTGAGTACCAATAAAATCTAGTTGATGCCGAGTGATTTTATAATTGATGCCAAGTGATGCAGTATGTGCTGAGCATTAGAAGATTGATAATGCTGAGCTACTGCATTATGAAAAAGATCAAAGATTTGTCAATAAAAGTTGACAAGTCTATTTTGTTGGAGCTTGTGAATTAGGAGAAATGTAGTGCCTACCCCTGGTTCGCATTTTGTTATCATTGCTGAACTCTTTTAGAGCTAGTTTCATGTTGATGGTTAGTAACATTATTATGAGATTATCAGATATTGTGCTATGGATTTAGTTGATATGTGATGAGATTACTTAGACTCTACATTTCATGTATGTATGATGATTATTTTCAATGTTTGTAGTTATTAATGATGATTAGTAAGATGATTTATTATCATATGTGTTTTCTTATGGATACTTACTCCATACTTGCATGTGTATGGTGTGTGTATTTGCTTTGTTTGTTTGCTTTTGTATGATGTGTCTGATGTGGTTAAGGAAGGGAGTCGTAGTCACCTGCTAGTCGGGATCTACACGATGCACCACTTCCTACCATTGCCTATTTAGTTTATTATATATTGTGCTTGTACATGCATGGTTTTTATGCAGGTTGCAAGTATCGGGTATCGACTTCCCTAAATTGCCAAGATGAGTGTACCCTATCACATTATCTCAATGATAAGAGAAGGGAGATAAATTCTCAAGTCCAAATCTCAAACCTAAAAACCATTTGTCTTAGTGAGTTAGGACAAGTATCAAAGTTGAATACCCACCGAATGTGTCGGATGACATATTTCGTGATTTTTAACCCTTTAGATTTATTTTGTATGATTTGTTCTATGATAGATTTTCATATTTTATCTTGGAGGTCTATGGTGAATTTTTCATTAATTAAGTCTTAATAAATAGATTTAATTAATAAATTATTTATTTGAAAAACTTAATAAAATATCATGATCTTTGATATTTTGATTGTAATTAATTAAATGTGAATTATTGGAGAAAAAAAATTAAATAAAAGAAAATTAGAAATTAAAATTAATAATAATTATAAAATAAAATAATAATAAAGTAATAAATAAAATAATAATAATAAAAGTTATAAAAATTAAAATGAAAGTTATAAAATTTAAATAGAAATCATTTAAAAAGTAAATTGGAGTTATAAGCTTGCATGGGAATTAACATGTGTCAACAACATGGCGGTTAGTGCATCAATTAAGCACAAGGTGTCTACAACTCTATGACTCATCAAAAAGGTTGGAAAAGACCCATGCTTGGTTGGTGACACCTTCCAGCTGTTTCAAGAAGCATTCAAAAGGTTTCTTGAGAGCTCTTTATATTCAGGCATTCATAGAAGCTTAATGGAAGCTGAATGGAAGCTACAAGCTACAAGCTTAAAATGGAAGCTTAAAAGCTTACATGCATTGGAAAAGTTCATATGCTCATATATTTTCTACATGCTTCTATGCTTCATCTAGCACTTCTAGTCACTTGGAGATTCTTGGTCGGCTTGGATCTTGGAGGAATTGCAATTATGGAGAAGGAAGGGATTTTCTATGGACTTTTGAGGCATGGCGAATTAGCATCAGTGTCCAGGTGTACTCGTGATAATCACATATTCTATTTGCACTATTTCTCTTCCTGTCTTCATCATATTTGTTATATGTATCTGAATACTCTCTGTGATTAAATCTATAATTGAAATAGGAATCTAGATATGCTATTTGGTTGAGAAAAAAATAATAGAAAACCCTAGATCCTATTGAGGAGGAAATTAGATCTTAATCGGGTTTGGGTTCGAATTTATATTGTGAAATTAGATAGACAAGATTTGAAATAAAAATAAAAATTTTAAGTTAAAAATTTGAATGGATAGATGTAAGCTTTCTATCAAATTATATTTTCAGATGCGTACGGACAAACCTATTAGATGGATGAATGGGTAAATTTAGAGAACAATTATTTTAAGAGGAAATTCTTAATTCATCACAAACTCTCCTGTCGTGCCCCTTGGATAGACCCGAACTAGTCATTCATAACTTTTTATCGTGATCGAATTTATTCGATCACTCCAGTCAGAATTGGCGCAACTTGGCCCTCTCCAACATATTTTAATTTTAGCCCGATCCAACAGTTCATTAGGGAGATATGACCGTCGTACTGGGACTGTCTTATTCAAGGACAGATATTTCTCCATTTCTCATAACTAAGAGTTCTTTATGCTTAAACTTCTCAAAAATAATATATATCAAAGCATGAAATGAATTAAAGATATTATTGTAATCCTTCCTTATTAGAATCTTATTAATATGCATTAGTTTTATATGATTTATTATCTAATCTAATTAAATCAAATTTAATTAAGATTAGTTAATAGTAGAAGAAGCGTAATTAATTATTAGTCAATCTAAGTACATGAATTTTTAAATGAGAGAAAATTATAAGAAAAGAGATATTAATAAGTGGAATTAAATAATTGAATTATTAATGAGATCATTATTTAATGGATAAGATTATTAATGAGTGATAGTATAAATAGTTTTAACGAGACTAATTGGTCGAGATAGAGGAAAGAAAATTCATTATACTACGATTAAATCAGAATCATCTCTTGAGAGAACATTAAATTATAATGATTCAAACATTTACCCTTAGTTGAGTTTAGAACGGTTGATTTCAAAACATTACTATGATTTGAGTTATTATGTTATTATAATACGTTATGTATTATTAAATAAATTATTGATATATCTTAATGGTGTTAAGAGTTAGTTAAATATTAACTAATGAAGTTTATGGAGGGATTCTCTAGATCGATTATTTATAGTTTGATGAGTTTATTATTTATTAATGTTTGTTGGGTCTAACAAATTTGATTAGAAATAATCTAGTGGAGATTATTTAATGCTTAAAGTGTTGTAAAAAGATATTAGTTTTAGATTTGAAGTATGATTGATTTTTAATCAATTCACATTCATTGAGTTGTCAATATAATTATATTATGCGATTGAGATTTATCTTGAGATGACTATCATTAATACAAATTAAGGAAACATTAGTATTCATAAAGAATGATGAATGTGATCTATTAATAAGATTTTCAATATAGCTTGTCATTAAATATTAGCAAGTTGTTATTATTGAACTATGAACATGAACATTTGTGTATGGCTGACTTTTAGTTATTAGTCAACTAATAATCATTGGGTTGATGGTTTGGTTGTGAAATTATTAATTAAATCAATTAACTAGAGTTAATTGGATTTAATTAATAATTAAGTTATGTAATGAAGATTTAATTGACATGATTCTTTTAATGAGGTTGTAAAATATTGATATCAAAGTTGATAGGCCTTATTCTCATGACTTGAATAATAACTTTAGATATTTTAATGGTGAAGACTTAGTAATATATAATTGAGAATTATTAGAATGATAAAAGGTCAAGGATTGTGAACCGATGTTAATTGATCATTCTAATGAAGTTATGATCTCTTATTCGAAGAATGATAATTGGTCCTTTTATAACATAATGAATAATGATCTTAGAAAAGTTGAAAGGTTAATCAATTAGAATATGGATCATGGTTAAATATAGAGAACAATTTAATTAAAGGTCAATGATGATTAGTTTAGTGAATATTTATCCTTAAGCTATTCTTAGAATGTAATTCTTAATAATGGAAGAATAATGCTATCGGGGAACAAATGGGTTGACTTGTAGGTCAAATGACGAAACTTAAGACACTTGAAATATACTTGAAAATGAAAACTGAAACCTCTACACTTGATTCAACTATGTAAGATAGCAAAACCAAAACATGTGTTTGCATCGTGTATTCTCTATGCTTCTTGTTTTGGGTTTTGGGTTAACTAGTGTTGACCAGGGTTAGGTTGTTACCAGAGGCTCGGGGGTTATGAGATGTGATGGCATGTTGTTTTTATTTGGTCTTGATCTTTATAAGCTCAACCATGGTAATGTGATCGTATGTTCTATGAAATGTTTGCATTTACTGATTGTTATTGTTCATCAGTCTTTATGTGTGAAGCTGAAATGTATGTGTATAAGACACTTTAGCTAATCATTTTTGAGTCATCGATCAGTTATCCTTGGATTATTTTCTAGTCGCCATGATGGGACTGAAATTTTGATTTTTTGATGATGTCATGTTGTGATATGTTTGATTCAACCATTTTGGAGTCTTCGATCAGTATGATTTTGAGATATTCTTGGTTGCTTATTGAGAACCAATGGATATTGTGATTTATTTTGAGATATATTTTTGTTATTGAGAAGAAATGGATACTTATGATTATTAGTGATGCCTTCAGTTGCCAATAGAGAACTGTTGTGGTCATGATTTTCTATAGATGCTTTTGGGATGCTCATGGAAATTTGATGATTCTTATCTTGGAGATTTGATGATTATTATTGTGATTATTTGATGCTTTTATCATGGATATTTGATTATTCTTTTTATGGATTATCTTTTGGATTTTCTTTACAGTCGCTTGTACAGGACTGCGATGATTTTATGATTCCATGAGCTTAGGGTAGGTAATCTACTTGTAGTGTCGGGAAGTGGCTTGCAATGGGGGTCGGGGCCCTAAGTGGCTGCCAGGGTAACTCATTGTAAGTTTTGTTAATAAGTGATAACATTTACACACTAAATGGGAATTAAATGAACTTAAAAAGATAATTGTTTTGATGTTCTCGCCCATGCCTTGAGCACTTGTACAGGCTAGGATGGAAGTAGTGAGAATGCATGGTTGCGACCGTGCATTCCGTAGTATGCCTCGTCAGTATGAGAGAATACTAGTGGCTGCATGAGATCAATATGGACTTGTGGAGTTTAGCTAACTGCTAGGGTAACTTGTACATGATAATTGCAATGACACTTTCCCGCTTGCATAGTAGGTTCCTACATGTCATTGTGTGCCTCTGAGAATTAGATGTCAATTTTGTGTGATGGAACCTTTGAGTTAATATACTTTTAGGATTCTTGGACTTATAGAGAATTATGCTTTGTGATTCTGATAGCCTGTTTGGGACTTGAGATTATCTCCTCAGCACGATGGGAGTGGACCACTTAGGTACCACGCGGTCGAGTGGTGGTGTATTTTCCACTCTTATCATTTGAGATTCATTGAGACATCATGGCTGATGCGTCCTTCGTGATGGTGGATATGTATCCTTTCATTGATGATTAGCATATGTTAGATGGTGTTATCTTATGCTTATATTTGCATGTTAGATTACTTTCTACATATGATGTTGTATATGTTAGGAGTGACATTCCTACTATGTTAATACCGATGACC
Organism: Cupressus sempervirens; assembly: GCA_028749045.1. NCBI lineage: Eukaryota > Viridiplantae > Streptophyta > Pinopsida > Cupressales > Cupressaceae > Cupressus > Cupressus sempervirens. The sequence goes on from CM053786.1 coordinate 504,226,458, forward strand.
TCTTCGGTGATTTGGGATGTTACGCACGGAGGGATGGCTAGGGCCCACGATGGTCTAATGATGCTATTAACCGTTGGGATGAACCGTGCACTTAGTTTATTTTATTTGATCTTTATGATGGATGTATATGTCTTCTATGATGATATATCATGTGATTATCTCTACTTTGATGTATCATGGATTGGAATAGGATGATGTACCTTATTTCACATATGTATATTCTTTTAAGCCTTCATACCCTATGACATGTACAGTGGATGATTGAGCATTTGGAAATGTAATGTATGAACATTGGACTTATCATTATTATTCATGTGGATGTTGTACTAGATGGATTCATGTATGTTAGTTAGTTTAGATGTAACTCAATGTTAAGAGATTCTTAAAGAATGAAATCGGTTATGTATGTTATGTTTACTTTTAGATGGACATTGCTATTGCTTCCGTTATTATGTACAAGTTATATGTGGTATTTACTTTCATGTTATAAAAAAAAATGTTACCAAACTTAGTGAAATTCTAGGTTAATTCTTTGAATCCCTTGGTAGGGCATTACAAGGAACATAAGATTGATGAGCTGGTGGCACAGAATCTTAGGTAAACTATTTTGGAGAAAAATTCAAATGGATTCTAAGAGAAGTTTCTAGAGAAGATAAAATATGGGATAGATACATTGTATCCTACCTAATCCATCTAAAACCCTAATTTAGAGAATGGATGATGAGTAGGAAAATGTTTTAATTTCCTATATATAGGAATGTCTAGTCATGAAGAAAAAGAGTTAGAGAGTTTGGTGTGAGAACCTAAGAAAGAGAAAGAGAAAGAGAAAGGGGTTTTGCTTCATCAAGTGACCTAAGAAAAGAGTCTGCAATGGTGTATTAAGCAAGAAGGCTTGAGAAGATGAATTCTTGAAGGGTGAACAAACTATTAGAGCTATAAAGAATGGAAGCAAAGTAGAATTGAGGACTGGATAGAGATCTATAAATAGAGATCTGTAATCTACAAGTGAAGTTGTAAGTTGCATTAGATCAAAGATCTATTGTTACTCTCTAACAATTGTATCAGTCTAGGGTAAATCTTTTGGAGTAAGGTTGACTTAATAGTCATTGGAAAATCCTTTAATAGGGTGGCATTCCAAGTGAATGGCCTAAAGTCCTCTAATAGGGCTCACTTTTAATAGGGTGTTTGAAAGCCCTTAACTGAGTTACATTTAACTATGTGCATTGTAACCTTTAATAGGGTTAGCCTTTCACACGGCATCACTTCAGAAGAGTGAAAAAGGAGTAGCATGTTACTGTTGGTTTTCCCAAATTGGGTTTTCACATTAAATCATTGTGTCAAATCCTCTAATGAATGTGTTTTGTTTCATTCTATATATTTTTTTAAATTGATTTGATAGTAACATATAAGTTTTAGTTGATACGCAATGAATGCATGCATGGGTATGAATGTTTTATGGGTTCATTTAATTGTGAGAAAAGTTTTAATTTGTACATCTGGACCTTGAATAATTGATTCACACCCCCCCCCCCCCCCCCCCCCCCCTCTCTTTTATTCTAAAAGAATTCCAACAATATGATGCTGAAAAAATTCTAAAATTTTGGAAAAATTCCTAAAGAAAATATGCCAAGTGCTGAAAACCTAGAAATGGGCACTACTTGCCACTCTTGCAGCTATGTTTATTAGTCTCATTCATTTCACAAAACATTTCCTAGCTTGGAATTTTTCTCATGTCATTGTCTCAGGGGTATGACTACTTAGCTTATAAAGGTCTCCTTATGCATTAGGGTTTCTTTGGAAACTCATGAAAAATAGTGTTTCTCAACACTTCTTGGATTCCTTACCTATAGTCTAGGATGCTATGACATTTCTCACTATCAAATACAAGTATTGAAGAAATGACCATGTGATATCAACAAATACACTTGAACATTAAAGTTGTTGAGCTATGATGAAATTTATCTTCTTTGTGTGATGTCTATGATGATTTATTTGCTATGTTCCCTCCCTAATAGTATTTCAAGGATGAACTAGACTAGAAGACTTGGGAAATTGGGGCATGTTTTACTTGTATTCTTCTTGTGGGTATACTTTAAGTTGTTAATCTAAGGTGTTGAGAGAATTTAGGCTTTTCCTACTTGAAGCTTTCGGCTTGCAATATATCATTCTTGTTTTTTTTAGAAGACTACACTCAAGGGTGATCCTGACACTTATTTTGTGATATAGGTGTAATATTTCTATAATAAACATAGGGAACCTAATTGTGTAGTCATCTTGACCTATATGTCTTTGATGCATAGGTCGGATTCCCATATTTTTATCTAGTATAGATCATATTCACATTCTCATAGTTTATGCTAGTGACGATTGTATGATCTTCTAATGTCCCCAATAAGGCTCAATGATAAACACAAGGACCTACTTATGTAACCCTTGCAATTGCACCATATTGTGTCTCCTCTCTCCAAATGTTTAGTATTGGTGCTAAATAGAATGTATATTTAGGGTTTGCTATCTCTTTGTGCTTCGTTCTTCAGAATTAGATCTCTCTATCATCTTGGCTTCTTCATTCTTTAACATAATGTATTTTCAAACTGATCACACATTAATCAAAGAGGGGAAAATGTAATCACCCAAAAATGGCCATTAGATTATAAGCCCCCTTTCTAGCATTTTTGCATAATTTACCTAATGTTTATCCTTGATGAAATCTCTAAAAATCAATTTATTTGATTTTATCCTATATTTTGACCACTTTATCCTAAGTTCATATTTAATTAAAACAACATGTCCCCTTTTAATTTAATAAAATTCTCCACTCATTTATTATCCTAAGTTTCACACACAAAAGAATTTACCTTATTTAAAAATAAAAGAAAGGACATTTTTGTACAACATGGGTCGGGACAAAAGTTAATTGTTCATCAAGATTGGCGGAAGTGCTTGTGCACATGGATCATTCCCACTTTCAAACTCTATCTTTGATCAAATGAATCTTTCCTTATGACCTCTATCATCCATTTCTCTTTAAAAGTGAGAGCTCTCTTCTCACTTAAAAACTCCACTCTTTTACTAATATTATGTTGCAAGATTGAAGATCTCAGACTAGTGGAGCTCCTCTTCTTCTATCTTCTATTCTTCATTCTTCATGCTTCTCATTCATTATAGTTTCTCTCCATGATTATAGCTTAAATCATGTAGTCTAAATAGGGGATTTAATTATTATTTTTTATTTTATCTTGCATTCTACTTTCTCTTGTTTAGCTTTCATTTGCATTATACTCATTCTAGATTCTTGGATGCTAGCATTCTTGCTACCATCTTTGAATCTCTCATTCTATAGTGCACTTTGAAAGGGTTGTATAGTTTGGTTCATTTGAGAGCCACCATCTGATAGCCTTTGTACATCATATATGGAGAACTATAAACTACCTCTTGAGATTCCCTCTATCATGGGTATTCTTAAGAATTATGGCTTATATAATTGTGACACTTTTTGTACACACATTTTTGGCTCCCACTATGGGCATAAAATGTGTCACACTTCTATAAACCATTATTCTTGAGAATACCCATGAAAGATGGCATCTCAAGAGGTGACTTATAGCTAGATATCTATGATGTGCAAAGGCTATGAGATGATGACTCTCAAATGAACCAAAGTATGCAACCATTGCAAGGTGAACATAGAATGAGAGATTTAAAGATGGGAGAAAGAATGCTAGCATCCAAGAATCTAGAATGAATGTAATGAAAATGAAAGATAAATGAGAGAAAGTAAAATGCAAGATAAACTATAAAATAAGTATTACAAACTCTATTTAGACTAGATGATTTAAGTTATAAGCATGGAGGAAAACTATAATGGATGAGAAGCATGAAGAATGAAGAATAGAAGATGGAAGAAGAGGAGATCCAAAAGTATGAGATCTTCTATCCTATAGCATAATGTTAGTAAAAGAAGGGAGTCTTTGAAGTGAGGAGAGAGATCTCTCTTTTAAAGAGAAATGGATGATAGAGATCATGAGACAAAATGCTTTCATTATTCTTTCTCTCATTTAGCTTTCATTTGCACTTAAACAATAAAACTTGCTAAGCTATGATGAACTTTACCTTCTTTTGTACTATTTATGAAAATTTCATTGCTAAGGGTTCCCTCCCTAATAGTCTTTAGAGGATGTCATGTACTATAAGACTAGGGGCGTGGGGCATGTTTTACTTATTTTTCTACTTGTGGGTATACTTTTTTAGGCTAAGGTGTTTAGAGCATTCATTCTTGTCCTACTTGACACTTTGGAATACAATGTATTATCCTTGTCTATTTCCACAAGACCACACTTAGGGTTTATCCTAGTGCTTATGCCTTGATACAAGTGTAATCTTTTTATACTAAACTAGGAAATCTAATTGCATAGTCATCTTGACCTATATGTGTTTGATGCATAGGTTGGATTTCCACATTTTTATCTAATATAGATCATATTCATATCTTCATAGGTCCTCATAGTGATGGTTGTATGATCTTCTGATGTCCTTAATAAGGTTGGATGATAAAAAAAGGACCTACCTATGTAATCATTGAAATTGCACCTTTTCATACTAGTTTTCATTCTAGTGTCCATTCTAGCTTTTTTTTACATTTTGCATGTTGAGAGAACTCTCTTCTTTATCTTTCATGGACTTGTCAGCTAAGTACGTTCATCATTCTCTCACCTCTTGTCAGTGTTATCTTATCTCTTCTTTTTTATTTCTTTATTCTTTTCTATCTTACCATCTCATCTATGCTTGTAACAAATCTTTTATAATCTTGACATCCTGGATCCATTTTCAAGATCGAAATCCAAATTTGGATTCATCTTGCTAGTCAAAATTTCTTCATTCTTCTATGTAGTTGGCTGACCTATTGAAGCTTAATATTTTAATCTTTTTGGGGAAATGATCATTTCTTTATTTCTTCATCATTTCTACTCTCTTCCACTAGTCTTTGCTTTCATTTATTTAATCACATTTCTTCTTTCTTCTTTCTTTGACCTAATTCTTATGCTTTATCTTTCTTGATCAAACCTAGTAAAACTAGGGCATATCTTCATTTCTTGGTGGTTACTCTTTGGTCTTAATTTCTTATATATCATCATGAACTTTTCTTTGTTATGATTTGATCAAATCTATCTCATTTCTACATCTCCTCTATCTCATTTTGATTTCAATCTTAAGGGAGAAGGAATATTCTATCGTTGTTGCAAATTTCTTTCTGCTACAACTATTTATTTTCTCTTGATCTATATGCTTTCATTTCTCGACATATCAATGCTCATATTAGGTACTAATATTATCTTTTCTCTCTCCAAATTTTTAGTATTTCTACTAATAGACTATGCATTCAAGATCTGCTATCTCTCTGTGCTTCTTTCCTTAGAGTCAAATATCTCTATCATCTTGGCTTCTTCATTACTTGATTTAATGTGTTCCCAGGTTAATAACACATTAGTCAGAGAGGGGAAAATGTAATCACCTAAAAATGGTCATCTAGATGATGAGCCCCCTTTCTATCATTTTTGCATAATTTATCAAATGCTTATCCTTGATCAAATCTCCAAAAATCCATTTATTGATTTTATCCTATAGTTTGACCACTTTATCCTGAGTTCTTATTTAATTAAAATAACTTGTCCCCCTTTTAGTTGAATAAAATTCCCCACTCATCTCTTATCCTAAGGTTCACACATAAAATCATTTCCCTTATTTAAAAATAAAAGAAAAGACATTTTTTCCCACATAGGGGACAAAAGTCAACTCTTCATCACGATTGGTTGAAATTCTTGTGCACATGGATCAATCCCACTTTCAAACTCCACCCTTGATCACATGCATCTTTCCTCATGATCTCTATCATCCATTTCTCTTGAAAAGAGAGAGCTCTCTCTTCACTTCAAAAAAAAGGACTCCACTCTTTTACTAATGTTATGCTGTAGGATTGAAGATCTCATACTTGTGGAGCTCCTCTTCTTCTATCTACTTTTCTTCATTCTTCATGCTTCTCATTTATTCTAATTTCTCTGCATTCTTATAGATTAAATAATCTAGTCTAAATAATGGTTGTAATACTTATTTTCTAGTTTATCTTTCATTCTACTTTCTCTCATTTAGCTTTTATTTGCATTACATTCATTCTAGATTCTTGGATGGTAGCATTTTTGCTCCCATCTTTGAATGTCCCATTCTATGGTGCACTTTGCAATTGTTACACAAATTTTTTCCTTTAAGAGCCACCATACTATGTTTTAACCTTTTCACATCATAGATAGAGAGCTATAAGCCACCTCTTGAGATGCTCTCTTTCATGGGTATTCTCAAGAATAATGGTTTATAGAAGTGTGACACCAATTGTACACATTATTTTATCATCTACTACCATCTATGATGATTCTATTATTGAAACATATTTGGCCCCCCATTCATCATACACTAAACCATCAATCCAAACATCACTAAGGATCTCTTTCTCTTTGCTAGAGGTATCTCTCCATTCATTTCATGAATTCTTTTCCTTAGAGATGAACATTTTATAGAACCTCTTGGTCTCTATTAAGTATGATACAACTTCTATAAATAAAGCATTATCATCATTGCCTAGTACCTTGCTTACTTTATCATTCAACATAGCCAAAATGTCATCATCCCAATCTGTTAGTGTCTTCATCTCATGATCCTTTGTAAAAATTAAGGAAATAAGGTATATATATTTTGTTTTGACACTTGGAAAAATGCATGACCTAATATGTCTCTATAGAAACTCCCTATTTACATCGAACTCTAATAGACTACTTACTTGATCGTGTATCTTCTCAATATAATAATCATTACTCTCCTTATCAACTATATCGAAACATATCTTGGTCATTTTTTCCTCTCTTGCTATCCATTTGTTTAGGATTTCTCTTAACTTATTCTCATCATCACTACAATTTTTAATAAAGGAAAGAAATTTGATTACCATGTGATATAATCTTCTAGTATCAATATCATTAAAAAAAATACAATATTGCCTCCCTTATTTTCTACTCATATCTTTGTCATGTTTCTATTTCCATGGCCTTAAGCCTATCTTTTTCCTCTTCCATATCCTCCCTAGTGGAATCTTCTTGATGCAAAGGAGTATCATGAATCTCAACTATGGGGCTAGTTAGTAGCAGTGGGGCAGGTGAAGTTGAAATCATTCCCTAGAATGACTCCCCCACTTCAAAGATTCTAACTTGTTTCCCTTTATACTAACCAAGTTCATTTTTAGCTCTTAGAATTTTCTTAACTTTCTAATTATAGGCTACCACAACTTGTTCATATTTCATAAGAAAGAAAGCCCTTGATTTAACAAAACTATATTCTGACAAGAACTTGTGGCTAGCTTTTTTGATCATAGGATCCAACCCCTTACCCTTAAAATAATCCATAGTTAACTCCATATTGTGTATAGGAGGTTCTTTCAATGTTCTTTCATCTAATTTAGGTGAAGTAACAAATATATCACCTTTATTTCCAAGTTGTTCCATTTGTTCAATTGTGGGTTGTTCACCTCCAAGGTGAAGGGGTGACTAAGATGGTGTGTAGGCTAGATCCTTAGACATGGAATCTTCTCTATTCTTTTGCCTCTTGGATTCTTGTTCTAATGGATTCACCTCACCTTGAGATCTCTTGTGGGTTGGGGAAAAAAGCACATCTACATCAGTTTTCTTTTTCCCTGTTTTATCATTGTGCTCTTCCATTTTGATTATAGTATACCCAAGCCTCTTCTTAGCAAAATATATATTGTCTTGAGCCCACAATTGGAATGAAAGCTAGAATTTTTATAATCTCTTGTAATTTATCAAGATATTTCCTAATTAGGATAATTTTATTCTCATTCAAGGTATTCATTATCTTAGCAAAGAAAACCATTAACTTGTTTACCTTATCTACCATGGTTTTAGCATCTGCCAATGGGTTGTAATCTTTCTCAAAAAAAATTAAAAACTCCAAGACACTAGAGTAAACCCTCCATTTCTCCATTTTTACTTCTTGTTCTTGTAAGGAGAACTCATTCCTTATGATATCTTTAGGGTAATAGAATCTATGTTCATGGGCTTTTGGTTTTGTTCCCTTCTTAAATATCTCAAAAAATCCCTCAGTATCAAAAAAATCTTGCATGGGATGTTGTCATTTATGAGGATTTTAAAAATTATATAACAAAATCTATAGTGATCACAAATCGACAGGTAAAGGTGCAAGTAGGAAAGATAGAGTGCCTTGATCTACTTGAACTAATTCAATTTCCTCCAAACCTCCTATATGCTACAATATATCAGCCAAGCCACCCTTTAAAGGTACTTGGTATGGCAACACATAAAGGGTTTCTTGAAACCCATTTATGCTAAAAATAGTAAAAAATGGATATGGAATAATATCTATCCAATTATAGGAAACTTTTAATTCAATAGGGGAGCCCATGGGTCTAACAAAATCTAAGAGAAATTTAGGAATTCTTTGGTTCTTCCTAGAAAAAAGTATCCTCAATTTTGATGCAAAATATCTATCAAATATTAAAAAAAACTAGCCTCATTCACATCTCAAGATATGTTTGCACTCCAGAGCTAGACAAGTAGGGGTTCTCTTTCATGCTCCCTTGTTAATTGCATTTATTTTTCAAATTAAGTGGCTCCTTTAAAAAGAAACATATGCATTAACATTGAATACCAACCAAAGGATTTTTCTACCTTCACTCCTCGCCCCCCCAACCACCCCCCAACCATTACAATTCCAATTAATCCAACATGAATTTCCTTAGCTAAAAATGAGGTGAAATAAAAAATGATATTAAATCAAAAACAAGAAATTTGCACAATCATATACATAAACTTGGTAGGCATAAAATAATGTTCATCTTCACCAAAAACCCTACACAAAGACATATAAATATCTAGGGCATGAGAATTGAAAAATCTTTCTTCAATGGTTTTGGGGTTAAGGCTACAACCAATATTGTATTCCCAATGGTTTCTAGATGTCCTCTTAGGGCTTCTTGCATAACTTGCATCTTCTAGCGTGATATCCCTTCTCTAATTCTTGAAAATCAATAGGCTCATGATACTATGAAATAGGGATCATCTTGAATATTTCTCCAATTTCTTCAAGTGTTATCTTTATTAGGCATTCCCCATTTATCTATCATACTAGCCTAGTAATTCAATCATACATCCTTTCCATTGATGTTAGATGGTCTGCATCCATAAATACTCCTAGAAGAACCAATTTCCCAAGGTCAAAATTCAATATGTTACTATATGAGGCAAATATCTCTCTTTGAAAACTAGTTCTTGATTAGTTGTAACCCAATCATGGATGTTACTACATAACGAGTCCAATTATCTCTATGATATAAACCATCAGCAAATTTTAATCTTGAAGAAATAGGAATTAATTTCCTCATTTTTGCTACATCATTTGTTGATTCATTCAATTTCTCTACAAAATCATCATTACCATTTCTACGTTGATAGTTTGTTTTCTTGGAAAAATCCTTTTTAGGAGGAATTTTGAAAATACAAAAGATAATTATTAAAATCCTTTAAATAAATGGAAATTATCACTTATTGGGACCAATTTCTTCACTTCCTAGGATCTTTCTTAGTATCAAACTTGGCTTCCACTTACACTCTATTATGGTTCTTCAACGATTCTTTTTCAAAATAAGATATCAATTCTCCATTATATTTTATGCATCATGTTGCATGAGAAGCCTTTAATTTTCATAAATTCTCTACAAGGAGTGGGTATGCATGCTTCATATCAGCTTCGAAAAGAGCCTTTTGATCTGTGAGAAATCTAATGACATCAATTTAATATTATTGTTGATTCATATTTCTACATCCTGACTTAGTAGTCAAGCCAGTCCTATTGCATCATTTGGGAGATTTCAGTCCTATTAACATCCTTGTTATATTGGGCACTAAATCTTTAGACATACATCGACTTGTTGCTATGTCATTATAGTTAAAATTCTTGCAACTTATGATAACAACATAATGATAGGCATCGATTTTCTCTGCATTGAATGACTAAAGTCATATTAGGTCCCTTAGTTATTTCTTCTACAAGTGGCCTACCTTGGACACATGGTATTATTTCATTATGTCACTTTTCTTAAATTTTATTCATCTTTGAATAATGACTAAATGACCAACATTTATTGATCTCTAATTTGATGACTACAATAAAAAGACTTATATCAACTTTAGGTGGGCCATAGCTTCCACGTGTCACACACTCACTTTGTCTATTTTCTATGCCAAAATAGTGACCACCGTAGATTTATTTCTAATCTGAAGCCTATAACAAATGATGTTTCTAACTTCAAAGTTACCCACCCTAGACACATGTCTTTTTTTTTGTTATGTTAGGTAGCTTATCTACTAAGCACATTTTTATTGCGACTTAGTGACTATCATAGATTCATCTCTATTCTTAAAACTAAAAAGATCTTAGACCTATCTCAACTTCTATGGTCCATGGGGGCATGCATCACCACATCACATATTCACTATGGTTAAGAACCTTGTATCTTTTTAATTCAAGATAGAGATGATTATTGATCTCCACACTAATCAAAGACTAAAATACTATTTGAAAATAGTTTGATCTGAGATGAGGAAAAATCACAATCTGACACTTCTCATTATGTGACATCAATTTCATTAGAAATTTGTAGATTGTCTAGTTGCACCTTTGCATGTGTCCTCATGTTGCTATGTCACTTTGTTTAAAAGGATCACATCTTTCTTTGGAAAAAAAGCAACTGTTGTAGATTCAAACTACTTCTTATGACTAACATTCAATCCCTTATATTACTGCATTACTAGGACCTATTAGACATGTGGTGCTTTTTTGCTTCATCACTATAGTTAAAAGTTGAGAATCTCTTCATAAATACATGGTGATGTTCATCGATCATTTTTCATTCTGATGGTTCAAAATAACACTTAATATTGCATGCAAAAAATTGAAAAACAAATTAGGATGTACTACTTGGTGCTCTTATGATGACTTCATTTCCTTTGAATCCTGAGAGACACTTGGTCCCCACCATGTCCACATGTCAACACATCGCATACTTAGTTTTGGTAAAGACCTTTCACTTTCCATTAGTGACATAGTGATAACTGTAGATTCATGTTTGATCTGATGGCTGGTGTTCCATATCAATATTACTACACCTTTGTTTCTATTAGGGAGGTGTCAAAATCTTGCATTGTTGTATAAAATAAAAAAGATAACACCTTCACAAAATGAAAAAGTGAGAATCATAGATCGAAGGTTGATGAGAAAGAGCATCACTTGGATTACTAAATACATTTAATTAGTACATAGAAATAATAGGATGCAACCATAGGTATAGTGAACCCAAAAAAATAAAAAGAATTAGCCCTATTCTTCAAAAAAAAAAACCGTAGCAAGGAAAACAACCATATCAAAAGATTCAAAATAAAGGAGGATTTTTTTAAAACATTCACCTTACATTTAGGGTTTATTTTAAAATTCTTGCCCCAAACAAAGGATATGACCATTGAAAATTCAAAAATATTCCAGAACCACTTTGAAACAATGGGGCATAAAATAGGGTCCAACACTTTGAATATATTACAAAAAATGGATGAACGAAAAAATATTCTACCAATTATATGAAGCTACATATCTTTTACGTAATGTGGGCCCAGATATCTTCAATGTTAAATAAAAAAAAATTTCATTAAAAATATTGTTTCGTACAAAATCATCATGGGATCATTAGTCAAAAATGAGTTATGAATAAGTAAACTATAATTACACTAAATAATTACAATTTTAACATACCTAGAAGCTTAAGTAATTTTAAGGGAACCATATCTTTTTCAACCATTAACAATGATGCCTCCAACTATCCGGTAGAAGTAACACAAGCTACTCGAGGAAAGGATGGGAAATTATCACCACTATTGGTATCTATTATATCATCATGAGAAGGTGTAATTTTCACTACAAAAAATTAATCAATGTCATACTAGATAAAATGAACAAGAAAATAAAAATCAAATGAAAATTGAAATCACATACCTGTAGGAGTTGCACTGGTACCCTCATCAAGTGGAACACCTTGATGAGGTCTCAAAATACATTGTAACAACATATACATATTTCGGTTCATGATCCATAAATTAGCATAAAACACAAATCTTTGTTGAACTATTATCCTAGCTAAAGATTCATTGTTTCTTACTTCCAAAAATGTGCTCTCCAACATAGTTCATTTCTCATTGCCTTTTTCTCTTCTATTGGATTTGGATCCATCACAAGTGCAAGAATTTTTAGATTGATTCTTTTTAGGGTCTTTTTACACATGCTTATAGGATCAGTAGTATATGTGATGTCATCATCACATAATTTTGTGGCCACCATATCAACAACTAATTTCTCTTATGTAATTGGTTCTTTTCCCTTTCCCTAGGAATCAAATTATGACAAAAACATCAATAAAATAATAATAAAAAGTCCAAAACCTTAAGGAAAATAACATAATAATATGACATTATGTATAATCACAATTACACCAAATTTTATATAGACTGTTTATGTACATTGAAGAAGGGGTGGGAGAAAAATCTTGGCCTGTGTCATTTGATGGATCAGCCATGTCACCCTATCACAAAAGATATACATAAAAAAAAATTAGCATGATGAAAGGAATAGTTGACTTAGCAAAAAAAATTATCAATAAAATGGTATATTGTATATTGGAGTTATTAATTGGAAGTAATTAGTTTAAATATTACATATATAGTACTTACAAGTCCCATGATAGCAACTTTATTTGTATCTCTATGCTTCAAATTGTAATCTATTAGTAGCTCTTCCCCTACAGTTATTGATTTTATCACACATACAAAAACATGATTTCCCTCACTCACCTCAAAAATGTAATTGGGTCAGTTATTAGTTGACCCAAGATGCATACTTTTTATAAAACCTATAATGTTCCCTTTTGATTCTGGTCTTCCATCAATGTATACAAAAAGTCTTTTACTTTGATTATTTTCTTTCCATTTTAGATAATTTGTTGATAGTGCATACCTATGCATACTTTTTTTATATTAAACTATCTACATCTAATTATTGTAATTGTAACAAGATTCTACATACTGCATCAATTCAACAACTTTTTTATAAATGACCTTTATGCCATTCATAGAAAATTGGCCCAAACCATGTGATGATGTTGGAGCTATGTGATATATCTTCTCATTAACAAAAAAAATTAGTGTTAATTGGAGGTAATTCCTTGGGTACCCATTATTTCTGAAGATGTATGTACTTCAAGGAACCTTGATGTTTCCCTTTGTGTCATTATCATAAGAACATGACCTCCCTTGAGCAAGGAAAAATTGCATGTGCTTATTGAATTTTCTTCTAATCTTTTGACCTCTAGTTTGTCTCTCTTTCTTATACCTACTGCATGTCTCACTATCCTCTTTTATTCCCACATTTCTTCACTTGGGGAAGACAAATCTTTAAAATACCTATATGGTGGTACCTGTAGCCCATCAAATGAGAGACATAGTTGAAGGAGAAAAATATTTTGCTAATAAAATGAGGCTAATATTGATGAAGTTTGCCTAAAGTTAATATTGAAAGTAAAGAGAAAGAAAGCATGTAATAAACTTATACCTCTTGATCCATATAGCTGCATATGATCCTCGTCAAAGGGGTGTAGTCTCTTGCATATGTAAATCAATTTTCTTAAGTTAGTTACAAATTAAATGATACTTATGCTACAAATTATATAGAACATAACATGAACAATATACATACATCATAACCATTTTATACTTTTTAATTCATTACCTCTACAAAACAAATATATTATAAGTAATCAACACCAAGAATTGAGCATCGTAACAAATATTTGCACCTAATCAACACCTAATACATTTCCATTGATAATTTTCTTCATCCATCTCATCATCATGAATGTCATCATTATTTTCATCATCATTCAAATCATCACAATGATCATCATGATCATCACTATGACCATCATCATTGTCATCATCATCATCATCATCAGCATCACTTCCATCATCATCATCGCCACCACCACCACCACCAGCATCACCATCTTCACCACCACCATCATCAATACCATCACCATCATCATGAACATATTTTCCATCATCATCATCTCCTTCTTCATCTTTTCCTTCATCATCATCTACTTTGTCTTCTACTTCTTTGGTATCTTCTTCTTCAATCACATTATAATTTATTGGTCTTCCTCTTGGATCGTGTCTAACAAAAAATGACCAACATGGTTTATGTAGAACACCAAAGTAAAACACTATCTCACATTGGCTTGGAAGAACATAGGGGTCATTTCCATTTGACTCAAATGATCTTGTATTAATCATTGTAAATCCATTATCATGTTCAATAAAAGTTCTATCAGGATCATTTTGATTCAGTCATAGCTTGCACCATTTGACAATGAATAAAACTAGTTTGAAGAAATTAAATCGCACTTAATTATATCCTACAAAATTCCATAGTATTTATTTTTAGATTGTTGAGGATGGATGTCATTTCTAGATGAAATATTAGTGACCTCAAAGAATGCAGTTATCCCAAATTCATAAGTTCACTTAGTTTTATCTATTTTTTAATGCAAAATTTATAGCCATTGTGTACACTTGATTTGTGTCACACTCTAAACCATTCTATCCAAACGATTCCATGAGTTCAGAATGCTTGGATGCCGGCTTAGAGCTCCCTATCCATGGAGTGTAAGAGAGTGTATTTCAAGTTCAAGGGCTCTCAGATGAGCCTTAGAGATACTCTTCTTACTAGTAAACCATGCAATGGGAGGTTCCAAAGACAAGATGCAAGAATGCAAATGTCCCAAAGAGTTCCTCAAGAATGCAATGCAACTAAAGATTAAACTAGAATGAATATGAAAAGTGCAGCTATTCTAAGCATGGATGAGAGTGTTACAATCCAAATATTAAGCTATGTGAGATAGATTATTGCAAAATAGAAGCTAAACTAACATGCAACATGAATCTAAACTAAAATGCTATGGTATGAGAGAATGTAGACAAGAAATAGAAGTTCTCCACAAAGCTCCAAAGAAACCTGTTAGAAAACCTACAGCATAACAATATTCAAAAGATGGATTCTTTGAGGGGGAAAGCTCTCTCCCTTTTAAAGATGTACAGACGGTGGAGATCAAGATGAAGATGGTGGATGATCAACGGTTGAATTCAAAAATAGGAGTGATCCATGTGCACACACAAGTCAACCAATAGAATAAAAGTTGACTTGTCATATAAGACAAAAGTCTCACAAGCCTTTTCTTTTAATTGTAAAATAGAAAAAGGACTTTATGTGTGCACTTTAAGTGGGTTAGAAGAATGGGGTCTTTTATTTAATTAAAAGGGGACATGTTCTTTTAATCAAATAATGAACTTAGGATAGCATAGTCAAACTATAGGTTATAATCAAATAAATTGATTATTAGCAATTTGGCTTAGGTAAGTGATTAAATTAATTTAGCCAAAATGTTGAAAAGGGGGCTAATAGTCTAGATGACCATTTTTAGGTGATTACATTTGCCCCTCTTTGACTAATGCGTGATCGATCTGGGAACACATTATGTCAAAGAAAATAGAAAGCCAAGTAGGCGATGATAGATATAGATATCTAATTTTGAAGAACAAAATGTAGAAAAAGATAGAAAGTCCTGAATGCAAATGAAAAAAATGAAAATGTGCCTTGGTGAAAACCACTTCTTGTGGCACCTTGGTAGCAAAAGTAAAGAGAAATAAATTTATCCGTGCGGCTTGAATCAAGTTTCTAGCTCCATTTCCTTTTATTTTTCATCTCTAATTTTTTATAGTAGCATATTGGATCTAAACAAATGCTTTTATAGAATTATCACTTTGATTTTAAGGTCAACCCATAAGTAAATTGGTTTGAAGGTCAAAAACTTAGTTGGTTTAAAGATTTGATCATATCTTTTAAACCACTTAGATTGTGGTTCTGAAATTTTTTTTGCAAGTTGGATATATGCTCAAAATATTTCAGTCCGATTTGCAAAGCATTTTGACTTCATTTTTGGGAGTTATGAGTTTTTCTTATTTTTTCATAAAAAGCCGTTTCTGATCGCAAATCAGCGATTTTTTTTTAAAAATTTACATTTTCAGAAATTTTTTTCAATTCTAATGGGGGTTCTTTTTTTGTGTTTTGAATTTTGAAGTCGTATTAAAGATAAAAAACTCGATTTGATAAATTTGGTCTGTTTTGACAAAATTGATTTCTAGAGCACAAATGAAGAGATTTTTTAAAATTTCTTGCAGTTTTGGAAAGCTCTCTGATTTTTAATAGGGGTCTCTTGTTTTCATTTTCATTTTTGGATACAAAATCATAGTAAACAAGTCCAATCTTGTTACTAGGTCAAAATCAAAGAGTAAAAATGAGAGCATTTGTGATTAACTTGCACTTTCTTTGCATGAAATTGGTTGGAAGATAAATTGGATTTTTGAGGCAACTCATCACTTTTTATTGCAGATTTTTATGTTATTTCATACTAACTTTTGGTTCTAACAAGTTGTGATTACAGGTTGCCATCCTTATGAAAAAAAAAAATTGAAACATTGCATAAAAAGAACGCATGTCAAAGCTTCAAATGCGCAAGGGCTACTAACATTGTTTGCAGGGCTGCCCAAAGCATAAAAACCCAAAATTTCTTACTTTTTAGTTTTCATGTGCAGCATATACTAGTTGTTTATTTTTAGGCATATTAAAACTTACAATTAGGATCTTTTGGTGATAAGAGAGTATGCTCTTCACCCTTGTGGTGAATCAGAAATCTTGACTTACCATTTGGTTTCAAGAGTAAGAGGCAATTGAATCTTCTTGGCGTGTTTGGGAGAAAATGATTGGAATAGGAGAGTATGCTCTTCACCCTTGTGGTGAATCAAAAATCTTGACTTTCGAAAGTTGATCCACTCTTTGTGTAGTTAGAATCCTTTAGAGGGCCTGCTCTCGGACAACCTGAGAGGAACGACCCAAGTGGGGACAAGTAGATTACCCAGCTCTTCCAACCCACTATAAACTCAAGGATACCAAGGACACAAAACTTTGGTAGACATAGTGTTTGTCTTCGCCTAGTGTGATTGCTTATGGGATTTCGACCATAGGGAGATCACTAGGTAAGAATGCTTAAGGTACTCTTGTGATCGCGAGATCGGTTACTCATCGCAAGGTGAGGTGTCCCATAATTGGGAGCAAGAGGAACACTATGAATGGAAGCCCGATCTAAAAACTCTAAGTTAGTAACTACCTTTTTTTTTTAGCCGCTCAACTTCTTGGTGCAAGGATCGATCCTAGTGGACTACCCGGATCACCTCAAGATTTACACTCACCATATGTGTTCCCTTGGTTGTGCTTATGGCACTTCCATTACAAAGCTAATATCTCTTGTGGGCAACCACTTGGTGTGAGGCAAAGGAGCATCAAGCGTGGGCTAAGTTGTTGAGTAATGAACCGTGACTTCTAGGTAGATATTGCTTGATGTGTTCTTGAATGTGCTAGACCTGTGAAAATATTTGAACATACACATGACGATAGTTCTAGGGATTTCTTTTAAGACCTCATATATGCGTGTATCATGCAAGGTTGCTTTGTCCCTTGCTTGATTGTTTGAAGACTACTTCATGTGTCACTATCTTGCTTGGAAACAAATTATTTTTGAACATCAAACTTTCTATGCTATCAACTATTGTGAAACTTTGTCAACCAATTCAAAGCATCAAGTCTTAACTTTTTTTCTTGTGTTGCTTGTTAAGGGGAGTCTCATTATTTGACTTTGATTTGCTATGTCTCTAGTTTTTTAACATGCTTAAAGTGGCTCTTTGGTCTTTGTTCTCTTGGTCTTTCTATCTTAATGGTCTATGTCCACTTGCTAGTTATCTTTTTGCTGAAATGGTTGCCTTGATTTCTTGACTACACTCTTGGGTTGGAGAGTTGTTCACTTGTCACCCTGCTTGCTCTATATTTTTGGCTATTTGGGCATCTTTCCTAGATATTGACTTGAGTCATTCATGTCGTAAGTTTCTTGGACATATTGTTTGACAAGTCACTTTAATCTCTCTCTACTATCTTGGCAAGTGAATAATCTACCTCTCTAGTTTGGACATCAAGCTATCTTGTGTTACCTTGTTAGCTTCCTCTAGTCTCCTTCATGCTTGATTATCTATCTACTACTATGGAATTCAAAGCTTTTTCTCCCAAACCTCAACCAAATATAGATGATCATGATATCCTCCATGTCACTAAAGAGTTTCAAGATCTATATGCACAATACAAAGAACTAGAAGAGACAAATGATCTTTCTTACCTTCATTTCTCTAAGCGCATGACAAAATTGAAGTCTAAACTTGAGAAAAGTTTGGAGGAGAAGATTGAATCATTACATGAATCTTCCTTAAGGTCTTTACATGCATGTGAGTCACCTTCTTTGAGGTCATCCTCTTCTTCTAGGTCTACATGCTCTACTTCAAGACATCAAATGTCTTCATCTTCTAGATCTAAAGACCTCTTTAGTGAACAAGCAAGTGATACCTCCTTTGAGCCTATGCCAAAATTTTATGATGGACCTATCTTTGACAAAGATAATGATGAAGACATGAACACATGCTATTCACTTGAGAAACAACAAGAAGATCTTAGACATATTTTTGAGAGGACTTTTACTCCCTTGCAACATTCTTATGATGACATTTTGCAAACACTTCTTGAAACTAAGCTCATCATGTTGCCTAAGTCTAGCTCCTATGGAAATCCTTTCTTGGATACCTATTGTGCCTATCATCAATCTAATGACCATGCTACTTTTGATTGTATAGAGCTGAAACATAAAATCCAAGATCTCATTGATGATGAGATTGTTGATCTCGGAACCTCTAGTGACTCATGTGCTGAGGATACTTCTCTTGAGCAAGATTACATTAATGAAACTATGTCTAGTAGCAGCTCTATTACATCTTCCACTTCTTCCAACACTCATGCATGTCCCAACACTTCAAAGCTTTCCAACATGCCTCCATCAAATAAAGAACATAATGCTTTCCACATAGACTACGTGTATCCTCAAGGGCTATCTCTAAAAGAAACTCAAGCTAACCTTCATTTGGCTGCAAACCTTTTCCATGCTACCAATCCTAAACATCTTCAACCTTCATGCACTACTCCATTCACTCTTCATTCTCCCTTGTCCTTAGAAGTGGCTCCATGTCAAGAGGACTCTCAAAAAGAAAAAGCTATAAATGTCAAGAAAGGTCAAGATCAAGCACCCTTTCATCTCTTTCAAGATTTTTCCCCTCCATATTCTATATCTTGTCCACCTCCTAAGTATTATGAAGATACCACATCCATTATCTCCCTTGAGCTTACTGAAAATTATGAGAAAAGTTCTCTTCATATGCTATCCAAAGCTACTTGTCAAGATCAAAGCATCCCCTCATGTTCTACTTCTCCACATCCACTTCAAAATTGTGCTCAAGCTTCAAATGCTTCTATTAAAAATGTTGTTCCTATGAAAGGTACTCACGAGTCTATTGATGGTTTTGATCATGTTGCTCACTCTAAAGATGTTGATATCCATTTCCACTATCCCTCTCCATCTTCTAAGTCTATCCTTGGTCCTCATCCATCAAAGGTAAAGTCTTCAAACCTTCCATGTATATTGGGACCTTATGTTCCTCCATCTCCTACATTCACTCCTAGATCATTCCCTAGCTCTTCCATCATACCTCAAGATCAACAAAGACAATCATCCTTGGTGAATTTTCACCCATCTATACATCTAAACCAGTCATATCATCCTTATTCATCCACAAATCCCAAGTCCTTTGGAAGTGAGAATAAAAATAAGAATCCATTGAAAAAGAAAGATCACTATGTCCCATCTAATCGACATGTGAATTCTAAGGAGGAGAAAGCACAAAAGAGACTACAAAGGTCCACTATCAAAAAAGCTAAATCAAAGAAAATATGGGTTCCTAAACCCATTATTGAACAAATGTGTTTTGAAGTATCCGAAGGAAAATCTAAAGCTATATGGATTCCCAAGTCTCTTTTAAAAGACTTGAATATTGAAAATACTTCAAAGTTGACATTCAAGCTTCCAAAGGCTTCCATTCCATCTTCTTTCAAAAATCTTGAATCTAATGGGATAAATTTATTTCTCTATTAGCAATTTGGCTTAGGTAAGTGATTAAATTAATTTAGCCAAAATGTTGAAAAAGGGGCTAATAGTCTAGATGACCATTTTTAGGTGATTACACATTGTAGTACATAGTATTGTGGTGCTTGACCTGTTATTTTTTAAACATGTCAAAATTATGCATCCATCCATGAGTTGATATTAAATAAATGGGCCATGATATATTAACTTATATGTACCTATCAACCTCTTAAACATTTTCTAGATCAATCATTATTGGCATAACATTGGAATCTCCATTACAATGAGCTTCTTTAATGAATGAAGCAACATCTTTCCATGTTAATGAGTGACCATTTTGTTGAGATCATTTAATCCATACCATCATCCAATCAAAATTGTGTACAATATATAAATGAAGTGCATCCCACTTACATGTAAATATAAAATAAATAGACTAGTTAGAAACAACTTATATTGATGATGAATAAGAATTAATTAGTTATAATAAAATATTATTATTACCTCAGTTTCCTCAATCTACCTCTCCCCATCAAGTACTCCCCTTTGAATCTTTTAATGGAGTTGGGATCCCAAATGTGATCTAAATGGATCTTTGATGCAAACTTGAGAATATATTCACTAATGTACACCATGGTCTGGTATACCATATATCCCTTCACCATGGAGCCCTCAGGATGTGTTCTTTGTTGAACCAAGCCCTTCAATAATTTCAAGTGTCTCTCAACCATCCACATTGACCTAGTTGGTATAGGTCGACACAATTCAATATTCTCAACTAGATGTATGAGGTAGTGTTCTTGTACATTGAAAAAAGTTGAAGGTAGACACTTTTGCATCTCACAAAAAAGCTGAGCAATTTTTCTCTTCCAATCCTTTATGTCTTTTGAAACAATTTATTTAGATGATAACCACCTAGAAGATATTCATAACAAAAAAATATATATTAATGAGACTCTACAATAAATTAAGACTCTACAATAAATTACAGAAGAAGAAGAGCAAGACGCAAAAATAATATCTATACAAAAAATTAACAAATAACACTTCTAACCTCATGTATTTCCTAATATCATATATAACTTGTTTGACACTAATGTTGTCAAATTTGTGTGCAAGAGATAGAGGTAGAATGTACTGCAATAATAAGAAAATAATATTTTCAATATATTATAAAATAAAATAATGAAAAATACATGATGTTTAAAAAAATTATTGCAAATCGAGAAGAACATGACTTACCTTGATGAAGGTATGCCAATCATGCATTTTCAACCCTAGCCCAAAATAATCTTTCTTTGATATGCGACTGGTTATGTCTGCAGAAAATTCTGTGGGCAATTTAGTTTTTTTATGGCTTCAAATATGTCGTCATCTTGTTGTTGCATTAATAACTAAGTGTTACCATGCTTTTAGCACCCACGTTCTAAACTCCCAAGCTAACTCTACAAAGTCAATTTGGGTTGGTTTTTAATTGCTGATGATAGATTATGAACTCTAACTTGTGAAGAAGATAGAGTTATGAAGATATGCTGAGGTGGAACCATCAAATTCAGAACTTCAATTTTTTGCTTCATTTAAAGATTGGGTCTACAAAAGGCTAAATTTTTAATACATTTCGAGGTGCAGAATATCTAAGAAGTCAAACTTGAACTTGAACCAAAGGTTTTTACTTCAACTTCATGTTCGAGTCTGCAGAGTCAAAATTTCTGACACTATTAAAATAATAGTAACAATGCGGATGGCATAACTTTTAACTCCACCATTGAATTTGATGAAATTTTGGATATGTTGTTCAAAATCAAGTTTTCTAAAGGTCCACCAAGGCGATCTTCAAAATTTGGCCAAAGTAAAAAGTTATGATGGATTGAATGTAGGTCTATCAACACACCAGCAAATACAGATATGCCACAGTCAGAAAAAATAGTCATGTTGTGAGGAACACAACTTTTAATCTGACCATTGGATTGAGCTGAATTTTAGATATGTTTAAGGAAACCTAATTATATAAATTCTCTCCAAGCCATTTTGCAAGATTCCTTACGGATCAAAAGTTATGACTATTTAAGTGTAGCAATATATTACCAGTGACAGTTACAAAGTCATGCTAGCAATTTGTAACCAGCATATGCCACTTATCCAAGAATGCACATGGGATTCATTTTAAATTTGGTAAAAGATTTTTTATAATTTATAAAAATTTAAAGTGGCTTAGCTATTAAAATTCCAAAGGGGCAAGAACAAGATTATTTTTGAGAATAATAAAACTATTTTTTCAAGAAACGGTTATGAAAACCAGAAAGACAACCCAAAATAATATTTATTGCAAGATTCAGATGTAGTGAGGGTTCTTCTCTTCACCAGGAGTTCTATAGCTATAGGAAAGGGAGAATACATTTTATTTGTAGTGATTGTAACAAGGAGGGGAATAGCAGTGTTATTTCTATTTTTTTGCAACTTGATTGTAATGACAGAGATAAAATAATATTGTTATTGTTTTGTTATGCATCTGAAATAAAAGAGAGTTTTATACATCAGATTAGAAAGTCTAAATATGGTTTTCTTGGATTGAAAATGATTTTATAGTCATTTCTTTCATGTTTTAAGTGCAGTTTTGCATTAATTGGATAGGTAGTCCTATGGCTATTTGTTCATTTTCTTTCTTCATTGTACAACTTTTAAATCTTATAATCGTATTTATCCCATAGTGATGGGTAAATGCTATAAAACTTTTATGTTAACCAATTATTTAAATTCTTTGAATATCTTTCTAAGAGGGAGCTATACCTCTCAATTCAGAGGAAAGCTATCAATCTCATGATAGTATTTCCAATTATTAGTGGCAATTGTTCTTCTATTTGGGTGTCTTGAGTCATTCTTTGTATTTAATTTTGGAAGGAAAAAACTGTTTACTAAAAATTTTTGACAACTCTGTTGGGGAAAGAAAAAAAATTCCAATGCTTTTCTTTTCTTAGAAATCTGAAGGTTACCTCCCTGAGGATGGAGGTTGGCAACTCTATATTTCAAACTTGCTGAATTTTAACTTTGGAGTTCTAGTGTTTATTATGGCTGTGGTTTCCAGTCAGCCATGGGGGACTTAGATTGGGCCATTTTCTTTATCTCATTACTCAACCTTACCTAAGAATTCATTAGAATATCTTCCAAAGTTTTCTATTGATGCAAATCAAGACCCTGATGATCACATTAAAGCAATTACAGTTGCATGCAGGATTTTTGGTTTGCAGGAGGAGAATGTCTTTGTTAGATTGTTTGTTAGAAGCCTCATTGGAAGTGCAACTAACTGTTTCCAAAATTTACCTGATAGTTGCATCGCTTGCTGGAATGATCTTGAGGTAAAATTTATACAAAGGTTTATGCTTTTGGTTGATGTTGCTAAAATGTTATCTGATTTCTTTCAAATCAAGATCAAAGAAGGTGAAGCCATTAGAGATTTTGTTGATAGATTCAATAGAAGTGTTGGGAAGATACCCCTAACTAGCCAACCAACTGAAAAAAATTAGTTGTGTATTTTCATTGCTGCCATGCAAACAGAAATTAAATTCGTGCTTCTTCGTTTAAAAGTGCAAACATTGCAAGATGCACAAAGGGAGGCTATTAGTTTAGATGATGACATGTTTTTAAGTGGAATGAAGTGTAAAGAAATTACACAGGCAGAAATTTGTCTCTATGAGTAGCAACAGTAGCCAAAGGTAAAGCATAAGCAAAAAATGTATGTTCTCAAAGCAATAAAATCAGCACCTACTATTTCAGTTTGTCAGAATCTAACAATCTTTAATGATGAAGATTTCCTAACCTCTCCTGTGAGTGAAAGTACTCCTTGTGGTATAGCTGGAGCCTATCATTTACATGTTGAGCATAGTGATGAAGATTTTCATGAACCTGCACCTGCTGAAAATGATTCTTTGGATATGGCAGAGGAACCTATCTCACATGCTGAAATTAATGATCAACATCTTCCTCATTCATCTAATATAATGACTTGCTTTATTGGCCTTTCCACCGAAGGGGAACTTGGTGATAATCAGCCGCATGAAAGCTCATTACTGGATATACCCTTGTAGGAGCTTGAATTTTTTCTTTTGAAATATCTAACACTATCCCAACCATTGGTGATAATTGGAAAAATGTGATAAGTTAGCATGAACAACAAGGTAGCTATTATCTTGATACATGGAGGGAAAATGAAATCTATCATCTTCATTATACCTCTCAAGTAGAAAGATCAAATCTTGAATTACCACAGGAGCAAGAAGACCCTCTAGAGGGCATTGTTGATGTTGAAACAAGTAAGAGCTTGCTGCCAGGTGTTTTCTTTTCTGAATTAGAATCTTTTAGATTTGATATTTTTGATGTATATTCAGCTGGCTACTTTAATCAAGAAAGTGTAATGGATCATCAAGATCAAGAAAAAATTAAGGGTGATAATGCTGAAATTGAAATTTTGCATACTGCTTATGAATGCTTCTATTTTGGTTACATGGAGATCAGTGAAGAATTTCTACAACCCAAAGCATCTCAAGATCTTAAGAGGACTAAAATGCAAGAATCGTTTGATTTTGAAGCTAATATGAGTAATGAATTATTTGAATATGAGGTTTTTCATTTTCATGAAAGAGAAAATAAAGATTTCCTTGAAATTCTAGAAGATTGCGATCAGCCTATTCTAGAACATGTTTACTTTGAAAATAGGCTTGGTGTTGATATCAAAGAGAAATCAGATTTAAAAAGTTATTCTCATTGTGAAAATTTGATCAAAAGAGGAAGTTGTGAAATAAATTTTCTACATCATGTCAGTCAAATCAAAATATTGCAACCATGTGGAGATCAAGCATTGAGGGAACACGAAAAATCAAAATTCTATGGGGGTATATGGCTATTTGGAATTGGCATAGTGATTCAAGGGTTGGTCCAAAAAATGATGTTCAGGTCGATGCTTTTATCATTTGCTTGATGGTTTCTTGGAGTGGTGCATCACATTTTCTAGCTACTTTTCTACACTGGCATATATTTTTCTAAACCAGTTAATGGTTTTCCATGAGCAGTCAGGTACATTCTTTTGAGTCTGGGCTGCTTGCCCAGTTCTTTGTACATAAAGTTTTGGTTGTGCTTAGTTTTAGTTTATTGGTTTTTGGCTTGTTGTTAGCTTTGTGCTTTGGTGTTCTCTTTGTCCTTCCCTTTCTCTGAAAATTTCCTCATTTCTTTGTTCCCATGACTCTATTGCCCAATTGCTAGGCACTGGTCTCAACCAGATATTGCTGGATTCTTTGTGTCCCTCATGAACCACATCCCTAGTCAGAGCCAATTGTTACCATGCTTTTAGCACCCACATTCTAAACTCCCAAGCTAACTCTACAAAGTCGATTTGGGTTGGTTTTTAATTGCTGGTGATAGATTATGAACTCTAACCTGTGAAGAAGATAGAGTTATGAAGATATGCTGAGGTGGAACCATCAAATTCAGAACTTCAATTTTCTGCTTCATTTTAAGATTGGGTCTGCAAAACGCTGAATTTTTAATACAT
Organism: Cupressus sempervirens; assembly: GCA_028749045.1. Lineage (NCBI taxonomy): Eukaryota > Viridiplantae > Streptophyta > Pinopsida > Cupressales > Cupressaceae > Cupressus > Cupressus sempervirens. Next base: position 504,252,302 of record CM053786.1, read on the forward strand.
TCCAAGGTGTAACATATTTGAGAAGTCAAACTTGAACTTGAACCAAAGGTTTTTACTTCAACTTCGTGTTTGAGTCTGTAGAGTCAAAATTTCTTACACCATTAAAATAACAGTAACAATGCGGGTGACATAACTTTTAACTCCATTGTTGGATCTGATCAAATTTTGGATATGTTGTTTAAAATCAAGTTTTCTAAAGGTCCACCAAGGAAATCTTCAAAAAATTTTCAAAATCAAAAGTTATGATGGACTGAATACAGGTTTGTCAACTCACCAACAAATACAGATATGCCATAGTTAGAAAAGATAGTCATGTTTTGGGGCACACAAATTTTAATTTTATTGTTGGATTGAGCTTAATTCTAGATATTTTTGAGGAAACCTAATTATCTAAATTCTCTCCAAGCCGTTTTGTAAGATTCTTGACAGATCAAAAGTTATGACTATTTAAGTGCAGAAATATATTACCAGTGATAGTTACAAAATCATGATAGCAATTTGTAACCAGCATATGCCACTTATCCAAGAATGCACATGGGATTCATTTTAAATTTGGTAAAAGATTTGTTATAATTTATAAAACTTTAAAGTGGCTCAGCTATTAAAATTCCAAAGGGGCAAGAACAAGATTATTCTTGGGAATAATGAAACTGATTTTTCAAGAAACGGTTATGGAAACCAGAAAGACAATCCAAAATGTTATTTATTGCAAGATTCAGATGTAGTGGGGGTTCTTCTCTTCACCAAGAGTTCTATAGGTATAGGAAAGGGAGAATATATTTTATGTGTAGTGATTGTAACAGGGAGGGGAATAGCAGTGTTATTTCTATTTTTTTGCAACTTGATTGTAATGACAGAGATAAAATAATATTGTTATTCTTTTGTTATGCATCTAAAATAAAAGAGAGTTTCATACATCAGATTATAAAGTCTAAATATGGCTTTCTTGGATTGAAAATAATTTTGCAATCATTTCTTTCATGTTTTAGGTGCAGTTTTGCATTATCATTCATATTCAGAAAAATAAGATAATGCTTCTTTGTACTTTCTCTGTGATATGAGAAACTGGATAGGTAGTCCTGTGGCTATTTGTTCATTTTCTTTCTTCATTGTATAGCTTTTAAATCTTATAATCGTATTTATCCCATAGTGATGGGTAAATGCTAGAAAACTTTTATGTTAACCAGTTATTTAAATTCTTTGAATATCTTTCTAAGAGGGAGCTATACCTCTCAATTTAGAGGAAAGCTATCAATCTCATGATAGTATTTCCAATTGTTAGTGGCAATTTTTTTTCTATTTGGGTGTCTTGAGTCATTCTTTGTATCTAATTTTGGAAGGACAAAACTGTTTACTAACACTAAGAAATGACACTTGTATTAATCTAGTTTCCATTGGTATTTGATTCAAGGAAAAACTTCAATGCATGATTGGATTCATCAATTTCATTACAAATTTTGAGCTATTTTTCTTTGTTATGTCTTCCATCCAATATTTTCCATAGTGTATTTGTTACATTATTTCCAATATGCATAGCACCAAACAAATGCACGATTAAGAGGTGCTCATAGTATGACAACCTACTAAATTGTCTAGGATAGCTTGTAAGTCCTTTTTAAAGTTTCTCAATGCCTTGAAAACCTTTAGAAACATCAATTCCATCATTACTAGACAAAAGATAGTATCCAAATTTAAATTTCACACAAAAACCTTCATCAGATGGAGTGACAATACCTCAACGATTCATTCTATTGTCCAACTTCCATATGTGAAGTGTCATTCTTCATGGCTTTGATGTTGTCTCTTATTTCCCAGTGAAAATATGTTTTTTGATAATTTAATATTTATGATTTTTGTGGAGCAAGTGTCAATTCTCATCTAACACTTGCTTTCTTAAACTTTTTGAATGACAAGATTTCATCTTTGGACCACAAATTGGACATGAAAACTTTCCCTTTTTCTAAAAACCTACAAGATCATGTATAATTGGATGACATGTGTACTAGAAGATTCATATTTACAATTATCACATGCAACATAAAGATACAACAAAAATGTGTTAGCACTATTACATACCAAAAATATGTGTTAATAGTTTTACATACCACAAAAGTGTGTTAGTCCAAGTCATCATGTATTGTCCATTCAAGCATTGCATGGAATTGAAATTGTCTTTCACCAATTGGTCTAGAGATGTCATACATGGTGACCCTATTCCATAACTCTAACAACTCATCAATTAGGGGCTTAATATATATATTCATATCTTTCACTTGGTACTTACCTAATTGAATGAACATTAACAAAACATAATTATTATGGGCATTTTGATACTATTTTTATAAATTAATTTAGATGATTATTAAATGGAAAAATACATAGTACAATCATTGCTAGCTTCATGTGCTCCCTCTTTATGGAAATCTAAGGAGGAATGTTATTGTTAATAACAAAAATAGACCAGATCAAGTAAATAGATCTCATCTCTCTAAATGGATTGACACTATCTGATGCCAATGAAAGCTTTAGATTATGAGGTTTTTCTTTATATACTTGCCACCTATCTTTTATGTCCTTAAATGTAGAACCATCTGCAAGAATTCACATAATGTCATCTCGACTTCTATTGTGTACATGGTAATCCATAAATTGTGTTAAGCTAGTGCACTTGAATAATCATTGTAGACATGGAATAATAGAAATGTGATGAAGAACCTTGTGAGACACCTTTTTTGTGATTTGATTTTTATCAATATCAACTAATGTGATAAGTAGGGCATTGTGTTGCAAATTAATTTTTTTATGATATATAATATGATCATTGGGACATGTATGTATTGTTTCATACTCCATTCTAATATCTTTTATAATGGTTGATTATTCTTGGAAAGAGCGAGCTAGAATGTTTGATGGTGGTAACAAAAAATAACCTATCAACCTATGGAAAAAATCTTAATATAAAGAACATTAACAATACACTAACATAGAAGTTGACAAAAATGACACTATAACTTAGCATACGTGAGATTGCTACATTGGATATACCATTCATAACCTTGATGTTTACCAACAACAATAAAATGGAGAGAAGCATTGTTTGGGAGCCTTGGTACAAGTGCTCATATGCCTTTTCAATTACAGGTATACCAAGGTTCTCTTTATCATCATCGTTAGATGTGCTACTACCATCATCTACATCATCTTCATTAGTTACACAAGTAACATCTTTTTCAATCATGCTCTCTAGCACATTATCCGTTGCACCAATACCAACATCTTCAATTGTGTTCTCTACCTTAGGATCATCTTCTTCCATAGGAGCATTACCTTGTTCTTTGATATTCACACCTTCATTTTCCACCAATTCAAAACCCACATTCACCAAATGATAAAAATCCTTCCCCCCTTCAATGTGATCATGTTGCCCACAATGTCTCTGATTTGTTGTGATTAGAATTCTTTGATTCTTTAAGCCCCTAAATTTTTTGCAATGACAATAACATTTTTCATCACTTTTTCTTTTGAACTAAGACCACAATCTAGCAATTGTCACCTTATTTTGTTCTAGGTTCATATTGTTAGGTGTAGACTTTCTTCACAAGAAAATACTTAGGCTATAAAATTAAATCAAATATAAATATACAAGCATTAGTAGTATCTTATATATAATAAAAAATAATTAAATAGTACTTTCTCTTTAGTAAGGGTGGCATATAAAAAAATTAAATTAATTATAAAATTTAAATATATATAATAATAAGAAAAGCTTTCATTATTAAAATATCACTATAGAGACATAGATCACAAGGGCACACCAAGAGACAAAATATATACTCATTGTTGAATCCTAAATGAATGAATGACTAGAAAATATAGGTGGGAGCATAGTTTATAACTTAATCAATTTAATACCTTTTAGTTTCCCTTCCATTGCCCCAACTCAAAAAAAGCTTCCATTTTGTAGCCCCCTAGTTTAATAATTTAATAATTTTAAGTTCAATAGTGCAAAAATGCTTAGTTAATTTTTGTGAATAGAGTAAGTTATACCTAATCCTAGATTGTACAAACCACCTTCAAGTATTGAGCACAAGGATAGTTGTGGACTTTGTGAAGAAACCTAAGCAAGAGTTCTAATCAAATAGGTCAATGGGTTCAAAAGTATAAAAGTTAAGGTCATTCACAAGGAGTACACAAGGAAGCTCCAAAAATGGTACAATACCTATAACTTAAACTAAAATATTGATTGGTCTATTTTTGTTGAAGAAAATAGAGAAATCACTCCAAATCAACCCTATATTAATTTGTGAGACCCTCATTTCCCAAAACTACTATGTCCAAATCATAGTTGGGTCCAACCATGTAATTAGTTATATAACTGACAACTTTTCCTCCTAAAGCTTCATATTTCAATGGTTTCATCACTAAGGTCTCAATTCATGACCTAAAGAACATACCCCTATAGTTCATTTAGTGCACTAAAAACAACATTCAAAATATAGCCTATGTGGTGAACTACCATTATTTCTCTTCCTCATCTTGGTATGGAAATACATTGAGAGAATAGGTTGAGATAAAATCGAGTCTCTTGGTTCTCGAGAGGAAATGAAATCCAATGCTCAATGTAATAGTGATCACAAGAAAAATACTCTAGGACATATGATTGGCTTTCATGAAAACTTATTGCATCAAAATTATCCTTGACATTTAACTTTGTAATATTTTTGTTATTCAAGAATTTAGTATAGTCTTAGCTAGAAAACTTTATCTTAATTAACTAATTGTTATTATAAGATCACAAGTTGTGATATCCTTACACAAATTCATTTATTGTTAAGATATCATATTCATTGCAATCTTAAGGTTTAGAAAGTGGTGAGCACAAAGTCTAAGGTCCTTTCTTCAAAATTGATCCTTATTCCTAAAGTATGTTACTATTCAGGATTGATCCCAAAATTCAATTTACCACTTCAAGTGGATCTACCTTTTTGGATTCAAAAGATTTGTACTCTTTTATATGTTCATACTTTGGGGCCATTGGATTGTTCATCATTGATGGTCTCGATATTGCATTGTATATATAGTTTGGCTATCTAGAGGCTATCTATTGTTGTTTGGTTTTCATTATTTTTAAACCTTAAATTCATTAGGTAGCATCAATTTAGATTTTAAGAAATTAGATATTAGTTTTAGGGGACTAAATTGTGCTTGTGACAAGTGAATAGATTAGAGCATTTGCAATATTGGATATCAAACACCCATTTGGTGGTGTGGACTTATATTGGTTCATCAATTAGCTCAATTCACTTTAAAGAAATATAAAATTCTTTATTAATTTTTTGTATATTGACAAACTTTTATTTATGCCTACATAATGCCCATACAATTCAAATTCAAATAAGTTAATATTATGCATACAATTAGAAGGATTTCTAATAGGAAGTGAGGAGTCTCCACTATAGAATTACAAATTGAACTTCATTTTCCAATCAGTTGTCAAGATTAGTGATTTCAAATAAAGTGTGGCATGCAAACAATCTATACGCTACTATATGATAGAATTTATTCATAGCTATACCCTATAGTCTTGCAAACAATCTATAAGCTATTGTAATACATTTTTAGGTTAGATAAAACTAGAGAAACTATAACAATACATAAATATGAAATTGATTTGAAGATTAAAAACCATATATAGGTGTCATTTTTTGCATTTGTGTTGCAAATTAGTGTTGAAAAAATTGGGAATCACATTGTATCAAAAAAATAATTGTTTAAAATTGCATCAAACTATTTGCAACTAAATTTTTGTAATTGATCACAACTTTTATTTGAATGAGTTTTGATTAAGAATTTTTTTTGTATGATTTAAGCCAAAATCTAGCCCGAAAGGGGTGAATGGTACAAACAGAGGCATAATTTCCCATTTTAGTGAAAGCTCATTAGAATCATTCATTCTTCAATCACATAGCTCAGTATCTTTATCACTAAGCCAAAAATGATGTGTAGTAAATTATTAGTATTCCAATCACAAGCTAATTATAGGCATATCTAAAGTTCAAACTAGTAGGATAGAGATTTTTGGGTTTTATTGGTTATTTTATTACATGAATGTATAAAGAAGAATTATATGGAAATGAAATAAACACTTTGATTCAAGAAGGAAAATAATTTCTTGTGAACTATAACAAATAATATCTAGTGAATTCAAGAAAAATTGGCTCTATATTTTTATGTAAATATTCAGCAAATCCCTAGATGAAAGACTAGGTTTTGGCATCCACACTCAACAAATAATTTAGGGTTGGAGTTCCTAGATGATGTGGATATAGGGACTTCTAGGGCTTCCTTCTTTCATATCCTCATAAAATTTAGTAAATATCAAATTGTATCTACTACACATTTTAAAATAGGAAGATGAAGATGAGGAAACCTTTTCTTTCATGGACCTAATTGATGCCATGTGCATGTACATGTTTACATGGTGTCTAGCTTAGGGTTAGAGGATATACTAAATGAATGCATGAATGCCATGGAATGGATATGTTGTATAGATGTGTCAAGTGGTTGCATTTGTGCTACAAATTAGTAGTAATAGGAAGTCATCCCAAGAAGATTGGTGCCACAATTTGTGCTACTCAAATGTGATAAGGGTTAGAAATTTCTTCAAGAATATATAGTTAAATAAAATAAGGAATGAAAATCAAGCATATAGTTTTATTTAAGCATAAAATCGACCCTTACCTCTTGTCATGGTTTCTCCTCTCAACCCTGATCCAAACTCCCACCTACAATTTGCAGCATGCAAACAAAATGAAGTGTTTCACTTTTCTTTTTTTAATATGATCCTAAAAATGTCAAAATTTTGATGAGAAACTTAACTATCATCAAAATGTTGGTGAGAAACTTAACTATCATCAAAATTTTGAGGTTGTCAGAATCATATTAAAAAAAAAGAGTTTAACAAGCCAAATTGGCTAATTGTTGAAAATGTAGGCCAAATGTACTAGTGATGAGCAATCCTAGAAAATGTCATTGGAAAGCCATCAAATGAATATTATGGTATCTAAAGGGAACTTTAGATAATGTGTTATATTTTGGAGGAAATAAAGTTCATTTGCAAGGCTTCACTAATTCAGATATTATCGGAGACTTGGATAAATGAAAGTCTACCACTAGTTATACCTCCATGTTTGTTAGAGTTACTATTAGTTGGGCTTCAAGGTTGCAACATTGCATTATTTGTACCCAAAAATACAAGAAGAAAAGGAATTCATGGAGGAAATTCCTTATAAGTTTGCAGTTTGTAGCATTATGTATGCCATGGTTCTACTCACCCTGACATTTCTCATGTGGTGGGAGTTATGAGTAGGTTCATAAGAAATCTTAGAAAATTTCATTGGGAAGTTATCAAATGGATATTAAGATATCTAAAGGGAAATTCAAATTATGTTATATTTTGGAAGAAATAAAGTTTAGCTACAAGGTCTCACTAATTCAAATCTTGTCGAAGAGTTGGGTAAACAAAGGTCTACCACTGGTTAGACCTTCATGTTTGTTGGAGCATCTACTATCTAGGCTTAAAGGTTGCAACATTGGATTTCTCTTTCTTCAATCAAGGATGAGTATTTGTCTCTTTCTAAAGGTGTAAGAGAAATGATTAGGCTTCAGTGATTTCTTGGTGACTTTGAAGTTTAGTAAACTGAATATAACTATTTTTGTGATAGTCAGAGTGCCATCTTTATGGCTCATAATCATTCATCACAGTGTCACTCAAAGCACATCGATGCACATGTTCACTTTGTTCATCATACAGTTGAAGAAAAGTTGTGAAGATTGATGCTAAGATCAATCAAGAAAATACAATCACAAAGATTTTTGCCAAAGAGAAGTTTGAATGTGCAATGAATTTCCTTGGGCTTGTGAAGAAAAGGTAAAGAAAAATTTAAGAAGGGTATTGGGTGATTAATTACAGCATTGGTTTTCATTCAGGTGGGAGTTGTTTAATATGTGAAGGCCAACGGTCATACTTTTTTTTCCCCTCTTGATCATTTGTATTTGAAATTTTTACATATTAATACAAAATTGTGCTCAGTCTGGGCATAGCCATAAGTGTGGTGAACTGGGATAAAAATCTTGTTACACTTTTTCTTTTGTTTATTCATTCAATTCATCTACTATTTTCTATCTTTCATATTTCAATGCTTTCAATAGTCCCAAGATCATACAAATTCAAATTGGGTGCCTTGGGAAACTACCATCTCTACAATTGTACACTAAATGAATTATTTCTAACAATTGAATACCATCTTTCACTATAAACCTTACTTTTTATAATGGATTATTAATCTAATAAAATTTGCATCATGATATTTGATATCATGTTCCATGGCCAACAGAGATGATTACAAAATGTGTTGAGAAATTACACCTTGTCATACAAGAGAAATGACCGACAAATGACTTAGTGGTTTTTTGCAAATGAATTTTTCTATCTTGTCTATCTCATTAGTGGTATACAAAGCTTGTTTAGAAACTCCCTATGAAATGAAAGGGAAAGAATATTGGTGAAGGTTGTATTAGTTCAACAATATTCATACAAAATGTCATTGCCTACAAATTTCTAAATCCTTTTCAACATATCTATTTTGTCAATGCCCTATAGCCATTGCAGATTACAAGACCACATTATGCTTGGGGATTTTTTCCACCTAACTACTACCTTGAATCCGCCACTTTGAGGTATATTAAAACCCATAAAATTTTCTTACAAGTTGAAAACAATTTACCACAACATTTATAAAGTTCTTATTTGAAATTATCGACCATTAAATGAAAAAAGTAAGCTTAAAAAAGTAAGATTGGAAGTTTTCAAACAACTCTTGATGAGAAGTTCTCATTGATCAAATGCAAGACAAGAAGGGTGAGGTGCCCTTCTTGTCAGCCATGAAGATTGTCTCATGGAATGCTAAAGGCATTAATGCCTTTGATAAGCTCCATAGGATCATGTAGGAACTTGATTCTTCCAAGGTAGATATTATATTATTGCAAGAGAGAAAATTATCTCATGATATGTTTGACAAAACAGTGGCCAAATGGAATGCATGGAAGGTTGTTCACATGCCAAGGCAACATGTCTCTAGTAGAATGGGGATTTTTTGGAATCCTAAAATGATATAGGCACAAATTTTGAGTCAGAATTCTAATTGGAAATTCCCAAAAATCCTACATTTTGATCTTTCTTTTTATCTCATCAATGTTTATGGCCCTTCTCAAACTATTGACAAAAAATGGTTATGGGACACATTATCACAACTAATTCAAAATCATGAAGATTTGAACTTTATTCGAGTAGGAGATTATAATGTCATTTTCAAGGCAGTAAAGAAACGTGTTGGAATATGTCCCCTGGTTAGAATCATATAAGATTTCTTGCCATTTATGGAAGAAAATGTTTTATAGGATGTTTAGCCTAGGAAAAGTTTATTTACTTGGACCAATAGGAGAATGGGGTTCCTTCAAATTGTAGACAAGCTTAACTAGTTTTTTCTTTTGTTGCAATGGAAAAATTAGAAAGTTTTAATTATATAAGAGATTTTACCTTTTACAGATTCAGATCACTTTCAAATTGAATTAATTATTTCACCATCTATAGTTTTGGATCACAACCACAAGGCTTCTTTCAAATTTGAAAGAATGTGGTTTTAGCATTCACACTTCTTACCACTTCTTTGTCAACGGTGGGTTTCTACTCCGATAGTAAAAGGTACTAAATTGTTTCAATTCTATAGTAAACTTAAGCATGTTAAAGTTCAGATCAAGGAATGGAATAGCGCACTATTCAAGAACATCCTTCAAGAGAAGGATTGGGTCAAAACTAAGATGCAAGACATAAATGATCACATTATTCTACATGGTTTGGTAACACAACTTTTCTATCCTAGAAAGAGTTACAAAAAGAATGGGAAGAGCTATGTAAAAGAGAGGATGTGTATTGGAGACAAAAATCTCATGAACTATGGCTCAAGAAAGGGGATAAAAAAAAAAGGTTCTTCCATGCTTCCACAAAACAATGACAAGCAACCAGTACCATCTTCTCTATTTAAGATGCAAAATCAAGTAATTTTATCTCAGACCTAGTTGACATCCAGTATGAGGGTGTTAGATTCTTCAAATAATTACTTGATCCCTCTCTATTGCCAACCCTAGACCAAACACAAATTAATTAACTTCTTGATAGCATCCCTAAGCTAATATCTGATCATGACAACTCTTCACTCATGGCCACTTTCAGTTTGGATGAGATAAAGCATGTGGTCTTTTCCCTTCTACCTGATAAGGTCGCTAGGCCTAGCAGATTTATAGCCCTCTTCTATAAAAAAAATGTTGGGATATAATTGGAAAAGATTTAGTGTTAGTGGTGGAAGAGTCTAGAAAAGGAAAAGCAATGTTGAGAAATTTCAACACCACAAATATTGCTCTCATACCTAAAATCAAGAACCCCAGAACTTTTATAGATTTTCACCCAATCTCATTGTGTAACACAATCTACAAAATATTTTTGAATTCTATATACATGAGTTTGCAGTGATTACTTCCCAGCATGATTTCTTTGGAGCAAGGTGGTTTTTGTCTGGAAGAGAAACAATGGGAGGTGCTTTGGTAGTGCATAAGGTATTACACTCTACAAAAAATTACAAATTACCACTTTTTTGTCATTAAATTTGATATGATGAATGCATACAACAAAGTGACTTGGGACTTTTCTATTTAAAGTTCTAGAAAAATTTGGCTTCTCAAAAAATTGGTGTAAATGGGTAAGCGCATGCATATTTGGTGCTTGGTTTTCGATCATCATCAATGGAGCTTTAGTAGGCTTTTTCCCCTCATCAAAGTGGATTATGCAAGGGGATTCATTGTCTCCAATTATTTTAATTATCATGACAAAGGATCTCACTCATACTATAATGAAACAACATAAGCAAGGGTTGTGGAGAAGGACCCATATTATTGGTACAAATATTTTGGGTACACACTCTTTATTTGTTGATGACACACTATTTTTTGGTAAGGCTTCCCTCCTAGAAGCAAGGAAAATTAAGAGGAAATTAGAATTATACACTTCGGCATCTAGGAAAAAGGTAACTATTCACAAATCTAAAATCTACTTGTTGAACATGAATGATGTCCTCGCTAATCAAATTGTTAACATCTTAGGCTTCATAGTTGACCATTTACCTTTAACATATTTGAGCATTCCATTTTTTGTTGGGGAAAATAAGCCAGCTTAATATTCTACTATCATTGACAAGGTAAAAGTACAAACCTATGTCACCTTTTATAAAGAAACGGGATATTAGAATGTGAAATTCAACATTAACGACAAAAAAAATGGTATTTGTGTTTAAAATATGAAGATGATGTAAACTGACGAAATGTGTAGAACTGGATGAATTTTATGCCTATAATTTTTATAATTTTTTTCACTAAGAATTTATTCATTTTATTTTATTTTGAAGTCCCTTTTTTAACTATAAAAAATATAGGGTGTAGTTCCCGTCAAACAAGTATATGTAAATCATCTTTTTTTCTTTTGATTTGAAAATATCTTATAATAGATGGCATGTATAGCTAGTGAACACAAAAATAAATAATTATTTTTGATGTATATTTTCTTTGTTATAAGTACTCAAATTTGACCTTATCAGAATCCAACAGTTTTTTCCTCCCGTCAAAACTTTCCTATCAAATGTATACCTTCTTGAAAAAAAAATTACATATTCATGAAGAGGATTCTCTCCTCTAGAGATAAATATAATTTTATAATTTTTTTCATATGATTTACTATTTTTTTTTTTCTTTTTTGAGGGAGCATCTTCTAAAATGTTGAAATATTGACTTATAATATTTTGAGATTATAACATATTATAACTAATCAAAACACTCAAAATTTTATATAATGATGATATTGAATCTAAGATCTATAAAAGGGTATTTTTAGTTTTTGAAAAAAAAAAAGAGTTTTGATAGAGAAATGAGATTTAACCAAAACATGTTTTGGTATCACAAATGGTGACACAAATTTGTGTTTTTACCTGATAGAATTAGTATTGGAGTTTCAACTTGGAAAGCTAGGTGGTTGTCCTTATCAAGTAAGTAATTTTTGATCCAATCAGTCTAAGCTACAATCCACAACTACTATCTTGTTATTCTTAAAGCTCCTATAATAGTGATAGATCATATTGAAAAACTAATCAGAGATTTTTTATGGAAAGGTAATCTCTTGGAGGACAAAAAGATTCACCTTATTTCCTTACATGACATGTCCAAACCTAAGGCTTTGGGGGTTGTAGCTCTTCATGATTTGAGTAAAAGGAATTAGGCTTTTGGTGGAATTTAGTTTGGAAATTATATTCTAAACTGAAGAGAAAATGGTGTTAGATCATGCAGAAAAATTACATAGATAATGGGGACACTGCTCATGTTTTCACAATCCTTGACCCTCCCAATAGTTCCACAATTTGGAACTTCGTGATGTCATCTCGAGATTTAGTTTCAAAGTGTATTACATGGGAAGTGCATGACAGATTCAATGTTTTGTTTTGGAAGGACTCTTGGAATAACAAACCTCCTCTAGTAAAAATACCCTCATTTCAGGATATTATGAATATTGTCATATTTGCATGGGGGGAAAATTGATCCATAATGTTAGTGTTGTTGATATACTCAGGGAAAGTCATTTGGAAGGATCTATCAAACCTACCTCTTGATGAGAAGTAAAGGGTTTTTTTGAAGAAGTTTCTTGTTGATTGTGAAGTTTTCTTCTTAGAGAAGGAGGATGTCCTTAGATGGGCTCCAGCAAAGAATGGCCCATACAATATTAAGGATGGCTATGCAACTATGCAATATATTGAGAATATGAGGCTTTCATCTAGAGCTTTCTCAATGTGTTAGAACAATATAGTGCTACCCAAACCAAGGTGTTTTTCTTAGCTAGCACTAAGGAAGCATATCCTTACAAGTGATAAATTAACCATGCTTTGAATATCATAGCCTTTTAATTGCATTCTTTGTAATGAGGAAACTAAATTGGTTGATCACCTCTTATTGAATTGCTCATTTTCCATGCAATGTTAGCATTTTTTTCTTTCAAAACTAAGCTACTTTATGCCTCTACCTAATAGCTTATGAGCTCTTTTTCAATCATGGTCAGTTTTGTTTTCTGATTCCTTGTGTCATAGCATCTAGAAATGTGCTTCTGTAACTATTGCATGGGCTTTATGGTGCAAATGTAATTGATTCATATTCAGACATGAATCTTCTTCTTTGAGCCAAGTTCAAGACCGACTTGAGATAAATATTATGGAGATGATGAATACAAACTTGATTAACAATAGATGCAATCATTATTTTTCTCCTTGGGATGGAAAAATGTTGAAAACATGGAAAGGATTAGATATCCCAATGAATAAAATTCCTAATCCTAATGTTCATCGGTTCATTGACAAAGCTACTATAAAATGGAATGCTCTTGAACATGGTTTTTGTAAAGTTAACTTTGATGGTTCTTCACATGGTAACTCAAGGCAATTTGGAATTGGGGTTTGCATAAGGGATCATGATGGGCAACTATTGGCTATCACAACTTGTCCACTTCCACTAGGTACACATAATGTTGCTAAGGTGCAAGCGATAGTAGAAGGAGTAACTTTGGCAAAACTAGGTGGTTTCACAAAAGTGCATATTGAGCATGATTCTTCTATTATTATTAATGCTTATATCTCCAAAAAATTACTTAATTGGAGGATTGCATACATAATGGATTGAATTTGGAATCTTATTGAATCCTTTAGTGAATGTAGAATATCTCATGTCTACTAATAAGGTAACAAACTAGTTGATTATCTCTCAAATTTGGGGTGTGATGGTGTTAGCATTTGCTCTTTCAACCTGACAATAGACTTTTATTTGTATCTTGCCATTAGTGATTTCACAAATATGGAAAAACATAGATGAATCAAAAAGTTGCAGTGTTATTCTATGCAATTTTGAGATTCTTATTTTGCTTGATTAACTTCCACATGGCTTCAGCTAGCACACTAAATTATTGGTGGAATTTTTCACTGCTGGAACCTCTTGGAAACTTTTAGAAGTTGAATGCTTGTTGGCAAGTTGTTTGTTAGTAGCTAGAAGATTAGGTGGATTTTTTCCCAACTTAGACCTCATGGTAGCTCTCGAAAACACTTGTATGGCTAATTCTACATATGGTTGTGGCCTCAACTCTACTTTTTTTTTTTGTCACTTTAAATGTAGAGTGCTTACACTCTAATCTTTTTGTGACTTTGAGGCATGGACCTTGAGCACATTTTTTTATATTGTATATGAATGATGAAATAGTGTTTTCTTGCTAGTTCTTTCCCTATGGAGTTTTTGAACTATATTTTATAGCATTATATATTATTTAGTGGCTTTCTCCACCTTTTCCTAAAAATTAAAAAGGTAAGATTGGAGTTATATAGAGGGAGTAGTTGTTGATATTAACAGTTCCATAAATTTTTTTAGTTTGTTCAACATTAAAAATTTATTTTTTCGCAAATTGGGCTCTTAGTCTATTGATTAGATTGAAAGGTTTCAAGTCCATAAGGGATCTCACTGAGTGCATAACTCTAACCTTTTGTGAATCTAGTGAAATGGATGCCTCTTAGTCCTTGGCTCTTAGTCAAAGAGGTTCAATCATAAGGATTGTGTTCCCATAGATTTAAGCGTAGAAAAAGCTTAAAATTATAAATTTATGGTGTCATTGATTTATTACAATCATAATTATTTTATCAAAATAATAAGCTAATTGTTGACATGTGGCCGAAAAAATCCTTAAGCTAGTGGAGCTATTTCATACCCACCCCATTTTCACCCACTCAAATTGAGAGGGCTAAAAAGTTGGAGCTCCTATTTTATAGTGAAAGATTCCAAAAAAAAATTTGGCTCCTCTAGAAAATTTATGACCTCAAGCCCCTCTCATAGGACTCCTGCTTAAGTCAATTTTGACTATTTAACACTTTTAGTCTAAGAATCGAATCTTAGTTTGTTTTATTTAAGCAGTTGGAAAATAACCCTATTTTCAATAAATAAAGTAAAAGAAAATTGTATTTTCCTTAGAAATATTAAAATATTTCATTTGACCACTATGTTCTATCTTATTAAAAAGAGCCCATATGGTCATCAAATTCGAGGCAACAACCCTCTGCCATTTTCTTTAAGGATATAGTTGGTTTTAGCAGGTGCTTTGCTTTGCTTTTTTATACCTTTTTTTCACATTCCTCTATGCCAGTAGCCATTAGGAACTGAAAAAAAAAAAACCTCAATTGACAAATTAGGTAAACTAGTGTACAAATAATATATTGAAATGGTAGACTAGACTTTTGATTCAATCTAACAAGGAAACATACTTGGTAAAAATACGCTAGTGACTATAGCAAATACAAATGGTGCAGCAAATTCAACTTATTAGAGTAGACATGCTACCTCCCATCTCTAAAATATAGAAAAAATATCATTATATCAATAAACTCGACATAGAGATCTTTGTTAATGCTTATTCATATATATAGACATGCCTAGTGATATGAAATGTTAAGAAAAAGGGCACAAACTATCCTTTGGAAAAGAGCAAGAACTTGTAACAATCATATACAATTGTATCATATAGTAATATCAATGTCTAATAATCATATTGCTAAATTAGGATGCTTCACTATAAATTTTGGATGATATCTTAATTGAGATTTGAAAATAAAGTCTAATAGAATTAATTTGAACTATTAGAATAATGATTTAAATGATATATTTGAACTCATAGCTCTCTAAAATATATGTTTGATTTGTTACGTAGCCTCTACTTATAGACAAAGTGTATAATTAGTCTCCCCAATAAAATTCATGAAAACATATGAATGCTCTTTTATTTTTTAAATAATTTCTTATCATTGATTTCTCTTTTTTCAAATAATAATAAAATCTCAAAAAAAAAATCATGTTCCATGTTTTTGGAAGTCTCCACCAAACTATGGAACTGGTCGTACTAGTCTAATTGCAATGACAACACCCTATTTAACACAACCAAAGCAACTTATTTCTAACATAATAACTTGTTGGTCATATATTATATAATTGTATTATGGAATTGGTTTCTATTTAGTTTTCTTAGATATGTGAGGACTAAAAGTCTTTGGTATAATGTGATTTAAATAATTTGTTAATCATATATGATATTGTATAATTTTAATATGGGATTGGTTTTTATTCATCTCTTTTATGTATATAATATTTGAATATTTTTATGGTTAAATAGAAATATTTAAATATTAACAAGTTCAAAAGTCAATGAGAATTTAATAAAATAACATGTTTGAATTGAAATCAATGAAAACAATCTAGAAATTGATGTCATATTGGTTATTTTCTATTTTTTAACACTATAAACTTGGGAATTAAACTTCATAATAATTATAGGATATTTTAATAACTATTATATATATATTAGTAGTAATTTAGAATATAAAATATCTGAATTTAAGAAACTCAAATTACTAATAAATAATACTATTATGTAATCCTTAACAAATATTCTATGTTATTTATTATATATTTATATTTATATTTTTACCAATTCATTGTAATTTATAATTATTATTATTTTATAATGTTTTTTATAAAGTGTATGATTTTAAAAACTTGTTTATATTTATATTGATTTAGCATTTTTAAAATTGAATATATAAATTTTAGAAAGTTGTCTAGTTTTTAAAATATTTTTATGATTTAATATTTTTTATCTTATAAATAAAATCTTTAATGTTTTAAATTTTTTTCTTATATTATTAATTTAGAAACATATATATATATATATATATATATATATATATGACTAATTTGTACTTTTTTTTCTTATTATATTTAAATTTGTTTTCAAATAAAGTATGAAAAATTAGAAACTTGTAAATATAAGATTTGTTTATTTGTTAGTAATTTATACTTATTTCAATTTGTATCTATATAAGACAATCATATGACCAAAAAAAATATTTATTATCAAACAATTGTATCTTTATTTTATTTTAGTTTCAAAATTCTTCTTCTTCATCATATTGAATAACACAAGGTAAGTTTTATGTAGTTTTCAAAATTCTTCTTCTTCATCATATTGAATCTCATAAGGTAAATTTTATATAATTTTTCAATATCTATATACAATAATTTTCATACATAGTTATCAATGTTATATTTATTTTTGTACGTACATCAGAAATATCTTCAAAGAGAAGAAAACAAGCAACTATTGGAGAAATGTATAGGTGTCCTAGAAAAAATCATTCAGGATCTTTGAGTATTTCATTATTAGATCAAAATGAACAATCTCAAAATAAAAATTTGAAAGAAACATTCAAAGAAATTTTTGGGTCTTCTTCAGATAAGGATTTAAATGAATAAATAAATCAATTTGGGGAAGGGGGTAGTTTTAATGATGAAATTGAAGATAGGTCAGTTATTACTAATCAAGGGAAGGAAAAAGTACATGTTAAAATAAAATATTGAATGGAATGGCTAGAAAACTTTGTGTGGCTAAATCATTTAAGTAATGATGGTAACATAGTAATGAAATGCAATTATTGTGAGAAGTACATGATGCCAGGATCATGGGATTTAGGGATGGATATAGTAATTTTCAGCATGATGCTTTGATTACTCATGAAAAACCATGAATACACAAAAATGCTCAAGCATGATGGATTAATGCATCATAAAATAAGATAAAGTCTATTCCTAATCACATTTTAGAGATTGAAGATTTTAATAGAGAAAGATTAATAACCATAATGAAAACAACTTATTTTGTTTATTAAGAGTCAATATCTTTGACTAAATATGAGAAAATATGTAACTTTCTCATGGATTTGAAAGCCCCCAATATACCAAAAAATCAGAATTACTCTGCATACACAAATTGTAAGGATGCCAATGAGTTTCTTTTTTGCATATCAAAATATCTTGGGAAAATTTGAATATGTGAGATGTTGAAATGTCTTTTTTTATCACTAATTATTGATGAAAGTACTTATCAAAGTTTAGATAAACATATTATTGTTTATCAAAGAAGATAGAGGTCATGGATGATAAAGAGATCAATGAGTTGAGGGCTTTCGTTGTGAACATGAACATTTTGGTTGATCAAGCTGCTAATCTATTGAAGACTTTATAGTTGTCCTATTGCTATCTTTCTGCTATTTGTTTGTTGTCTTTATTATCTGCCTATTGTTTTAGGGAATTATGTTGTAGCCTGTTTATCTTTTTGGCGCTAATGCACAGTTTCTCTTGGATTTTTATTAATAATTTGCTTGGCTCCTTGTAAAAGGTTTAAAGCCCTTTCAAAACCTATTTTTACTTAATCAAAACATCTTATTGCTTATTTAACATATATGACTTTGGAGGGTAATGGGACACTAGTTTCCAAGTTTATGAAGATAATGAATGTGCCAAATGTAGAGGGAAGACTATATATGATGTTGTTAACCAATTAATGAATGACAGAGAGTTTCCATTAACAAAGGTAATAATTGACTCAACTGATGGTGCTTCTGAAATGGTTGGTCATGAAAATGGATTTGTTTCTCTTATGAAAAAATATTTTGAATCTTATTTTAGTACACTATATAGCTCATCATGAATCATTAGCAGTAGCTGATGCTTCCAAATGGGTACTAGAGTTACTATGAGTTGAACAAATAGAAAGACAAAAAGTGCATGCATGGATCCAAAATTCACCAAAAAGAATAAGGAGCTAAATGGTTTACTTAAAATTATGCAGATCAATGTTTTGAATGTTTTTTAAATCCACATCACCAAATGGTTATCCATGCGAGGGGTTTTAGTATAGGGATATAGGGAAGAATTTCATGTAACTTCATGTTGAAGGAACACAAAAATGTTGTCAACACTTGATAAATGGTTTTATTCAATCTCTCATTGATTGTTTGAATGAAAGATTTCCAAATCTTCCTCTTTTTAAATGCAACAAAACTTTCCAGCCCTTCTTATTATTCATATGATTTCCAGACTTGAGATAGCATCTCAGAGCATTGGCTTGATAAGCTTCTTCAACATTTGCAACATACTAATTCAAACAATTTTAATGATCTTGAATATACATTTGATTTTTGTAACGCCTCGCCAAGGAATCCAAAAGAATTAACCTAAAATTCTTTACTAAGTTTGCCAAACAATTTTTTTTTTAATCATGAAAGATAAACCATTCTCATCAAACACATAGTAGCGAAAACAATAACATACAATCAACTGTAAGCATACATAACATGTTACATTCCTTAAGGATCCCAAGACGTTGAGTCACATTTAATTCAATTAACACTAAGTCTAACCACTACCACATCGACATGAAAGAATAAATGGAAAGTCCAATGTTCATATTACACATTTGTTCTGAATGCCTCTTGGCAATTAAATTTGGAATGCTCAATCATCCACTATACATGACACAGTGTACGAAAGGCTTAAGGAATATAAATGTGTGAGAATAAAATAGATCTTCCTATTCTAATCCATGGTGCAAATGCTATAAGGTAAATGAAACCAAATACCATACATGATACATCATCATCATAAAAGATATCCATATAACACAAACATAACTAACTAAGTGCACAATCCCTCCCAATCGTAAATAACATCATTAGACCATCATGGGCCCTAGCCATCCCTTTGTGCATAACATCCCAAATCACAAAAGAGATCATCGGTATTAACATAGTAGGAATGTCACTCCTAAATCACACTACATCATATACCGAAAAGAAATCTAACATGCAAAGTAAAGCATAAGATAACATCATCTAACATATGAAAATCATCAATGTAAGGGTACATGTCCACCATCATAACCCAAGAATAGAATGAAGATAGATGCCAACAAGAAATGCATTAGCCACGATGTCTTAGATGGATCTCAAATGGTAAAAGTGAAAATGCACTACCACTTGACTGCATGGAACCTAAATGGCCCACTCCCACCACACTGAGGAGATAGTCTCAAGTCCCAAATAGGATATCAAATCACATAACACAAGATAAAAAATCACATAACATAA
Organism: Cupressus sempervirens; assembly: GCA_028749045.1. Taxonomy (NCBI): domain Eukaryota; kingdom Viridiplantae; phylum Streptophyta; class Pinopsida; order Cupressales; family Cupressaceae; genus Cupressus; species Cupressus sempervirens. Next base: position 504,272,458 of record CM053786.1, read on the forward strand.
GTACTCTCTAGGAATCCTAAAGTATGCTAACTCAAAGGTTCCAACACACAGATTGACATCTATACCCAGAGGCACACAAAGACACATAGGAAACCTACTATGCAAGTGAGAAAGTGTCATTGCACAGATCACACTAGAGTTACCCTGGTAGTCTCTCAATAGACCTCGGCCCCCTAGTGATCTCTATGCAACCACTAGTATCCTCTCGTACTGACGAGGCATACTATGGAATGCAAGGTCACAACCAAGCGTTCTCTCTACTCCCATCCTAGTCTATACTAGCACTTGAGGCATGGGCGAGAACATTCAATTATCTTATTAGGTTCATTTAATCCCCATTTAGTGTAAATGTTTTCACTTATTAATAGAACTTACAATGAGTTACCTTGGCAGCCACTTAGGGCCCCGACCCCCATTGCAAGCCACTTCCTGACACTACGAGTAGATAACCTACCCTAGGCTCATGGAATCATAAATCACAAAATCACCTCAGTCCTATACAAGCAACTGGAAAAATACCAAAAGATAATCCACAATAAGAACATCAAACCTCCATGAGCAACTGAAAATCATCTATTGATAATCATAATATCCATCGATTCTCAACGAGCAATCAAAAAATATCTCAAAGTAATACTAATCAAAGGCTCAAAAATGGTCAAGTCAAAACATGTCATAGCATGACATCATCAAGATCAAAACAAACATTTCAATCCCATCAAGGCGACTGGAAAGTAACCCAAGTATAACTGATCGATGACTTAAAAATGGTTATGTCAAGTATCTCAAATACATACACCTCAACTTCACACAAGAAGACTAGAAAGCAATAACAATTAGTAAATACAAACATCTCATAGAGCATACCATCACATTACCATGGTTGGGTTTTATAAAGATTGAGACCAAATAACATCAACATGCCATCACATTCGCATAACTCCCAAGCTTCTAGTAAACATCCTAACTGGTCAACACTCTAGGACCACCCAAACCCCAAACATGGAAGCATAAAGAACAAGATACAAACACATATTTTAGTTTGCTTTCGCAACCACATGGTTAAGCCAAATATTAGGTTTCAGTTTTCATTTTCAAGTACATTTCAAGTGTATAAGATTCTTCATTTAATCTCCAAGTCAACCCATTTATCTTTTCAAATAAAACATAGAATTATCCCTCCATTATTTTCTAAAATAATCAGAAGATAATTATTTACTTATTTAAATCATTAAACTAATTCCCATTGACTTTTAGATAAAATCATTCACATTATTCAAAACATTAGAATAATACTTATCAACTTTCAAATAATTAGTTTACAATTTCCTTTAAACACTTCAAGGACAATCATTTAATCAATCTCATTAATAATTCAATTATTTAATTCCACTTATTAATATTTTTTTTCTTTTAATTTTCCCTCATTTAAAAATCCATTTACTTAAATTGACTAATAATTAATTACACTTCTTCTACTATTAACTAGTCTTAATTAAATTTAATTTAATTAGATTAGTTAATAAATCATATAGAACTAATGCATATTAATAAGATTCTATTTTAATTCAAACCCAAACCCGAATCAATTTCCAAATCTTGATTATAAATGTCTTAGATCTATGTTGGTTTAGTTTTTAATTCATTCCATGCTTTGATAGATTATTTTTGTGAAGTTTAAGCACAAAGAACTCCTGGTTATGAAAAATGGAGGAATGACTGTCATTGAATAAAACAGTCCCAATACGGGGGTCATATCTCCCTAATGAACTGTTGGATTGAGCCAAATTTGAAATATGTTAGAGAGGGCCAAGTTGTGCCAAATTTGACTAGAGTGATCGAATAAATTTGGTCTAGATAAAAAGTTATGAATGTTTGAGTTTGGGTCTATGTAAGGGGCAGTGACAGGGCAGTTTGTGATGAATTTTTTTCATAAATAAAACTAGGGTTTCCTAATATTTCTTTGCAACCAAATAAAAATTAACATACATATCTAGATTCCAATTTCAAGATTGGAGATTCATTCATGGAGTATATTCAAACACATATAACAGACATGATGAAGACGATAAGAGAAAGAGTGCAAATGGAATATATGAAAATCACGAGTGCACCTGGATACTGATACTAATTTTTTATGCCTCTGAAGTCCATAGAAAAATCCCTTCCTTCTCCAACATTCATTGTTCCTCCAAGAATCAAACCAACCAAAATCCCGGAGTGAGTAGAAGTGCTTGTAGAAGCATATGAGCATATAGAAGCATATGAGCTTCTCGAATGCATGTAAGCTTGTCCATACACACTAGGAGAGCTTCTATTTAAAGCCCTCTAAGATGCATCTAGAATGTGTCTAGAAAGAACTAAGAGATAAGCATGACAACTAAGCACATAACTTCCACAATAAGAAGATAAATAGGTATCTAGAATGTTGTAGACAACATGTGCTCAAATAATATGCTAACTCCTAAGTGTAGACAACATGTGCATAATTAGAGTGCAAACTCTTGTGTTGTCAACATGACAACTCCCAAGAGCTCGCATACTCCTATGTGAATAAATATTTCACATTAATTAATTTAATATTCACTTTACTCTTTTCAATTTAATTTATTAATTTTTAAATCTCATGCACTCACTTTAATAAATCCACTTGTTTTGTCTTTATATATATATATATATATAATCACATGCATGCATCATGTGATCTAGAATCTTTTAATAAATTTTAATATCCTTTCTACTTTTAAATTTATTTTTGAAACTTCATTGATAAAAATATTTACTAACTTAAATAATAATAATATTATTTAATATTTATTTAAAAATGAACTCTAAATATATTATTATTAAAATAAATATTGTCACGTTCCAAATTTAAACTTATTTAAATATATTATTATTAAAATAAATATTGTCACGTTCCAAATTTAAACTTATAACTTTCATCTCCAAATTAATTCTTTTTATTTAATTAATTTCCCAATTAATTAAATAAAAATAAATATTAAAATATCATATTAATTTTCCATTAAATTAAACCATTAATTAAATCTTTTAATTAGGCTTAATTAATAGAAAATACACTAAAGACTCATAAAGTAAAATACAAAAACCCATCATAGCAAAACACATACAAAATCAAACCAAAAGGGTTAATATCATGAATTATGTCATCTGATGTATTCGAAGGGTACTCAACTCAGATACTTGTCCTGGCTTTCAATCAGGACAAATGGCTTAAAGGGTTGAGACTTGGACTTGAGAATTTATCTCCCCTCTCTTACCATTGAGATAATGTGATAGGGTACACTCATCTTGACAATTCAGGGAAGTCGATACCTAGCACCTGCAACCTTTATAAAATCTATGCATGTACAAGCACAGTATATACTAAGCTAAATAGGCAATGGCAAGAATTGGTGCATCGTGTAGATCCCGACTAGCAAGTGACTACGACTCCCTTCCTTAACCACATCAGAAATGCCATACAGAAAGGAAACAAACACACACACCATACACATGCAAGTATGGGGTAAGTATCCATGAGAAAACACTTATGATAATAAATCATCTAACTAATCATCATCAATAACTGAAATCACTGAATAATCATCATGCAAACATGAAATATAAAGTACCAAGTAATCTCATCATAAATCAACTGAATCTGAAACAATGTATGATATATCTCAAAATAATGTCACCAATCATCAATATACAATTGACCTAAAAGAGTTTGCAATGATAACAAAATGCGACCTATGGGCAGACACTACAATTTTAATGGTTGCAAAAGAGAGATAAACTCTTTTTTTGATGCATTGCATTTGAGTTGTAAGGGTTTTAAAATGAAAGATGCATGGAGAGTCTTTTGTAACACAAAGTATTGACATAGAAGTTATCCTCATATGATGAAGTTATGACAGGCTATGATTGCTATTCTTGCAAGTACTATTGATTGTGAAAGAGAATTTTCAAAACAAAATATCATCAAAGATGTCAGAAAGTCTATTCTAGGTTTGGATACACTAGATGTATTGATGAGAGTATCATTAAATAGACGTGAAATAAATGATGTAAATTGGAATGAAATATATCATATATGGAAGAACACAAAGTCAAGAAGACTTTTTGACCTTTGATTAATTTATTTTTATCAATCTATGTTTTGTATCTCAATTTGAAATGAATTTTTTCTTCTAGATTAGAAGATTAGATGTTTTACTTTTGAGTATAATTTTTATAATAAATATATTGCAAATTATATTGAAAAAAATTCAAATTTAAGAATTAATTTATTAAATTATTCATAAAAAAATTGACAATCAATATTTTTCTTAAAACGTAAAATGAAAGGCACTAAAATGACCCAACCATCATTAAAAAATCATATGATGGAGAGGGGTGACTGTCAAATTCTAGACCTAAATGGGGGGTTTTTTAATAATAAAATAACATTTGAATTGAAACCACTTCCTTTTAATAAAGTAGATTTAACAAGTCGTATCTCTTTGTTTATAAATTAGTTTATTTAATAGTCAAACATCTAATGACAATTTTGAAATATTATAATTCTATTAGAATTTGGACCACTTTTATTTAAAACCATTTTAGCAATTATTCTATTAACTCTCTACTTATGTATCAATTGGCTCAACAGTAAAACAATAAGTTGAAATTATTTAAGTGCTAAAATGAAATTTGGCTAGGAGTGGCTTCTAAAGTAGAAACTAATTCACTTCTTTATTCACATACAAAAGTAATAAATAGAGGACGAACACCTAGATTTTATGTCAATGTTTTTTCCCCGTCTTTGCATGTGATTTGACTAAACTACTTATATTTGTTCCTAACTAATATACATCCAATCAATAGTATAGTATAATAGCCAAAATTTATTAGATACTTCCTTAGTGTAGGCTGTGATTTGATATATATGTAGAATTTGCAACTTGAGCTCCATTGATCAATGTGTTCATTATAATTGACAATTCATTCTAACTATCACAGAAAGAAGGGACTCCTACTCATCAAATTTCTTGTTTGTGATTTCCTTAGCTTATATGATTATTATTTTATTTAAATCATAGAAAATATTTAAATAATAATAAAACAATAATCTCAATCTTGAACACAAGTTAGGTCCCCTTGTTGGTCCTACTATAAACAATCACTTTGATTACAATTGGGCATACAAATTTATATAAAGGGGTCATTTTGCAAAATAGTTTTGCATGACATTAGTTGAGATGAGAAATTTTAATCTTTAAAGTTAACCACTTCTTTGCTCCTACCTCTAGACACATTGAAACTATTCTCAAACCTCATCACACGCCTCCTAATTAAATAATAAATGACCTACCATGAAGTTGTCAATGAGATGATTTAATCATTGAGATACAAAAAACATGTGTACAAGACTGGTTTTCCAATTCCACCTTTGAATCAAGCACATTTCATATGAAATTGGAAAAATATCTTTTCAAACTCCCTAGAGTCTAAGAAATTACACATTAGTACATTCACATGCTGGGAATACTAGACAATAACTAGCTTCTCAATCAAAATCAATAGATAATAAAAGGTAACCCATTCAAAGTGGTATTTTTGAATATGTAACTCCGTACATTTCAAAAAATTGAATAAACTGTGTATGTACTTGTCTTGGAAAACTCATTAGGTGAAATAATTGGAGTCTAAAAATGTGTATAGGGTCTCACTTTCGTGTCTACAATATAATAGAACTATTAGTTTTTCATGACAACCAATAGCATGTGGTAATGTAGGCCGTCAAACCAAATGCTCCTAAAATCAATCAAATATGAAAATGAAGGGATTCATACTCGAAATTATGTTGAATGGTTAGAGGTAAATAATTTTGGAAGTAATCTCGCATGACAATCATAAAGATCCAACCTTACAATTTACATTCAAACATGGGTACTCTAAATATCGTTTCTGGGTGCTCTTTTTTTGTGCCTTGGAAAAATTTATAGCATAGACATGTTTCAAATTTTTTCAAAATTTGAGACTACCAACAATCCAAGATTCATCTTTAGATTGAGATGGAATGCATCTCTCATAAAAAGAATGAAACTACTAAAAAGACAAGAACCCTCTTCTCTCAAAATTCATTTGTTTGGATTTGACTAGATTTACCCATGAAGAATTTTGAGAAGGTAACAGATCATTTACCTTATCTAGATCCATCACCCTTTCTCAAACACCTATTTTGAGATGTGAACATTGACCAAATGGAAATGAAGTGTCAAGTCACCCAATGCTTCTCCCATTCAAATGGATTTCCCTCTAATCCTACTAGGAACCCGTATAATAGTTCTACAATGAAGTAATTAATTCATAGATATTTTATGATTATTCTTAATTTTAAAATATTAATGAATAAGTTAGAATAATATATAATATGTATTAGAAGCTTAAAATTAATAACTTATACAATATAAATAATCTTTATAAACTATAATCATACTATAATGTTACATTAATTTTTTGGTGGGTAAAATTTATTTTTGTTATAACTACTATAATTATGGATTCATTACTATAATAAATTTATAATTTACAAATTACTGAAAAGGCATCTAGACTTCCTTCTTATAAGCTTTTATTCAAAACAATCTAGTAACACTATAGAGAACATGGTGGGATCACCATCACCTCATATGGGCAAAGCCAATCCAAATTATATATATGAAGTAATCAATGACAACAAAAAAGGGAACCTTGTCCCTATTTTTAGAGTTATACATAGTATCATATTATGAAAATAAATTGAACAAAATAAAATAAAAATTCTAAAAACAGCTCCCATCCACTTGTAATATTTCTCATCCTTTGACAAAGCCAATCAAAAGTATCCAAATTTGTCAAAAATGAGACCACTGAGAAGTGCCTTGAAACACACCCCAATAATCTTTCCTCATTGATTTCCCTTTGTATGTTTGTGACCTTAACTCCTTCCACCATTACCACAATGAGAACCCTCATTGATGCCTCATCTCCTAGATGAGTTTTCTCCCCAAAAATCCAGAAATTTATATTTTAGTCATGCATGGAATCTATGATGAACCCCCAATATTCATTTACCTCATTTCTCCTTAGCTCCTTGTTTTATAAAGAACCCAAAAGAAGAATGGGTAAACATGGTAAGGAGAGCTTGAAACAACCTACTCATCCCTAACTTCTACAAACCACCAAATCCCATGCTCCACCTACTTCAATATTGAATCTTGGCTAAAATACCATTCAAGTTTCCCACATCACTCCATAGTTTTGCACTCCCAAGAATGGAACATATATGAAACACATGTGCTCATTCTTGACTTGAATTTTGGAACAATAAAATAAATACCAAGTAAAGCACATATGACCATAAGGAAGAATGGATATTCTATGGTGTAAAAAATTTCAAATTCTCCTTCAACATCTTTTACCAAAATGGCAGGATGTTTGGATGATTTCAAACCAATCTTAACCCTTGGTTGGTGACTCAAATTCCCAATAAAAAGACATAAAATGACATTATAAAAAAAAACCTCTTGATCTTTTCAAAAGGCATGTCATCATCATAAATCCTTGTCATATTTCTCCTCTCAAATGCATTGGAATGTGTGTGTGAAAATCATTACCAATTGCTATCATACTCCTATATATTGTATCATCAATATTTTCCTTATTGAAAATCTTTTAAAACTTCATGTTATTTAACTCAAATATATCAACAATGAACAATGACATTTTTTAAAGTGAAATTGACAAACCATTAGGTTCATAAAAATGTGTGATATCTTGAAGTTTTTGAATTGTTCTAGTTTATTTTGATTTATATGGATAACCTTGTCAATGCACCACGCATGAACATGTTAATTGGAAATAACATTAGTAATGCCCTAGGAATCTTGTAGGTCCAAGTCCTCTACTTAAATTCTAGATATCGAGTCAATAGTCAACAAAAAAACTTGAACCTCGATATCATTATTAGTGTTAGTTTGCAATGAGTGATAAAGAACTAGTGTACACTTTCCATGTATCCTTGCCATGTTCCAAGGTATGGATGATCCTAGAAAAGGGTTCAAGAACAAATTTCTTGAGGGAATATCTTTGGTTAACTTGTCAAGTGTTTTCAATTAACATGTCAAGATCTTCATGAGTGACATGTTTTCCTAGGTCATTTTGGCCACCGTTCTCATAAAATTTAGTAGAAATCTAAGCATTTTGGTTTTTGAAGAAGTGGAGATAGGATTTTAGAATAGTTGTAGAACCATGGGAGGTGAACCAAAAAGGCAAGAGTTGAGTTCTTGTAAGGAATGAGGAGACATGCCTTAGGTTTGGGATCAACTTGTGAGTGGTGGGGTTACTACTTATCTTGCACTACAACATTTGAGGTCAAATTGAGATGATGTTGTAATTTGTAGTGATTTTCATGTTCTATTTTTACAATTTTCCCCAACATCATCACAATATCGACATTGGAATCACAATTGCAATGCTCACATGAGCATAAACAAAAATAAATAAAACATTATATAAAACATTCCCCATTTGTTTTCATTATGGGGATATACACACAAAAGAGGGTGGAGAGCTTTGAACGAGGGTGGAAAGCTCTTAATGTTGTCATGCCCTTGTGATCAGTACATTTCACTTTTATGATCTCTATATTTTGTTTCTGTGCCCTTGCTCTATGATTTCATTATTGTGATCTCTACCTTTTGTTGTCATGCCCATTCTCTACGATTTTGTTGCCATGCCCTACCCTTGTGATCTCTGTGCCCTTGCTTTGCAATTTTTTTCTATGTCATACCCTTTTTCTATGATTTTCTTCAAGGACTATGTAAATGTCCATTTATTTTCCTTCTAAACATGTATCTCTTTATTCCTTCTAAACTTGTCTAATTAGAGATCTTTTAAAGGTGCTTATTACATCTTAGAACAACAAAAAAATTGATCCAACTACATACATGTTCCAAAATCCAAATAATAAAACAATAAAACTCACTAAACCCATGCTAAGTGACTTACCTCAAGAACCTATACAAAAATAATGCAGACTAGGAAAAATGGGCAGAGTTCACAAGAAATTTTACAAAAACATATCATAGCAAATATTTTTAGAAAGAAACTAGCCATAACCTAGTTAAATGGGTCTAGTTGCTGATTAGGTGCATTGATTAAAAATTCCTATAGAACTATCATCAGATTAGGTACAATAAAATGAACAATCAATTGTTCCCTGCTAGTAGGATCTATAGATGCTAAAAAATGGTTCTTGTCTACAATTTCATCACATTTTTGTACTAACTCATCCCATTTTCTCATTTCACTAATTATGATCTTTTGGCCAACGTGATTATATCTCAATAATATTCTTCAACACTCATATCCATTTTCACATCAAATTGTAGATCATTTCTAAAACATATCTGATCAATCAAAAATCATTTTAGCATCATCAAAATCATATAAAATCAACCTAGAATCACCCCAAATCTACCCAAAATCAGTATATCTTGGGGGGGGGGGGGGGGGGGCGGGGTGAATTAGTTATCTAATAATTAAAACATTTATCAACCTTAAACAATCTTATCCATTAAACCGAAGTAAACAACAACCATAACAAGATGCACATAGACAATTACACTAGATATGTAAACTAGGGAGACCCTTGATCAAAGGGAAAACCCTAGTGGGAATGATACCCACAAGATGATATACTAATATAAATATTCCTTGTTAGAGGATGGACCCTACTAGGAGTTTATTACAACATTTAGTACATATGAGTCCATGTTAGGAGGCTTTGAATCATTTTTAGAAGATACCAACCTTGTTAGGAGTTATGCCAACCCTATTTGGAGTTGTAGAAGATAGAAGGACTCATTGTCCAAATAGATTTTGGGACAAGACCACTGAACTCACTAACCAACTAATCTCTCAAGTATTCCTTGTAGAATAGTTGTGTGTACTATACTTTAACTTCTTCCCTTTGTCCTATCAACTAGACCAATCACTATCAAACCTTGTCAAACCTTGGATCCAATTATCAAACTTCAAATCATACAATAAAACTTCAACAATGAAGTTTCCTTCACTTTCACTCTACTCTTCTTATCTTCACATTCCCCTCTTTGTGCTATTTCCAATCATTCACATTCATCCATACTTGATAAAGGAAAATTTTGTTCCTTTATATCGAATACATAAAAAAATTCCTTGAGTCATCTATTACACCTCAAATAATTATTATAGGACCACATTAAGAACATGTTACACTTAGTGATAACATTAATCTTTCACCTTACAACTTGAATAACTTTTTGTACACATAACATTATGACGAGCAAGCTTAGCCATATTATCACCAACATGTCTTCTTCACATCTTTAACTTTGGCTTCTTTAGAATAACAACTCTACTAAGAGAAATAACAAGTTTACCAGAACATACCTCTCTAAACTCTATGTCAAAATAGACTTCGCTAAAACTTGCATAACTTCTTCTAGACTTAATATCTTATGCTTCTGAGGTTATCTATGTATACTAGACACATAGTATAATCTTCCTTTAACCTTGCTACTAAAAGTACTCAATGATCTATCTGAACTAACTTGACCTTTACCATTATTCTTCTCTCAGATACCATAGAAAACTATTATGTTGACATCAATGAGAAAGACAGTCATGAATATAACATATCATCATGATAATGATCTAATCATGTTCCTATAATAATCCCCCATAGGAATATCATCAACATTCATCTTCCAATAATCTCCCCCTTTGGCATTGATGGCAACATAGATGAAAAATGTCTAGTTCCAAGAATACCAACTACAAAAGACTATTAATCTTTCTTTCAAATCCTCTTCATCAATCATTCTCCCCCATTGATATAACTCAATGTGCTTTACATCAAACTATTTTTTCATGCTATACTACTATTTCATGCTATTTATTTTTCATGTTATACTTCTCCCCCATCAAAATTAATGTCAAAGGTTTCAGCAACCATCAAACTTTGCAACAATTATTTCTGACTAGCTCAAGTGTCCAAAGACACTATTCAAAAACAACATCCAACAAGATTCCTAGATGACTATGTCCATCACCAATACTCCCCCTTACAGGAAGCATTAACATTTAGTCTAGAAAAACAATAGTGCTCTATTACACTAGACTAATGCACTCTTGCATCATCTACTATGATGTAGGAAGGGGCATAACCCCTAGCATTCATCGCAAATGCTCAAAAGTATCTTTAGGAAGAGGATTAGTTAAAATATATGCAATCTTCTCTTTAGTGCTCACATACTCCAATCTATTTTTCTTTTTTGAAACTTTCTCTCTCAACATGTGATACTTGATAGAAATGTGCTTGGTCTTAGAATGCAACACTGGATTCTTAGACATATTTACTATGCCTGTTTTGTCACAATGTATGATAACAGGTTCACTGAATTCTATCCTTATATCCTTCAGCATATGCTTCATCCAAACAACTTAATTACAATTTCTTTTTGTTGCAACATATTCTAATTTTTTTGTACTTTATGCGGTACAATCCTACAATTTTCTTAGCCAAGAAACCAATCTCCCTCCAAGAAAGAAGGCTCCACACTAGTGCTCTTTTTTGTCATCCATATTGCCTGCCCAATCAGCATCAGTATAAGCATATAGAGTGAAATCATTAGATTTATCATACCATAATTTGAACTTTGGTGTTCCTTTTAGGTATCTAAATATCCTTTTGACTATTGCATAATGTGCTTCTCTGGGATTAGTTTGAAATCTTGCAACAATTCCAACTGCATTTGCTATATCTAGCCTTGTGTGAGTCAAATATTGCAATCCTTCAATCATAGATTTGTACTTCCTCTAGTCAATAGTAGGTGTCTCATCCTTTATAGATAGCTTTTGTCTAGTTGTCATAGTTGTTCCAATGGGTTTACATGTTTCCAAACCAAACCTTTTTAGTAAATCATTCAAATGCTTAGTTTGAGAAATAAATATTCCTTCTTTGTCCTGCACAATTTGTAATCCTAGAAAATATTTCATTTCTCCTATCATGCTCATTTCAAATTCCTTCTTCATTTCTTCTAAAAACTTGTCACTTTCATCATCATTTCCTCCAAACATGACATAATCAACAAATATTACCAAAATCATAAATCCATCATCAATTTCTTTCCAATAGAGATTACTATATGTTATACCTTTGCTACATCCAAGGTTTGTCAAATTATTTTCTAACCTTGCATACCAAGTTATGGGAGCTTGCTTCAAGCCATACAATGCTTTCTTCAATCTACATACTATATCCTTGTCATCTATTAAAGGACAACCTTCAGGTTGTTTAATGTATACCTCTTCTTCAAGTTCTCCATTCAAAAATGTTGATTTAACATCCATCTGATATACTTTGAATTTCTTATATGCTACATATGCTAAGAATAACCTTATTGCTTCTATTCTTGCCATGGGAGCATAGGTTTCATCATAGTATATTCCTTCTTGCTGTGCGTAACCTTTACCTACCAATCTTGCCTTGTTCCTTACAACTTCACCTTGTTTATTCATCTTGTTCCTAAATACCCATTTAGTTCCTATCACATTCTTGTCTACTGGTCTGGGGACTAATTCCCATGTCTCATTCTTTACATATGATCCAATTCCTCTTTCATAGCTTGCTTCCAATAGTCATCTTTATATTCTTCATCTACATTGTTAGGTTCAACTTGAGATATCAAACATAGTTCTTCATTGATTCTACTTCTTCTCATCACACTTTTATCTCTGTTTTTGATGATCTACTAGGGTGGATGATTCTTTGTCATATTCTTACCTAAAGTAGGAGTTGTTATCTCAACTCTTGGCTCTATTGAAGGTTTCAAGCTTTGTTCTTGCCTTAGCTCTCCTTCATTCTACATATCATTGTTGGTCTCAAGGAAGACTTCATCATTCCTTGGTTTAATAGCAACATCATTATCTGAATTGTAATCAATTACTCTTTCTTGTATGCTAATTTCTCATCAACTTTTACATTTTCACTTTCCATAATAGTCTTAGTTCTCAGATTATAACATCTATGAGCCTTTATTTTCAATGAATAACCAAGAAATATACCTTCATCACTTCTAGCATCAAACTTACCAATATCATCATCTCTTTTGATATAACACTTACTGCCAAAAATTCTAAAATACTTACTTATAGGTGAGTGACCAAACCATAGTTCATAAGGGGTCTTGTTTGTGTCTTTCCTAACTTACAATTTGTTCATAGTGTAGACTACTATATTGATAGATTCTCTCCAAAAAATCTTGGATACATCATTCTCAACTAACATAGCTCTTGCGTCTTATGTTACTGACTCATTTCTTTTCTCTTCTATACCATTTTGTTCAGGGGTTCTCAAAGCTAATAGCTATCTTTTGATTCCATTAGCTTCACAAAAGATGTTAAACTCATTTGAAGTAAACTCTCCTCCTTTATTTGATCTTAAACATTTAATCTTCATACCCAATTCATTCTCAACTCTATTATTGAATATCTTGAACTTATCAAATGCCTCAAATTTTTCTTTAAGAAATACAACCCACACCATTCTAGAAAAGTTGTCAACTAAAATCATGAAATACCTTTCATCATAGAATCCTTTAGTCTTCTTAGGACCATGAAGATCTGTATGTGCAATCTCTAATTTTTCTATAGTAGCAAACTTCATGCTAGGAAAAGAAGTTTTGTTATGCTTTGCCAAAACACACTCCTTGCAAATTGTGTTAGTAGGTTTTATAATCTTAGGAAATTTTCTAACTGCAAACATACTAGTCTTCACAATACTGTCAAAGTTTATATGAAAAAATATCTTACACCATAACCAACTATCATCTACCTTTGCAACCAAACATGTCATTTCAATAGGATTCAACTGAAATACATTACCTCTAGATCTAGTTCTTGTTCCAATTATCTTTCTATCTTTATCTCTAATCATGCATTTTTTTCATGAATTACAACTTCTTGGTAAATAGATTTGTTCTTTTAGATTATCACTCTTTAATGCCCAATTCGAAACAATATTTGATCACAAATAGTTGGAAAGCTCTTTTTGAATGTACTAGCTTTCCTTTGAATTGGTAGGTACAACTCCCTAAAATAAATTTGCAATGAATTTTTTTTCTTCCTAAACTACTTTGGGGTATGCTCTTAACTCAAGAATAGTAGAGGGATAACCAAGCTAGACCTAAATAAAATCCAACTCAAGTAGATAAAAACTTCTCAACATGGGAATTAGATTTGATGCAGGAGCATCCAGAGGTATAAGGGCAATCCTGTGTCAACCAAAAAAATGTACTTAGACTTAGTTTCTATTTCATGTGTTTTCATTTTTGGATACCCATTTGGGTCAAATAAAGGTTCCAACTCTCATAGTTCCACTATCAGTGTTCTAGGATAGAGTATTTGAATGCCTTGGGATATGTGTAAATGCCAAAAAAATAGGAGTATGTAGTTGAGCCATCATTTTGATGAACTAGAAGGTTTAAATTGGCCAGATGAATGTAATTGTAATTTAGAGCATTCCAGAAAAAGAATCAGGTCAAAAGGCCCCACGATTTGAAAGTTATTGCAATTTTTCAATTTTTGGAGACCCCCTAAGAATGCTTCAAAGTCAGGTTAGGGGCATTAAATGACCTCAAAAAGGGCCAAAAAATGGAAAACAAGAAAATCTTGTCCATAGGGCTATAGAGAACTTTGAGAGCTTTCTAGAAATGTAAACGGTTCATCAATCAGAGCTATGGTTCAAAAGTTATGCCTCCCGAAAGTTCGGTTACCGTTTCTGGAGTCTTCTAATTTTGTGCCAACTTCTAATGTGACTTCTAGAGCCTTCTATTTGGTTGGTGGATGCCTACTAGCACTTTCTAGAATGTATTCCTAATCCATAACCCTCTGAGGTCTATTTAAGAACATTTCTGGCATTGTAAAAGGCAGTTCGGAGTGGAGTTTGAGAGGAGGTACTAAAAGGAGAAATTATCTCTAGACTTATACTATTGTAAACCCTTAGGGGATGTTTTGAAGTCTATTTTCTTTGTACTGAATATATTAGCTTATTTACAAAGTTAATAAAATTTCCCTTTCCTATTGTGTCCATTTTGTGCTTGGGTTGTGTCCCCATCAAGATTCATGTACCCATAGATTCTATCTCTTTGAGCCCTTGCTCAACTTCTTGAATCATTTCAAGCTTAAACTGCATACTTTGGAACCATTCAAAGAAAAATTCATTACCCTTTTTTAGAATATTAGCTTCAATTGCTTCCTTGGCCTTCATCTGCATGACCATCTTTAAGAGGGAGAGACATTCATCACACCTAACTCTTTCTCCAGCCAGAGTGTTACTGTTAGATAATATGTTATCTTTTTCTATTTTCAATCTGAGGATAACATTCCCAATTTGATCTATGAGAGAAACTCCCTTTGACTTGAGTTTCTGAATCTACTCTCTTTCGATTTGGCCATAGTGCCTATCTTCTTGGAGCTAGGAAATGAGAGCTTGCACTTCGGCTGCACTAGGAGTTTGATTCACATACATTCTAGAAATATTTCCCAGTGGAGTGACTAGCTATCTAATGAACTTATTCAACTCTTCTATTTCTGCCTTCATCTTGATCTTGGACAATTTGAGACTCTCTAATTGTCCTTCTATCACTTCATTGCTCGATCTCCACAAGCCAACCTTTGTATCATGTCTAGCTTCCCCAAGGTCTATTGAATGAAAATTAAAATCCTTAGGAGTCATATCCTCAATTCTCCCTCCTTTGTTTGGCTTTGCTATCTCCATTTTTAGGTGCCTTGTTTCTAGATCTTGTCCAAGTATGGACAAAGTCTTTTGCTTCTTAAACTTTGTCAATGCAGTCCCAGAATGAACCGTGTGTGACACAGTGTCTTTTGTAGAAACACCCTCATCTTTTCTCTTTCTTTTCCTTTCCAAAATATCTTCTAGCCAAGAGTCAATTCCTGTCACCTTGGAAGCTGTTTTGAGTGATTTGACATTGAACATCTTCTTCTTTACTAGATTCATGGCCATAGTAGTTGACGAGAAAGGATTCTTTGAATCCTTGGAGATGAGTTTGGAAGAAGCTTGGTCTTTCTCCATCTTTGAAGTCTTCCTCGTCTCTTCATCTGATTTTTTTGACTCACTAGTGCTACTTTTTCCATCCCCTAAGTCCACTATATGTATAGGGGAACCGCCTAGTTTCAAAAGGGGAGCACTTGCTGATGGCACAGGGCTATGATGCGGGGATGGGATTGGAGTGGTATGTGGAGAAGGAATAGGGGTAGTGTGAGGAGATGGAATAGGATTAGTATGTGGGGAAGGTACTGGGGAAGGAGCACTACCCTTTGGTTCTTTTGCTTTCATCTCTTCAATGCTAGTCTAGGTTCCTATAATTGGAAAGGATTCATCATGACATGTTGGGGCTATAGGAACATTCTTGTCTAGGGGTTGATCACCTCTACCCATAGGTTGAGCTAGTCCTTGGGTAGACGCTATGGTCAAACCTTTGAGATGAAGTAGGCATTGCAACTATTGGAGAGGCTTGAGTAGCTGCACCCTTACTTTGGCTCTTTCTGGCTGTCCACTCAACCCACTTCCTAGTTCTTTTGATTATCCTTGCCATCATAATATCGAGACTCTCCTCCATGTCCACATATGGCTCAAAATTGATAGGAACTCCTCTTAATTTAGTAAGATATGTATTGCTATACATATTTTGACCATCATCCTCTAATCCCTCTATGTTGAGATTAACACCATATGTCTTTATTTGTTCCACTGTGAGTCTGGAAAATGCATGATCACGGCTCTCCAACTCATCTCTACAATTTGCCCAATAATCTTCCAGAGTGGTGACATGTTTGATCACACTCCCAATCTAAAGCAGCTCTCTTACATATCCATTTGGGTCAAACATAGTCCTCATAACTTCATATTCCTCTAATTTGTAGTTACTCTCAAATGCTTTGAGCATGTCTTTAGCCTCAGACCGAGAATCACAACTATAAGCCCCAACCTTCATAGGGAACTTGTATCCCTTCTTCCTTAGATTGGCACTCAACATGTTCACTTGGATAGCTTGTCTTATGATCTCTGTGAGCACAATTATGTCACTTGGGTATCTAGGAAACTTCAGAAAAAATCTATCAAAAGCTACAAGACATAAATATGAAAAGGATGAGAATTGAATGAAATAGATACCAAACTAGCTGATGGCTGCCATCACTTTTGGGCTAAACCTCCTCTCCAAGGATTGTTGTAGCTCCTTGAAAATTCTCATTGTAAAAGAATCATTAACCTTGACATATTTTGCATAACTATTTTGTAACTGCAAGCACAGATAAAATTCATAACTTTTACATCATCAAGAAAATCCTCTATTATGGGGAGGCCTAACCAAAATTGTAGAGAAGATAACATATAAATTAGGAAAGAGGACATGTAGAAGGTATTATAGAATTTTGCAGCACTCAAAGCTTTGGACAGATGTTCACTAACCTCATACGCCCAATCAACATAATGTGTGTTTGAACAAATGATTTGCACTAAAAGGAAATATTGTTCTACATAATTGAGTGCTTCTACCTCACCTTTCGACCAATGTAAAAGAACCAGGATGTCCACAATTTTGGGCTTAAGATCAATGCCAAAAATAGTCTTAGGAACCTTACTCTTAGGTCCTCATAGTTTTTGGGACCAAGACCTCATGATTTCCTTTCGCCACACCATCTTCTTCAAGGAATTTGTTTAGTATGAGGATTGTAATGGTTAATGCATTCAATGATCAGCTCAGGGGCTTGAATTACTACTAGAAACTTGGCTGGTTCCACTAACCCGCTTTCTTGGAGTTTCACTGTTATTGAGTGGATTGGATCCATCTTCAACCTCCTTTGGAAATCTTGCATGTCGAAGAAGTAGAGTGAAGTATCTATAACATTTTGCAATGTTGACTTAATCCCACCCAGTCCATCAAAACCAACAAATCTTGTTGCCATCTTAACTAAGACAGAGATGGACTACAAATTTTAAAATTGAAAATAGTACAAAGAGTAGGGCCTTGTAAATGTGAGAATTCTAAAATCACTTTACAATTCAATAGCATAATAGTTTAAATAAGAAAGTGGTAGTTTAAAAATTAGTTATGTTCATCTCTATATAGAAATATCAATCCACCTATTAATCTTCAAGATCCGCGCCACACGAGTGAATTAAATGATAAATCTATTAGATCATTAGTTGTGGGGGTTTCTAATTTATTTTTACATGTCATTTTACTATTCCTGTTGGCCCAATGGCTACTTTCCTTTATTATAGACTTACTTTCCCATTTTTCACCAAGTTGCAGAGAACTAAGAATGGAGTACTTCATGGGGAAAAATCTGCCCAGCCAGATTTTACTCAAGATTCCTTCCTAAATGTGATCAAATAGCTTCCATTGTCTTTTTTAAGCATGCTATGATTGATCTATGAGCTCAACATGTTTGCAGAAGTGATTTTTCAATGGATGCAGAAAATCATTTCAAGGGGTTGAAAACTCGTCGCAGAGAAGGCAACTTCTATTTTTTTGCCCTTGTTCTTATTTTCACTTAGCCTTTTAAGTTAATATGTCCCTAGACTTTGGAAATTCTTAAAAGAGCTATGAAAATAAAAAAGGAGACCACTTACTTGCTTTTCTCTCTTACAAACACCTTTGTCAGAAAATTGGCTTCCTGACTCGAAAATCTGTAGTGGAGAGGATGCTTTAGAATTTTTATCCAAATGTTATTCTGATCATTCTAATGATTTTTGAGTAACTCCCAAGGTAGAATACTACAACGTAAGAACAATCCATCCATAAAAAACTCATTTCCTCCTTGTTCTAGCTTGTATTCCTATTTTGTTGGCCTCTGCGGAAAATCACCTACGCAGTGCGAAAATCCGCCAAGGAGAAGCTAATGCTAGGTTTTCTACAAACTTCATTTTCTTTGTGTGTAAGCAATAATGAGTTGTGAAAAAGTTCTTTCTTGGAAATGACTTTGTGAAGATCATCATACCATCTAAGAATCTCCATAAAAAAGGATCTTAGACTACCCACAAACTCATGACAACAAGGGAAACCCACCCAGTTATGTAATGCAGGAGAAGGAAGAAGGTTAAAATCTAATGGATAGACTTTTCACTTGGGAAAAGAAACCGACTCAAACATACCTAAACCTAATTGAGACACAAGACCATTTTTCACTTTACATAATGGTTACAGGATGAAAAGTGGGGCAATAGTTGGCTCTGACTGGGGACTTGGGTTGATCATACCCAAGCAAGGAACTCAAAATCTCTAGTTTCACAAAGAAGGTAAAAAAAAGGTGGCAACACAAAAAAACACAATGAAACAAAGAACAGGAAAACAAAAGCAAAGGGAAAGGATTAACTAGGAAACATAAGGAGATAATGTGCCTAACTATAATACAAATATAGGTGTTACCTATTTTTAGTTAGTAATTTGATAAAGCTTCAAATCCTTACCATTATAGGTCAGGGGTAGTACTTCACCATCTTCATATGCCAATTTGAAAGAATTTTTTTCAAATTCTTGATGAATCTTGAATGGGCCTTTCCATAAAGCATCCAACTTCTTATGCATTCCTTTCAGAGCACTTCGCTAATCCTAGAGCAACACACTATCTCCCACCATAAAATTTCATGGTCTTGTTCTCTTATCGAAGAGAACCTTCACTTGCATCTAGTGTTGTGTGATGTGGTCTATGATTTCCTCCCTTTCTTCTTCAAGTTTACTCAAGTACAAGATCCTCTTTTCTAAACCATCCTTGAAAACATCATCTTTGATCACTGTTCTTAGTTTATTTGTGGCTAATTCCAAAGGTAAGGGAAGATTAGCTTCGGTTCTATAAATCAATTCAAAAGGAGATATGTTGATTGCCCTTTTAGGTGTCACTCTATCTACCCAGAATGCCTCATGAATCTTTTTGTGCTAGTTCTTTTGATTATCTGAAACTAATTTCTTAACAATATTCATCAGATTATTATTACTTGACTCAGCTTGGCCATTTCCTTGGGGAAAATAGTCAAACAAATGACCCACGGTGATCCCATACTCAAAGAAAAAGTTAGTAATTTCAATCAAAGAAAAATAAGATGCATCATTCATCACTAATTTAATAGGAACACTCAATCTGACCAATATGCTCTCCTTTATGAATTTACACACCACTTTGGAAGTAGTTTTCTTAGTAGCTTTAGCTTCCACCCACTTGGTTAAATACTCAGTCACAGTTATCATATATTGGTGATCGACACTAGATGTAGGACTAATCGGACCAATAAAATTAAGACCCTATTGCTAAAAAGGTCCTTCAATGATAATATGTCTCAATGGTATAGTGGCTAATTGAGGACGTCTAGAGAACATCTTGCACTTCTCACATTTCGCTACCCAGGCTTATGCATCTTTAAACATCCCAAGCCAGTAATAACACTACCTTAGTATCTTAAAAGTTGTGACTAAAGATGAGAAATGACCTCCACAAGCCTCATCATGAAATTTTTTCAATAGTTTTTCTTGATGTTGTCTATCTACACACCTAAGGAAAGTGTCATCAATGGCTTGTTTGAATAGCTTACCATCCCAAATCACATACTTAGCTGCTTTCAATTTGAGATCTTGCCTTTGTTTTGCATTTAAGCGTTATGGGCATTCACCATATGTCAATAGATAATAAATATTTTCAAACCATGAATCATAGAGGCCTACAGTCAACACTAACTACTTCTCCTCCAATTCTTTTGATTCTTCAATTATCTTGTTTTTTGCAATTGCTTTGCACAAAGAATTTCCCCTTATTAGCCTGGTAGGTTTTATTTCTATATCATACTCTTGTATCTTTTCCACCCATGCTCCTTTGACATTACAACCCACATCCTATTGTGTCAATACACTCTTCACTGCTACATCCAAGACAAAGATCACAGAATGTGAATGCAAGATTGACTGCAAAGGTATGCTTTTCAATCTGTGAATATTTCAATTCGTGATTCTTCAAAGGTATGCTCATGAAATCTATTGGGGCTTGTACACCCTCATCATTTTCTTGCATAAGTATGGCCTATAGGGTGTGTTCGGAAGCATAACAATAGATGATGAAATCTTGTTGGTAATTTGGATGACATAACATTGGGTCATTATTAATAGCAGTCTTTATATCTTGAAAGGCTTTCTTTTCTACCTCATTTCATTTGAAACTTGAACTTCCTTTCATCATATCCACTATGTGTTTTGTTTTTTTCATGAAATCAAGCACAAACCTTCTGAGGAAATTTACCTATCCAAAGAAAGATTTAACTCCTATTTTATTCGAAGGCAAGCTCAATCTTTGAATAGCCTCTACTTGTTTAGGGTTGATCCTAATGCCTTCTTGGGACACTATATGACCTAGGAGTTTCCCTTCCATTACACAAAAAAATGACTTCTTGGGATTGAGAGAAATTTCATGCTCTCTGAATCTTTGTAAAACTTTCCTCAAATCTTCCATATGATCTTTCCTTTTTCTCAAGAACACGGTGAGGTCATCCAGGTATATGACTATGATTTAGTCTTTCAAATCAGTGAATGTCTTACTCATGCACCTTTCAAATGTAGAACTAGCGTTGATAAGTCCAAAAGGCATTCTGTGATATGCAAATGTACCCCAAGGGGTAGTGAACGTCATCTTATGCTAGTCTTTCTCCTCTACTTCAACCTGATTATAACTTGAGAAGCTATCAAGCATAGACATCATTTCAGATCCCGCTATTGTTTGCAATAAATAATACATATTAGGAAGTGCACAATTATCTTTTAGGGATGCTTGATTTAGGTTGCAAAAATCAACACAAATTCTTATTTCTCTGTTCTTCTTTTGAACAGGTACTATATTGGCTATCTAGGTGGAATGATGAATAGGATAAATGATTCTCACTTTTAACATCTTATCTACTTCTCAAGAAATGGCATCAGCAACTTTAGGATTGTAGTTCCTTTGTTCCTACCGAAAAGGAACTACATCAGGCTTTAGTGGGATTTGGTGTTTTACCTTCCCATCTCTATAACTTTTCAAATCTTCATAGCTCCAAGTGAAAACATCTCTATATTCCATAAATAGATTCTTTGTGGCTTCTTTCTCTTCAGGTGAACAACACTTCTCGATGTTAATTAGTTTGGGATTATGAATACCTCCAATTTTAACTCCTTCATATTCACCTATTGTTGACCCCTTTTCTACTCTCTTTTGCTTTATGTAAGCATCGTGTCAATTAAACAGTTTCTCTAAAGCTACAAAATATGGGGGAATAATATTACCTTTTAGACGAACCTCTCCATTTTGATTCTCTTCCCCATCCATGCAAGAATTTTCATGATTACTTCCACTGGATTCTTACTCGAAATTGGACTTATCATTCTCAAGGAACATCTATAGACTCTTATCATCATTAAAGACTTGTCATGATTCTGTGTTATTTGGAATGGCAGATTGATACATAATTTTGATCTGGTACTTCTTGTCTTTGAAATTTGGGTGAGGAAGTAATAAGGAGGAAGAGACTGCTAAGGAATCAGCTTTGGTATTCATCTCTCTCAGGATTGCTTCAATAGAGAAGGCATCCAAAACTTCAATCTCATCTCAGACTCTATTTCTATAATTCTTTAGCTTGTGATTTTTAATAGAATACTATCCTTTTACCTATTTTACAACAAGCTCTACATCACCCTGAGCTTTTAAAACCTTTATCCCCCTTTCTTTTGCTAATATTATTCCCAATAATAAGGCCTCATATTTGGCAGTGTTATTTATGTTCTTGAATTCTAATTTGAAATTCATAGGCTTAAGTTCTCCTTCCAGAGATATCAATACTACACTTGCTCTAGATCCAAAGGTGGCACAACTTCCATCAAATTCAAGTGTCCATATACTCAATGCATCTCTATTTCCTTTTAAAACTTCCTTGTTTTGACTCTCATCTACTTGTCCATCTAGGCCCTCTTCAGTAAACAACATATAGTTGCCAAATTCTAGCTTTTGATAGAGAATATGAGCTTTGGGGTCATCTGATTTCAAAACTGTAAACTTTGCCTTCTCCTCAGGTTCTAATTTGATCTTTTTATTTCCAATAGGTATCACCACCTAAGACCAATCTAGCTTTATTTCTCCCCCCAAGTCCCAACAAAAACTTCTACTTAAAAGTAGTCCATAATTGGCTGGAATATCAGCTATCAAAATAGTCAATAGGAGCTTCTTTTCTAGGTGAGAAGCTAAAGCTACCCAATTGTCTTTAATCTGCCTAAGCAAGGGAACTTGTTTAGCATCCATCGAGTAGCATCTTCCATGTACTTTAGTGAGATTGATACCCAAGGCTTTGGCTAAGAAATAAGGCATAATATTATCTGATGCACCTAAATCTATTATACAATTACTAAGTTTACATCCATTAATATACAATGAAATATAAAAAGGCTCAGGTTTTTGCCCTGGGGATGTCACTAGAACTGTAAAGTCTTCTTGGTTAAACAAACTAGATGTCAAGGTTTCATCCTCCTTCTCAACCATTACATTGCAATTTGCATCTAATGTACTTCCTCTACATCGGTCTACCAATCTTTTTAAATCGAAAGGATGTGACTTTAAATAATCAATAGTGGAAATTTGAATTTTTGACTCTTCACAAAATTGAATGAAATCAAAGGATGTCGTATCCTTATCAGTTTGTGTAGTAGTTGTTCCTTAATCAGCATGTGTATTACTTATCAAAGGATTGGAATCATTTTTGTCAATATGACTAGAGGATTGATTCTTCAACCTTTGTCCATGGGTAAGCACTATGTATGAAGTTCCATCAATGGTTGTGTAACACTCACCTTTTGATTCAAAATTTGATTCGTATTCCAAGAATAAATTTCCAGTGTCGCCACTTGGATAGGAATCTGGTTCTAAACAAGGAGATGTAGTGTTTAATTTGTTAGTAGATAACAATTGCAACATGCGGGTTGTCTTTGGGAAGCTCTTTCTATCATGATCTGTGGTCAAATGAAAGATGCACATATTTTCTTTTTTTGGCACTGCCTCAATTTGCAACCTGGGTTGTGAACTTGTAAGTTGTGAAAATCTACTTTTATTGCTTCTTGCTGGTGAATTTTGGTAGTTCTATTGATAAGAGCTACTGAATCCGAGTAACTTCTTCTTCATTGCTACTAGCTCATTAGAAAACTTCTGAATCATCTCCTTTGATGACATGGTATTACTTGAAATCCCTTTACTTTGAAGTTCTCATTTCCATTTTCTTGTAGAAATCAAATCATCCTCACATTCAATCACCTTCTTTTGTGCATCAGCTAGATCTGTGGGATGTACCCTCCTTAAATCATAATTGACATCTAGAGGCATTGCACTAATAAAGAGAGTTTTTAAATTACTAGGTGTGGGTCTATCACCAACTAGAATTCTGTTGATAATCTTATTGAATTTGGCAATGAAATCCATCATGCTCATAGTTGGTTGCTTCTTAATTGAAGTCAACTATGTTAGCAAGGCATGTTCATCTTCCATAGTCTTAAATCTTATCTCAAAGGCTTTCCTCAATGTATCCCAATCAGTTATTGATCCATTAGCTAGATGGTAAAACTAGTCTATTGCATTGCTTGTGAGGGTCTCTACGAACAACCTTACAGCCACATCTTCATGTCCCACCCCTAAGATATGAGTGGCTGCGAAGAAAGCTTTAATGTGTTCGTCTATAGTGACTTTCCCATCACTCGAGAATTTAGGGAAATTTTTCCTTAAACTGGCTGAAAGTGGATGATAAGCCTTTAATGCTAAGGGTCCTATTGCCATAGCCCATGGAGTAGCCATGATTATCCTGGCAGTATATGGTGGGAAATTAACAACTGGAGGGGATGTAACTCCATGAAGTGCTAACACCTGACACATGGAATATGAAGTGCTAGCATCTTGATTTCTAATAGGGGAAGCGGGTCTGCTTTGGCTTTTACCTTCACCTTTCTACTTTGGGACATCTAAAATAGGAAATTTGAGCTCTATGAGTTTATCAAAGATAGGATCTTGCACACCCCATTCCTTGGTACTTCTAAGGAATCTAAACTATTCCATGATGCTCCGTCTAGTTTATCTCTAAGCTACTTGTCTCAATTGTCTTTTTGCTCTCCAGATATCTCTCCTTTGAATAGCTCTCTCCAAGGCTTCAACTCTTCTTTCTTCTTCTAATACTAGACTAGCATTCTTGTAATGTTCAATATTCCTTCTATGTCTCCAAACAAATATGTTAAGGGATGAAATTATATCCTCTTGGTCATCCTAAAAACCAAGGTTAGGTTGGAGCACTGGAATTATATTTTCATGATGTAGTACCATTTTTCCTCATGTGATAGGCTTCTTGATCAAGTGATTGTTTGTTTTCCCCAGTGAAGTCGCCAAAAAATCTATTGGTAAATAGATTTTTTCTTTCAAATTATCACTCTTTAATGCCCAATTTGGAACAATATCTAATCACAAACAGTTGGAAAAATCTCTATGAATGTACTAGCTTTCCTCTGAATTGGTAGGTATAGCTCCCTGAAATAAATTTGTGATGAATTTTGTTTTATTCTTAGACTAATTTGGGGTATGTTCTTAACCCAAGAATAGTAGAGGGATAATTGAGCTAGACCTAAATAAAATCCAACTCAGGCAGATAAAAAATTCTCAACACTGGAATAGATTCATGTACCCACACATCTTATGAGTTTGTAAATCTCATTCACATAATCAACTGATGTTGAACTAAGAAAATTCAAACCTAAAATATAACTAATAAATCAAAAATACTAATAGAATCTCTTCATTGAATGAAACTATAACAATATTTATCACACTCATCCATTGCCTCAAAACAAGGGGGGAAGCTCTATTCTTCCTTTATTCCCAGTAAAACAGAAAGCGAAACATGAACTAAATACAATACCTTCCGAAACAGAAAATAATTGACATAAAATACCATTCAATTGTGTCTACAACAAAAAGTACTTCACATCAAAAATTTGCCTACCTTTCATTAATCTTTTCAATTCATACATATGAAGTTTTTTGAGATGACCGTTAAAATGGAAGTTTAATCAGTTCATCTTCCAAGAGTGACAAATGACAAGATGCCAGTTTGTCATATTACAAAATTATGAAAGAAATAAAAAGAGGGTATCATATGAATCATTTAGGCTTCTTCCCCTTTACTATTTTCACTCTATGTGACTTGGTGGCAACCATTACTAGGATTAGTTCCTCATGATTGAGCACGTGTATATTGGTGAATCTCAAAAGCCATTTTGTATGTTCCCTTGTGAACTCTTTTACGTTATTCAATTGATCTGGTAACTCCATTGCAGCCACATGTATCCATCTGCTGAGTGCCTGGAATTCTTTAGTTCTGTTTTGGTTACTGGATGCCACTGTAGAAAAATTATCCAAATAGGTTGAGAAGTTTTTTTTCATCACTTCTACTCTAATGAGGTCTTTTCCTTGACCACTAGTTTGAGATTCTGTGTATAGCCCTCTCATCAATTCAAATCCTCTATCTTGGGTCTTTTTTATTTTATCTTTTCTCTCTCTGAGCCCTTTCTCGGCTTCTTGAATCATTTCAAGCTTAAACAGAATACTTTGGAACCATTCAAATAAAGGCTCATTACCCTTTTTTAGAATCTTAGCTTCAACTACTTCCTTGGCCTTCATTTGCATGATCATCTTTAAGAGGGAGAGACATTCATCAAACTTGACTCTATCTTTGGCCAGAGTGTTAGTGTTATATAATATGATATCTTTTTCTATTTCTAATTTGAGGATAACATTCCCAATTTGATCTATGAGAGAAACTCCCTCTGACTTGAGTTTCTCAATTTACTCTCTTCTGATTTGGCCATAGTGGCTATCTTCCTAGAGTTAGGAAATGAGAGCTTGCACTTCAGCTACACTAGGAGTTTGAGTCACAGACATTCTAGAAATAGTTTCCAGTGGAGTGACAATCTATCTAATGAACTTATTCAACTCTTCTATTTCTGCCTTCATCTTGATCTTGGACAATTTGAGACTCTCTAATTGTTCTTCTATCACTTCATTGCTCGATCTCCACAAGCCAACCTTTGTATCATTTATGGCTTCCCCAAGGTCTACTGAATGCAAAGTAAAATCCTTAGGAGTCATATCCTCAATTCTCTCTCCTTTTTTTGGCTTTGCGATCTCCATTGTCAGGTGCCCTATTTTTGGATCTTGTCCAAGTATGGACAAAGTCTTCTACTTCTTAAACTTTTTCAATGCATTCCCAGAATGAACCACGAGGGGCATAGTCTCTTTTGTAGAAACACCCTCATCTTTTCTATTTATTTTCCTCTCCAAAGTATCTTCTAGCCAAGAGTCAATTCCTATCCCCTTGGAAGCTGTTTTGAGTGATTTAATGTTGAACATCTTCTTCTTCACTAGAGTCATGGCCATAGTAGTTGAAGAGAAATGATTATTTGAATCCTTTGAGATGAGTTTGGAAGAAGCCTAGCCTTTCTCCATCTCCAAATTCTTCCTCATCTCTTCATCTGATTCTATTGACTCATTGGTGCTACTTTTTCCATCCCCTTAGTCCACTATATATATGAGTGAACCACCTAGTTTCAAAAGGGGAGCACTTGCTAATGGCACGGGGCTATGATGAGGGGATGGGATTGGATTAGTATATGGAGAAGGAACAAGGGTAGTGTGAGGAGATGGAATGAGAGTAGTATGTGGGGAAGGTACTGGGGAAGGAGAACTGCCTTTGGTTCTTCTACTTTCTTCTCTTTAGTGCTAGTCTAGGTTCCTATAACTGACAAGAATCCATCATGACATGTTGGGGCTATATGAACATTCTTGTCTAGGGGTTGATCACCTCCGCCCACATTTTGAGCTAGTCCTTGGGTGGAGGCTATGGTCACACTTTGAGATGAAGTAGGCATTTCAGCTACTAGAGAGGCTTGAGTGGCTGCACCCTTACTCCAACTCTTTCTAATTGTCCACTCAACCCACTTCCTAGTTCTTTTGATTATCCTTGCCATCATAATATCAAGACTCTCCTCCACATCCACATATGGCTCAGAACTGATAGGAACTCCTCTTAATTTAGTAAGATATGTATTGCTATACATATTTTGACCATCATTCTATAATCCCTCTACATTGAGATCAACACCATGTCTTTATTTGTTCCATTGTGAGTCTGGCAAATGCATGATCATGGATCTCCAACTCATCTTTGTAATCTACTCAATAATCTTCCAGAGTGGTGACATGTTTGATCACACTCCTAATCTGAAGCACCTCCCTTACATATCCATTTGGGTCAAACATAGGCCTCATAACTTCATATTCCTCCAGTTTATACTTACTCTCGAATGCTTTGAGCATGTTTTTAGTCTTAGACCAAGGATTGCAACTATAAGCCCCAACCTTCATGGGGAACTTGTATCCCTTCTTTCTTAGATTGGCACTTAGCATGTTCACTTGGATAGCTTGTCTTATGATCTCTATGAGCATGATCATGTCACTTGGGTATCTAGGCAGCTTCAAAGAAAATCCATCGAAAGCTACAAGACATAAATATGAAAAGCATGAGAATTGAATGAAATAGCTACCAACTACCTGATGGTTGTCATTGCTTATGGGCTAAACCTCCTCTCTGGGCATCTTTGTAGCTCCTTGCAAATTCTCATTGTAAAAGAATCATTAACCTTGACATATTCTGCATAACTATTTTGTAATTGCAAGCACACATAAAATTTGTAACCTTTTACATCATCAAGAAAATCCTCTATTCTGGGGAGGACTAACCACAATTATAAAGAAGCCAACATATAAATTAGGAAAGAGGACATGTAGAAGGTATTGTAGAATTTTGCAGCACTCAAAGCTCTGGATAGATGTTCACTAACCTCATACGCCTAATCAACATAATGTGTGTCTAAACAAATGATTTGCACTAATAATTGTCTACAAAATTGAGTGCTTTTACCTCACCTTTCAACCGATGTAAAAGAACTAGGATGTCCACAATTTTGAGCTTAAGATCAGTGCCAAAAAGAGTCTTAGGAACCTTACTCTTATGTCCTCGTGGTTTTTGGAACCAAGACCTCATGATTTCCTTCCACCACACCATCTTCTTCATGGAAAACTTAGACATGGTTCCTCCCATGATCAATTTGAAAAATTCTTCCCATTCTAGAATCTAGAGGCAATTGATGACATTGAGATTAAAATTGTATGATCCGGCAACAAAATTTGTTTAGTATCTAGATTGTAATGGTTAATGCATTCAACAATAAACTTACGGGCTTCAATTGCTACTAGAAACCTGGCTGCTTCCACTAACCTACTTTCTCAGAGTTTCTCTATTATTGGGTGGATTGGCTCCATCTTCAACCTCCTTTGGAAATCTTGCATGTCAAAGAAGCAAAGTGAAGTATCTGTAACATTTTGCAATGTTGACTTAATCCCACCTAGTCCATTAAAACTAGTGAATCTTGTTGCCATCTTAACTAAGACAGAGATGGACTACAAATTTTAAAATTGAAAATAGTATAGAGATTAGGGCCTTGTAACTATAAGAATTCTGAAATCATTTACAATTTGATAGCATAACAGTTAAAATAAGAAAGTGATAGTTTATAAATTAGTTATGTTCATCTCTATATAGAAATATCAATCCACCTGTTAATCTTCAAGATTTGTGCCACACGAGTGAATTAAAGGATAAATCTGTTAGATCATTAATTGTAGGGGTTTCTAACGGATTTTTGTAACAGATTTTTGCATGTCATTTCACTATTCCCATTGGCCCAATGTTTACTTTCCTTTATTACAGACTTACTTTCCCATTTTTCACCAAGTTGTAGAGAATTAAGAACAGAGTACTCTATTGGGAAAAATCTACCTAGCCATATTTTACTCAAGATCCCTCCCTAAATGTGATCAACTAGCTTCCATTATCTTTTTAAAGCATCCTGTGATTGATCTGTGAGCTCAACATTTTTGTAGAAGTGATTTTTCAATGGATGCGAAAAATCATTTTAAGGGGTTGAAAACCCAATGCAGAGAAGGTAACTTCTATTTTTTTGCCCTTCTTCTTATTTTCACTTAGCCTCTTAAGTTAATATGTCCCTAGACTTTGGAAAGTCTCAAAAGAGCTATGAAAATAAAAAATGAGACCACTTCCTTGCTTTTCTCTCTTACAAACACCTTTGTTAGAAAATTGACTTCTTGGGTCGAAATCCTGCAGTGGAGAGGTTGCTTTAGAAATTTTCACCAGATGCTATTGTGATCATTCTAATGATTTCTGAGTAACTCCCAAGGTAGAATACTGCAATATAAGAACTATCCATCCATAAACAACACATTTCCTCCTTGTTCTAGATTGTATTCCTCTTTTGTTGGCCTCTGTAGAAAATCACCTACATAGTGTGAAAATCTGCCAAGGAGAAGTTGATGCTAGGTTTTTTGCAGAATTCATTTTCTTTGTGTGTAAACTATAATGAGCCATGAGAAAGTTATTTCTTGGAAATGACTTTGTGAAGATCATCATAAAAACTAAGAATCTCCATCGAAAAGGATCTTAGACTACCCACAAACTCATGACAACAAGGGAAACCCACCCAGTTATGTAATGCAGGAATAGGAAGAAGGTGAAAATCTAATGGAGACACTTTTCACTTTGCATAATGGGTACAGGATGAAAAGTGGGGCAACACAGCTGATAACCTTTTTACTAGTTGTCCAACACTAAGAAGATTATGCTTCAAACCATCAACAAAATATACATCCTTAGTGTTAGTTTTACCATCAAGAGTTAAAAATCCAATTCCTTTAACATGGCATGATGCACTATTTCCAACTCTAACAATGCCTCCATCATGACTTTTGAAGTCAACAAACTTATTATTCATATCACTAGTTATATGATGTGAACAACCATTGTCAATTATCCAAATAGATTTCTTTTCAAACTATGATACCAAAGCTATTTTCTGTGGACTTTCTTCTTTAATTGCTACAAATCCTATTGCATCATCACTAGCACTTACTACTTGTTCATCAGATTCATCATCTTCATTTGCATACAGGCACTCTCTATCTCTTCTAGGTTTGAAATTTCATTTATACTTTTTTCTCATTTTTAGGACACTTAGATGCATAATGACCAAATTCGTTGCAAGTCCAACATTTAAAAAATTTCTTACCATCCTTTTCTCTTCTTACTAGAAGGGCTACTCCTTCTTCAATCTTTATGTCCTCATTAGATCTGCTACTACTAGTAGTCTCCTCTAGCACTTGTACTCCTTGATAAACTAGGTCAAATATTCAAGGCATTGAAAGTTGTTTCTATTCTAGTCAATTCTTCAAGCTCTCTAAGCTCATTCTCAACTGCTTCAAGTCTCCCAAGCAATGTCTCCTTTGTGAAATCTTTGGTGCCAGATATCAAAAACTATATCATTTGAACTTTTGACTTAAACGATGGTGTTAAGCTCTTTAGTATCTTCCATATAACCTCATCATCTTCTTTGATTCCTCCTTGAGATCTGATACCTACAGTAATTTTTGATATTCCACCTACATATGTTCTTATAGATTCATCTTCCATCATTTTAGCATCTTTAAATGCACTAATCCAATTTTGTAGCCTCAATTTCTTAGAATGTTCATCACCTTCAAAACTATTTTCCAAAGCTTTCCAAATCAAATGAGAAGTATTAAGTAATTTTACCTAGTTGTATTCAATTTCAATGAGTGCAGACAGTAGTGATTCTCTAGCTCTCATGTTGCACATGAAAAGATCTCTCTTCCTGGGTACAAGTTTCCAAATTACTTTCAACAATGATTTTCTTTGATGATATTGTCAAGATCCAATATCTTGGACCCATACACAATAGATGTGTCTTCATTTTTTCCTTCTAGCTATCATAATTTGTTCCATCAAACTTTGGACTATCTTTCCTAGACATGTTTTCCATGGATCTCCCAAAGTTGTTAAACTCTATCTTCAAGGACTTGATGCTCTAATACCAATTATTATAAATAATAGTCCACCAAGATAACTAAGTGTGGGGGTAGGGTGGGGGGCGGGGGGGTTTGGTGGTGAATCAGTTATCCTATAATTAAAACATTTATCAACCTTAAACAATCTTATCCATTCAACCAAAGTAAATAGCAACCATAACAAGATGCACATAAAAAAATATGCAAGATATGTTAACTAGGGAAACCCTTAATCAGAGACAAAACCCAGTGGGAATGATGCCCACAAAATGATGTACTAATATATATTCCTTGTTACAGGATGGACCCTGTTAGGAGTTGTAGAAGATAGAAAGACCCACTATCCAAATTGCTTCTGCGGCAAGACCACTGAACTCACTATCCAACTGATCTCTCAACTATCCTTTGTAGAATAATTATCCATACTATAATTTAACTTCTTTCCTCTATCCTATCAAGTGGACCAATCATTTTCTAACCTTGTAGAGTAGGTCATGAACCTCAGATCCAAGTATCAAACTTCAAATCACACAATAAAACCTTGACAATGAAGTTTCCTTCACTTCTGCTCTACTTTTCTTATCTTTGCATTTCACTTTGTGTTTTGCTTCTAATCATTCATGTTCATCCATACATGATAAAGGAAAATATCCTTCCTTTATATCGAATCCATAAAACAATTCCCTAAGTTGGTTGCTACACCTTCTCAATTAATGATTATAGGACCACATTAAGAACACGTTACACTTAGTGATAACAATCATCTTTTTCCTTGCAACTTGAATAAATTTCCATACATGTAACATTATGACAAGTGAGATTACCCACCTCATCACCAACATGTCTTCTTCACATCTTTAACTTTTTCTTCTTATATTTACAACTTTGTTAAGAGATATAACAAGTTTACCGAAACATGCCTCTGGAAACTCTATCTCAAAATAGTCTTCATCAAAACTTGCATAACTTCTTCCAAACTTAATATCTTATACTTTTGAGGTTAGCTATGTATACTAGACACATAGTATAATCTCCCTTTAACCTCACTAATGAAAGTACTCAATGATCTATCTATACCAACTTGATCTTTACCATTGTTCTTCGATCAAAAACCACATAAAACTACTATGTTGACATAAATGACAAACACAATCATGAATGTAATATATCATCATGATAATCATCTAATCATGTTTCTACAATACTCCTCCATATAAATATCATTAGCATTTATGCTTCCAACATTCAGTGCCTTGAAAACCTACCAATCTATCAAATCTATCAATCTGACTTTAGTACTGTCATGGCTCTTAGTGCTAGGTCAACCTGTCATTCCTGTCATCTGATCATTGACATTATCAAGTCCGTCATTGTCAAATCATGACATCATTAAACTAATTTAATAATGTTGAAAATTTTCATCAATGTTATTATGATCAACCATATTAATCAATCTTGATCATGTAGCATTTGTGAATTCAGTTAAATATTACGTGTCCTTAATTCATGTCATGTGTCCTTGGCATGCTATCAATTTTAATCATTCAATAAATTTGACCATGGCTTTGGTCTACCTATCATCATTATAGTTAATCTACATAATCGTCACATTTTATGAAAGGATATTGTCGCATTTATTAATCAAATTGGCCAATCAACTACTAATTTTTTCTATATGATTAAATAACCCATTATTTAATCCTATGTCATTCCAATAATTTTTGTCTTGCATTTTGTAATTATTCTTCTAATTAACATCTTCAATTAATTAATATTATTAATTAATTGATTCAACATTCATAAACTATGGAAAGTCTCAACTTCCTAAGTCACATTTTTCACCTCTAATTTCAAAATTCCTAATTTCCATTTGTGAGGAACAATGAATAATTAATTCAAATATTTCACATAATATTGACATAATCTTGACATCATCATGACATATGGGAATCTTACATCATGAATTCTCCATCTCCACTTGGCTAAGAATTGTCATACTCCATATATTCTTATTCCTTACACATATCTATATTTAGTCATCATTGTCATAGATTCTTGGCTTTAAGTGGCTTTGAGGTGTCACATAATGTGTCATATATCCTCCACCATTTTTAGCCATGTTTGACTTCAAAGTGTCATACAATCCTACATATGGCATCTTTTTTCATATGTATCATAGATTCTCAAAGGAATCTCTTGCTAAGTTGCATATCCAAGGTGACAAGTCCAATGTTCTCCTCTTGTGTGATGACTATAAAATGAGCCTTCTTACTCTCATTTCTAGTCCTCATGCCTAAGTCCATAGTCATAAAGATTAAAATCACTTCTTATAGTATTATCATTACCATTATCCCATCATAGACTTTTATTTTTAATTGTGTGCATTGTAGGCAATTGGAGCTATATCATATGGAGACAAAAGAAGGACATGGGAGTTGTACACTCTAAAAGAGTCACACTCTAAACCCTTCTATCCAAATGATTCCATGAGTTTGGAATGCTTGGATGTTTTCTTAGAGCTTCCTATCCATGGAGTGCAAGAAGGTATGTTTCAAGTATGAAGGCTCTCAACCAAGTCTTAGAGATACGTTTCTTGCTAGTAAAGCATGCAACGGGAGGTTCTTCAAGACAACAACAAGAATACAAGTGTCTACAATGAATCCCTTAAGGATGCAATGCAAGTATGAAGACTACACTAGAATGAGTATGAAAAGTGCAACTAGGCTAAGCATGGATGAGAGTGTTACAAACCCAAATTTTAAGCTATGTGATCTAGATTATTGAAAAATAGAAGCTAAACTAACATGCAACATGATTCTAAGCTAAAATGCTATGGCATGAGAGAATGAGACAAGATATAAGAAGTTCTCCACAAAGCTCCAAGGAAACCTATTAGAAAACCTATAGCATAACACTATTCGAATGAGGATGGATCCTTTGAGGGGGAAAGCTCTCTCCCTTTTAAAGTCGTACGGATGGTAGAGATCAAGATGGAGATGGTGGATGATCAATGGTTGAATTCAAAAATGGAAGTGATCCACGTACACACACAAGTCAACCAATAGAATATAAGTTGACTTGTCATATAAGACAAAGGTGTCAAAAGCCTCTTTTTTTAATTGTAAAATAGAAAAAGGACTTTATGTGTGCACTTAAAGTGGGTTAGAAGAATGGGGTCTTTTATTTAATTAAAAGGGGAGATGTTCTTCTAATCAAATAATGAACTTAGGATAGCATAGGAAAACTATAGGTTATAATCAAATTAATTGATTATTAGCAATTTGGTCTAGGTAAATGATTAATTTAATTTAGCCAAAATGTTGAGAAGAGGGCTAATAGTCTAAATGACCATTTTTAGGTGATTACAGGAGCTACAAATGAAAGAGAGGATTTTTACTTTGTGTTTATTTCTTTGTTTATTTGGATTTCATGGTAGACTAGAGGGTATTAATGTATGTTAATTGATTTTATGATTTCTCATAGTATGTTAGATATTAGCCAATTTTCTAGTTCTACAATTAGTGAACCCGACATGAAGATCATGCTTAACTAACTTGGGTTTCTTGTTTTTGTGCTTGTAGGTGAAAAGAAGGAGCTCATTCAAAAGGGTATAATGGCTATCTACCCTTTCTTATCACATATATTTTAATTAGGGGGCCCAGTAACATGATGTTAAGCTCTCATTTATGCATTATGTTAGCTTATTGTCCTAGGGTGCACTCTGCTCTGTCAAGGAACACTTGGGGCCTCTAAGAAACTATTTTAGGGGCATAGGAGTCACCACAACCCCCATCTATTGTTCACACTTGACCAACTATGCCCTTCTAGGCCCCAAGTGCACTAGGGGTGCACTCTTCACTATTTGAGCACACTTGGTTGACTAGGTTTCAAAATTTCAAGTTTTGGGTCTTATTTAGGTACCATTTCCCCATAGTCTACACCTAGTCTCCCAACTCTACATCAAAACTACCAATTGCACCCTTCTAGGCCCCAAGTGCACCATGGGCATAGTTAGCACTATCTGAGTGCACTTGGGGGTCTCTTGAGTCATTCTAGTCTTATGGGGCACAATCTTCTCTATTAGAGTGCAGTTGGTTCACAAAAAGCACCTATTTTGATAAGAATCTACATCTAGGGTTTCAATTTCATTCTAGGACCTAGAGTAGATGATTTCTTTCTATTGATGATCTATTTGTAGCATGTGGCAATCATTGGGAGAAGACATTCATTGAAAAACTACTAATGTTTGTTTGTAGGACATTGTCCAAGACTCATGTGCTTGTCCAAACTCTATGTGTGGGTTTTCTAGATTAGATAACACTTTTTTTGGTGCACTAAAATAAACTTTCTATACTACTTGGTATCTATGAATTGTTTAGAACCCTAGGAGTTGCATGGACATATCCTCTCCCCTTGCCATTTGTGGATCTTGGGTGCAAGAGAAATCTGTGCAATTTCTATAGAGAGACCTACCTTTGACCTAAGACTCACCACTTGGTGAGCCCCAGGGGATGATCTCAAAACAATTATGAGTCAAAGCCAGGTCAACATTCTAGCTACTATAAAAAACTTGATACGATTAATGTTATGTCAACAATTTTTTTGCATGATAGCTCTCCTCTAGTACCCTTCTGGGTGCTTAACCCTAGTTCTCAAGGCTGGGAGACATTCTGAGGAAGTTTATCATTCACTTGCTAAATAGAATACCCATACTAAATATTTTTTCTTAGAGACCAAAAAATTTCTATCCACTAGCTCAAGGGGTCACCCATCCCTAGGAAGCGATGACCCTTGGGATTTGGATCTTGGTAGCCCCAAGAAGTGAGTGAGCTATGAGGGGGAGCCTATGGTGCCAAGATCCTAGGTTGTCCACTCTAGATAAGTGTGGATGAACTTCGATTCAAGTGGGAATTTAGTGGATATAGTATTAAAGCCTAGGTTGTGGCACTATGTCTTTTCACTTTAACAAAAACTATTCTTGTTTATTGTGTTTTGTTTGTGTGGAGAACAATAATCAAGATAAAA
Source organism: Cupressus sempervirens (assembly GCA_028749045.1). Taxonomy (NCBI): domain Eukaryota; kingdom Viridiplantae; phylum Streptophyta; class Pinopsida; order Cupressales; family Cupressaceae; genus Cupressus; species Cupressus sempervirens. The sequence goes on from CM053786.1 coordinate 504,309,616, forward strand.
CTAGATTGGAAAATTTACACCTTGGATATTATTCAAACCTTGTCAAAACTTTACACATTGTCAAAACATTACACCTCTTTTCAAAATATTGCAAACTTTGGTCCAAAAAAGTCAAGATTTGGAAAACATGACAACTTGTAACCTTAGGAGTGCTTGGCATGCCTTAGATTCAAGTTTTTCATAGCACCCACTTGCATTCACCATATTTTTAGCTTTATACTTGCATCCTCTAGGCCTCATATTACATCTTATTATTACTCATTTTGCATCTCTTATCATCCATATTGCATTCCCTAGCCTTCACTTTGCATCCGTTAGTCTTTACATTTCAGTCCAAAATCTACATCTTGCATGTCCCCATTTTCATTCTTATATTACCCAACAACATTCATCTTGCATACTTTAACCCTAATTTTGGGTATAATAACCATCATTTTGCACCTTAATTCTTGTCTTATCACTATCCTCTACCATTTAACTCACTGTCACATCAATCTGGAAACCACAGAACCCAAAATCACCTTAGTTTCAGCTCAACTTACTATTTAAATTTGATTGAAAAGATCATTGCTAAGAGAGATTATTGAAAGAAAGAGATTGTTGAAGATGACTATGTGTCTCAATCATTGTTTTGTCATTGGTGTCAAACCTGTTAGTTGCTAGTAAGACAACTACTTATAGATTCAAGTACTATCACTTAGTTGATTGATGAAGAGGATTTGATCAATAAGAGGTAACAATAGCACCTAGAGGAAAGGTTGAATTATGATTATGTAATGAGGTACAAGGATTAGTTAAGATAGTGATGGCATGATGTACTCATAATCTACTTAAGGTTACAAATGTTGGCTACACTAAGAAAGTTTAGAAGAACAAGTTACACAAAGTTTGTCTGCCAAGCTTGACCAAGTGGATAGTAGGTTTCGAGTAAAGTCAATGCAAGAAAAGCAAAAAGTTAGTTGGAGTCAAGTGAAAGAAAATTCTAGTGGATGCCAAGAAAGATAGTTGATTCCAAGTAAAGTTTAGTTTATGTTGAGCATCAGTAAACTTTAGTTGATGTTGAGTTATTTTATAGTTGATGTCAAGCAACGTAGTGATGGGGACACAACCCAAGAACAGAATGGACACAAAAGAAAAGGGAAATTATATTAAATGAGAAAATAAGCTAGTACAAATAGTACAGAGAAAATAAACTTCAGAACATGCCCTAAGGGCTTACAATAGCATAAATCTGGAGAATATTTCTCCTTTTAGCACCTCCTCTCAAACTCCACTCCGAACTGCCTTTTACAATGCCAAAAATCTCCTTAAATAGACCCCGGAGGGTTAAGGACTAGGAGTACATTCTAGAAAGTGCTAGTAGGCATCCACCGATGAAATAGAAGGTTCCGAAAGCTGCCTTAGAAGTCAGTGCAAATCTAGAAGAATCCAGAAACGGTAACCGAACTTCCGGGAGGCATAACTTTTGAACCGTAGCTCCGATTGACAAACCGTTTACATTTTTGGAAAGCTCTCGAAGTGCTCTATAGCCCTATGGACCAGCTTTTCTCGTCCCCCATTTTTCAACCCTTTTTGAGTTCATTTAATGCCCCAAACCTGACTTTGAAGCATTCTTAGGAGGTCTCCAAAACCCAAAAAATTGCAATAACTTTCAAACCGTGGGGCCTATTGACCTGATTCTTTTTCTGGAATGCTCTAAATCATGATTACATTCATCTGGCCAATTCACACCTTTTGGTTTATCGAAATGATGGCCCAAATACATGCTCCTATTTTTTCAAGATTTTCAAACGCACTGATAGTTGAACTATGAGAGTTGGAACCTTTATTTGAGCCAAATGGGTATCCAAAAATGTAAAGACATTAAACAGAAACTAAGTCTAATTATATTTTTTTGGGTGACACAGGATTGCCCTTATACCTCTGGATGCTCCTGCATCAGATACCCAGGGTAGATTGAAAAGTGACCCTGTCACTTTATGGATGGTAGAGGAAATTCCAAATGGGAAACCTCAGCTGCTGAAATCCAAGTTGAGTCCTCGATCGGTCGTCCTTTCCATTTGACCAAATACTCTTCATACTGCATGTTTCTGGTACTCCTACCCACACGATGATCTAGAATGTCTTCTATCTCCTCCTTCTTAGAAGCAAGAATTGGACATGGCTCTAAAACCAGCTCCTCATCTACACCATCATCATGATACTTTGTTAAATCTACAATGTTGAAAATGGAAGAAATGTGAATACCATCTGGTAGCTCCACCTCATATGCATTTCCTAAGTCATGTTTCTTCAAAACTTTGCAGGGGCCAAATTTCTTCATTTTCAGCTTGTTGTAAGTACCAACTGGAAATCTTTCTTTTCGTAAGTGCACCATGACTAGATCCCCTACTTGGAATTCCTTATGTCTTCTCCTTTGATCAGCCCTAGCTTTATACTCTTGATTCATCTTGATAATGTGTGCTTGAACCTCCTCATGTAGATGCTTGATGTGTTCAGCAAATTCCTCAGCTTTAGCACTTGTCCTCTCCCCTTGTTCTATCTTCCTCAATTTTGGTGCAGTCCTTGGGCTATTCCCATATACAATTTGAAATGGTGATTTTCTAGTACTCCTATTTACAGAGTTATTATAAGCAATCTCTGCTTGTGGTAGAATCAAATCCCATCCCTTGGGCTCATCCCCAACTAAACATCTCAACAAATTTCCTAGACTTCTGTTTGACCATCAGTCTGTGGGTGATGCGTGGAACTGAATTTTAGGTCTGTTCTCAACTTCTTCCACAATGTCCTCCAGAAATACCCCACAAATTTAGTATCTCTGTCAGAAACTATACTCCTTGGAAGACCATGTAGTCTTACCACCTCTTTGGAAAACAAGTCTGCAATATGGACAACATCATGAGTTTTGTGGCATGGAATAAAATGTGTCATTTTGGAGAACCTATCAACCACCAAGAATACTGAGTCATTACCCCTTTGTGTCCTTGGCAATCCAAGAAAAAAATCTATACTTTTGTCCTCCCATGGCCTTGATGGAATAGGCAACGGCTGATATAAACCAGTATTGTGACTAAACCCCTTGGCAACTTGACAAACCTGGCAACTCTGTACAAACTTCTTCACATCGTGTGTAATTTGAGGCCAAAAATAATGTTCTCTAAGAATGGCAATGGTCTTATCCCGACCAAAATGTCTTGCCATCCCTCCACTGTGTTTCTCCTTAATCAGATTTTCCCTCATGGAACTCCTTGGAATGCACAATTGACTACCTTTGAACAACATGCCATCTTGAATCAAATAGTCTAACCACTTGGTTCTATCTACAGCAATAGGTTCTTTACAAGCTTTCCATGCTTCAGCAAAATCAGGATCCTTAGGGTACAAATTCTTGAGTTCATCAAACCCAACTACTTCAATCTGCATTGTTGTAAGCAACAACTGTCTCCTACTTAGTGCATCTGCAACCCTGTTAGATTTTCCACTTCTATGCTTCAACACAAATGTATAACTCTGCAAGAATTCTACCCACTTCATATGCCTCTGATTCAATTTACCTTGGCTATTTAGGTACTGTAATGCCTGATGATCAGTATACAAAACAAATTCCTTTGGCAATAAATAATGCCTCCATTTCTTTAAGGCCTGAACTATTGCATACAACTCTTGATCATAAACAGAATACTTCTTCTTTGCATCATTCAATTTTTCACTAAAATATGCAATAGGCTTACCTTCTTGGCTTAATACAGCCCCAATAGCACTGCCACTAGCATCAAAATCCACCTCGAACACTTTTCAAAAATTTGGAAGTGCCAACACAGGCTGTTCTGTCACCTTCTTCTTCAACAATTCAAAACTTCTCGCAGCTTCTGCAGTCCATTTGAACTCTTTTCTATCCCCTCTTATTGTATCAGTTAGGGGTGCACATATGCCACTGAAATTCTTAATAAACTTCCTGTAAAAACTAACCAGACCATGAAATGATCTTACCTCAGTAGCAGACCTTGGAGTAGGCCATTCCAAGATGGCTTTTACCTTCTCTGGATCCATTTTGAGACCTTCAGGTGATATAACAAATCCCAAATAGACTAACTCCCTTTTTGCAAAGACACACTTCTTTAGATTAATTAACAGTTTCTCTTCCCTTAGCCTTTCAAGGACACTACGAATATGTAGTAAATGTTCTTCCAAAGTCTTGCTGAAAATTAAAATATCATCCAAATAGACAATAACAAATTTTCCCAAGAACTTCTTAAGTACCTCATTCATGAGCCGCATGAAGGTGCTTGGGGCGTTCGTTAATCCAAAGGGCATGACTAACCACTCATAAAGATCCTCCTTGGTCTTGGAGGTTGTTTTCCACTCATCTCCTTCTCGAATCCATATCTAATGATAGCCACTCTTCATATCTATCTTTGTGAAGTACTGAGCTCCACTCAAGCAGTCCATAAGATCATCCATCCTTGGTAAAGGAAACTGGTACTTGATGGTTATCCTATTTATAGCTCGAGAATCTATACACATCCTCCACTCTCCATCCTTCTTTGGTGCAAGTACTGCAAGTACTACACATGGACTCAGGCTCTCTTGAATCAAGCCCTTCCTCAACAACTCCTGAACCTATCTATTTAGCTCCTCTATTTCAGTAGGATTCATCCTGTAAGCAGCCTTGTTAGGCAAACTAGCTCCTGGAATCAGATCTATCTGATGACTAATTTGCCTTACTGGTGGCAATCCATCTGGAACATTATCAGAGATAATATCTCCAAATTCCCCTAGTAAATTTGAAACTTCAAATGGTATTTCACTACTACCTTCTTTATCTTTCCTAGGAATCAAAGCATAGCACATATGCTGATGTTTCATGCCATCTAAAAACTTCCTTTCATCAACAAGACAAATCCTAGCACTGCTACATACCTTTTCACCTTCCTTTTTCATGGGCTTCAATTTGTGGCGAACTCCATCCTTTTTCAGAGAGTATGTGTTTGCATGCCATCATGTATTGCATGTCTATCAAACTGCCATGGTCTACCCAACAATAGATGGCAAAAATCCATCAAAATAACATCACAAAGAACTTCATCATGGTAACTCCCAATTTTGAATTTTACTAAACATTGTTCACTTACCAGGACCTTATGATCATCTTTTACCCAAGAAATCTGATAGGGCTAGGGATGTTTCTCCCTCTTGAGCTTCAGCTTAGAGACCATCTCTTCTGATACCAAGTTATCAGTGCTACCACCATCAATGATCACATCACAACATTTATCCTCACACTTGCATCTGGTACAGAACAAACTCCTTCGTTGTCTTGGTTCATTTTCACCACTTAGTAGGACTCTTTCATTTACCAAGGTCTCTCCTCTTTCTACATCCTCTGAATGTGATGATTGTGCATCCTCATCCACATGAGCAACCCTAGCTTGGCCCTCAGTTCTCCTATTCATCCTTCCTTGTCGTTGAGGGCATTCAAAGGCACGATGACCTTCTTCATTGTAATGGAAACAGGTACCACGGAAGCCTCCTCTTCCTTTTCCACATCCTCTACCTCTTCCTCTTTGATTTCCAAAGTCTTGATCATGGGAGCGGTTGAAACCCTCATTCCTCTGGTTTCTGCTAGTACCCACATCTTCATTTTTCTTTTGGGTTTCATTGTGGCCTCCAGATGATCTACCGCTTCCCCTTCCTCCTTGACTGCGCCCTCTTTGTCTTCCTTCAAAATTTTATTCAGCTTCTCTTCAACTCGCAGGGCAAACTGGTATGCCTCTTCAACGCTGGTCATTCTTACCAGACTTAATTCCTCTTGGATGCTAGGTCGCAACCCACTGATATAATGAGCAACCTTCTCCTTATTTTCTTCTGCATGCCCCACTCTAATCAAGAGTCGGTAAAACTCCTCTATATGTTCTTGGACTAATCTTCCTGCTTGCTTTAACCCATGCATCTTCTTAAACAGATCAAGCTCGTAGTCCACAGGAATGAACTGCTTCTTCAATTTGTCCACCATGTGATCCCATCTTGTGATCTTCTCCTTTCCTCTTCTAAGTCTTTCTAGTTGAACCTCTTGCCACTAGATTTTGGCATGGCCTTTCAGTTTGGCCTTTGCAAACTTAACCCTATCTGGGTCCCTTATATCCTCATACTCAAAGTATTCTTCCAGTTCATTGATCCAATCGATCAACTCATCTGGTTTCAGATTTCTTGAAAATATACGCACTTCAATTGTAGGTCTTTTCCCAAACTTAGTAATGGCCCTAAAAAAACTTTCCTCTACAGGATTCAAAACTTCCCTGTCAACTTCCTCTTCATTGTCATCCTCACTATTGTCACCTGCGGCAACATTTGCTCCTCTACGAAGCTCCTCTTGCAATGCTTGTACCTGCCTCTGGAGGGATCTAACCTCCTCAAGATCAATAGCTTTGGCCCTTCCTCCATGCTCTCTTCATGGAGGCATCTTCTAACTCGAACCCACAACCACATAGTCCTGGTGCAAACTGCCTCACAGTCGGCGCTCTATCTACACACTCAGGAAAATCCGCTCTGATACCACTTGATGGGGACACAACCCAAGAACAGAATGGAACCAACATAAAGGAAAATTATATTAACTAAGAAAATAATCTAACACAAATAGTACAGAGAAAATAAACTTTAGAACATGCCCTAAGGGCTTACAATAGCATAAATCTGGAGAATATTTCTCCTTTTAGCACCTCCTCTCAAACTCAACTCCGAACTTCCTTTTACAATTCCAAAAATCTCCTTAAATAGACCCCAGAGGGTTAAGGACTAGGAGTACATTCTAGAAAGTGCTATTAGGCATCCACCGATGAAATAGAAGGTTCTGGAAGCTGCGTTAGAAGTCGGTGCAAATCTAAAAGAATCCAGAAATGGTAACCGAACTTTCGGGAGGCATAACTTTTGAACCGTAGCTCCGATTGACGAACCGTTTACATTTTCAAAAAGCTCTCGAAGTTCTCTATAGCCCTATGGACAAGCTTTGCTCATCCCCCATTTTTTGACCCTTTTTGAGGTCATTTAATGCCCCAAACTTGACTTTGAAGCATTCTTAGGAGGTCTCCAAAACCCAAAAAATTGCAATAACTTTCAAACCATGGGACCTATTGACCTGATTCTTTTTTTGGAATGCTCTAAATCATGATTACATTCATTTGGCCAATTCACACCTTCTAGTTTACTGAAATGATGGCCCAAATACATGCTCCTATTTTTTTGAGATTTTTAAACGCACTGATAGTTGAACTATGAGAGTTGGAACCTTTATTTGAGCCAAATGGGTATCCAAAAATGTAAAGACATGAAATAGAAACTAATTCTAATTACATTTTTTTGGGTGACACAGGATTGCCCTTATACCTCTGGATGCTCCTGCATCACGTAGTATATGTCAAGCATCAAAAGGTTGATAATGTCGAGCTACTGCATTATGTTAAAGATCAAAGATTTTCCAAATCTAAGTTGACAAGTTTGATTTCTTGAAACTTGTGAAGTAGGAGGAAGATAAGGTTGATGAGTTGGTGGTACAGAACTTGATTTAAACAATTTTTAGGTGAGTTCAAATGGATTCTAGGAGAAGTTTATAGAAGAGATACAAGATATGGGGTGGATACATTGTACCCTACCAAATCCATTTGAACCCTAAATTGGATGATGGAAAATGAGTGGAAAAATATCCTAATTTCCTATTTATAGGAATGTCTAGTCATGAAGCAAAGTTATCATGCACAAGAACCCAAGGAGGAGAAGGAATTAAGGGGTTTTTCTTCATCAAGAGACGCAAGAGGAGAATTTGCAATGTCATATTAAGCAAGAAGGCTTAAGGAGATGAATGCTTGAAGGGTGAACAAACTATCAGAGCTACAAAGTATGAAGGCCAAGCAAAATTGAGGATTGAACAAAGATCTGTAATCTGCAAGAGAAGTTGTAAGTTGTATCAAATCAAATCTCTATGGTTAATTTCTAACAATTGTATCAATCCAGTATAAATCCTTTGGATTAAGGTTGACCTAACATTCATTTGTAAATCCTTTAACTGGGTGGCATTCCAAGTGAATGGCCTAAAGTCCTCTAACAAGGCTTACTTTTAATAGGGTAATTGAAATCCCTTAACTAGCTCACATTTAATAGTGTGTATTGTAACCTTTTGTAGGGTTGGCTTTTCATAGGGCATCACTTCATAAGAGTAAAAAGAATTAGCATGTTACTAGTGGTTTTTCCCAAATTGGGTTTCCACATAAATCATTGTGTCAAATGTGTTGATGAATCTATTATGTTTCATGCTTTACATTTCTGCAAGTTGATTTGATAGTAACCTACAAGTTTTAGGGATTGCATAATCTTAATGGATGCATGCATAGATATGAATGTTTTGTGGGTTCACTAGATTGTGAAAAGTTTTATTTATACATTTGGACCTTGGATAACTAGTTCACCCCCCACCCTAGTTATTCTAAAGAATTCCAACACTTACCAACTGCACTCTGAAACTACCAATTGTGCTCTAACTAGCCCCAAGTCTACCATGGGCATAGTTGTCTCTATTTTCGCACACTTGGTAGTTTGAGAACCTATTTTGGACTTCTAGATATCATTTTGGGACCTTAGGAGGGTCATTAGATGCCTAGATAGGTCTCTCTTTCTTAGCATGTTCTAATCTTCATTTTGCATGTCTTAACCTTCATTATCTTCACTTTAGGATTCATTCCTTAGTTCATAACCCTCATTCTAAATCTTCAATCCAATCATAAAATCATCCCTAGTATCCTATCTCTTTGGTATAGCAACTTAGCTATCACCCAGCTCAGAATCAACAAACATTTAACCTAGTCTCCCAATTGTGTCATTAAACTACCAACTGCACACAAGCTGGCCCAAGTGCACCATAGGTGTAGTTGGAATTTTTTGAGTGCACTTTGTTCTATTAGATTTAACTTGGGTACCTTCATGACCATTTTGGGGCTCCAAACTATATTTTGGGACCCTAAAACTACATCTAGAAGCCTCTCTAGGTCCTCATTTTGCATATGACCCAAAATGTCATCTTGCACCCAAAACTTCATTTTTCATCTTAGGATCTTTTCATATTGCATATATGATTAGCATAACTATCATTTTTGTCACCTTAAACATCATTTTTAAACCAAAACCTTCAAACTTAGTAAAAAAATCAGAACAAAGTATGAGTCCTAAAGTATCTCCTAATGTTGATGGATGATGGATCTTGACTAGTCCTTTTGGCATTTATATTATTTCTTTGGTCAAAATCTATCTATGTCTTGATGGATTTGACCTTTTCGTCTTTATCAACTTGATCTTTTTATCTTCTTTCTCTTTTTGGTCAAGATCCAAAGTCCATCTTCACAAGGTTAAACTCTTAGACAAAATACTTTCCAAAGATTTGATCCTAAGTTCAAAACCTTACATGCATCCTTGTCATAGCATTGTCATATTCCTAGTCTCCCTAAATGTCATTCTGACTTACTTTAGTTGAATAACCACTCCATCTTGCATTGTCCAAAACCTTAGCATCATTTCCAATATCAAATCCTATCAACTTGCCTATCAATCAACTTGTCTCCTAGATCTCATATCCTCATTTTGCATATCCTAAATGTCATTATCAACCTTATTACACCTCCCTTTTCATTATCTAACATACATGCATCAATCTTCAACATCATTTGCAAGTCCAAGGTCCAACCCTAATCTTCATTTTGCATACCATAAAGTCATTTTCATCCCCTTTATTCAAAATCTAAAACATCATTTACATTTGAATTTGGATGATTTCCATAGATTATTTGGCACTTCCTTAAGTTGCACAACATCCCTTAACATTTAAAAATAAAGAAACACTCATATCTTGCATACCCACTTCCATATTTCTATGTTTTCCCCTATTTTACCAACTACACACTTAAAGTGCACAGTTGGTAGTTTTAGTGTGAAATTTGTAATTTCAAAGCATACTTGGTAATTAGGGATTTAATTTTAGGTTCCAAAACCCTAATATACACTTACATAGCTTGCATTACATCTTTAAACCCTAGAAGACACCTAAAAACACTCAAATCATTAACATTCTACATATTGGTCACCTTAACACCTCTTTTTACCAATTGCATACCTTCTGCTTACAACTGCTTACCTTGAGGTCCCTGAGGGCACGAAGGGCACACTTGGTACTATCTAAGTGTAGTTGATAGTTTGGGTGCACACTTGGGAGGTAGAGTGTCCATTTAGGGTTTTCTCCATTGAATCTACATCCTTAGGTACCATGCTAGCACTTACAAGGACACAATCAGCTTAGAGACCTGAAGCACTTTATCAACCCTTGATTTTTAAGGTACAAACACAACCCAAAGTGCAACCTAAAACTCATCCAAGAAAAAAGAAGGGCAAGAAACTCCAACAAATTTTTAACAAAGACCAAATTGAAGCATCACAACCTTTACTTGTGGACCCCTTAAGCATGTATCCGCAAGATCACAAACATCAAGGAATGACACAACCAACCCTAAACAAGACACCTACTATGAGATTCCCTTCAAGAATTTCCCCTACACATATAATGGTTCAATGGAATCCTAATTTTGAACCCATATTTGTACCTATATCACCCAGATGTGGAAGTGTACCTACAATTCTCAAAGTGTACCTAACACAAGTACCTTCAATCCTCTAAACATGCAAGGTACTTTACACCTAAGTGATGATTTTGACATAGATTATGGCATCAATGATAAAGAAATGGCTAGGGCTTGCCATGATAATAATTTTTGCAAAAACTTCAAACTCTTGGCAGCCCAAGAAACTATCTAATTTAATCCACACTTGGAGTGACCTAAGCCCAAACATCAAAACAACCCAACACTTGAAAACATATAACCCATGATTAATTTGGACTTGGACAAGGGAAAATAGCCTTTGGAATTTTCAAACACAATGATGACACCTATAAGATCCCATCAAGAATCAACCATTGAAATCCTCCAAAGTATGTTTGAACACATCAACATCAATCCCTTGTTTGATGAACCTCCATTACTTATCCTAAATATCCCAAAAGGACATTAAGACTTGATCTCAATCACATAATGTAACAACAAGATGTGTTTGAAGGGGCTTGCACTCTATGGATTCCAAACATATCTTCTTTGGAGTAAAATCAACAAAGCACACCCTTGCTCCTAACGTACCAAATGTTATGACATCAAATGTTATTGAGCCTTCCATGAGTACAGCATGTGAAACATCAATTGCAACAACCGTTATTGACTTACAAAGGAAGAGCCTTATTGACATTTCACTCATTCCCAAAAGGAACATGTCTCACTTCCAAATCAATATGATGTTCCAAGGAGAAACATCTAACACACAAAGGTATCAAAGCAAAAACCCAAACATGATGTTCAATTCTCAAGGACATAATCAACTTCCAAGACAACAACAACCTAAAGTGGTACAAGGACTTAACATTTCTAGTGCACAAGCAAGTCAAAATCCACTTAATATGCATACAACATATCAACAAAAACATCAACCACAACAAAAACCTAAAGTGGTGCAAGGATCCAACATTACTAACGCACAACCCAATGTAAATCCACTTGACTTTCATGCAACGTACTAGCAATAATTCCAACAACAACAAGCCATGTTTGCTAGACAACAAGAGCAACTAAAAAAATAGATGGAACACCAAACATGCCTTGAGCAAAAAATTTCCTATCAAAATAGATACCTCTACAATAACAGTCACATACATGGTCTCACATGCAAACAACATAGGTATGTCAATAACAATCACAACAAATGGTACAACAACAACCACAACAAGTGATGCAACAACAAAACATGGTACAACAATATAATCAATGCCACAACTAGTACCATAACAAGTGCCACAACAACTACCACAACAAGGACCTTTTTTCCTTTGAGGTACTAACATACCTCCACAACCTCAAAACACATCACCCAACTCTTTAGACACAGCAATGTCAGAACCAAGTAGACATAGTTCTTTTGATAGAAAATGATCTACTCGTAGACACAAAAAACTTGAAGAGAAGACTATCATGCAAAACCATAATGAAGAGTTACTACAACTATCCAAACAAGTCAAGGTATTGGGGGTCCAGAAAAAATAGGCTCTTTATATAGAATGGGACTTATATCCTAATCCATTTGACAAAGTTTGTATATACCTCCTTTCCCAAAATATTTTGAGGCACCTAGATTTCAAAAATACTGAGGAAAAGGCAACCTTGTTGATCACATTAGGGAATTGTGTGCCTATTGTACCAAACTTAGTGATGAGCCCACCTACCTCATGAGGATTTTCCCTCATTCTTTGGGTGGACCTACACTTAAATGGTACTCCAAACTTTCTAGTAACATAAAATCTTGGTCACAACTGGAAAAAAAATTCATCTCCCACTTTTCCTTCAACATTAAAAATGAGGTAACACTTTTTGATTTGTGCTCAACTAAACAGAAGATGGGAGAACCATTCATTACATTCTTATTACACTAGAGAAGCTTACTTAGTTAATGCTCACTAAACATTCCTGAAGAACAACAAGTTAATATGTGCATTGAAAACCTAGTCCCTAACTTAATGTACAAACTTAAGATCAAATGTCCAAGCACCATTTCCAAGTTGATAAAAAAGGGGGCTAGTATTCAAGACATCCTCATCCATAAGGGTATCCTTAAAATGAACAAGGAAAACATAAACACCAACTCGTCTAATGAAAAGGAAAAAAATTTCTACAAGAACAAGAATGTAACAAATGATGGCATTGTGGATGCATGAATAATTAGCGCAACACAACCTCAATTGACTCCAAAAGGTGCAAACCCTACAAATTAAAAAACTCCCAATCAAACATCACCTCAATAATAGAAAACTAATACTTCCATGGAGGACAAACCTTGAAGATGTCCTAGAACCAAGGACAAAAAATTCACACCCTTTGGGATAACTCTCAACACTACACTTCAACAAATACTAAGTTAAAATTTCTTTCAATTACCCCCAATCAGTGATGAACCACTAAAAAAATTAGAATTACGGGATGAAAAGAAATTTTTTGATTATCACCATACTATAGGGACATAAGAGTACCTCATGTTTTCAACTCAAACATGAAATACAAGACCTCATCGATGTCGATATAATTACTATAGATCCTTCTTCACTACTAGCATCTAACTCTAATCACACTATTTTCAAAGATCCCTTAGGTAATCATGACAAAGAAAAGGCCTCTATTTCAAACTCAAACCCACAAGCTAATATGAATTACACACACACCGGATATGATTACACCATAAATTGCTTCAATGAGTCTAACTCCCACCTATCCATATTCACCTTAAATGTTGAAGACCCTTGTTGCATTGTCACTACACATTATACTAAGATCACCCTACCTAGATCTCCTTCTAGACCTACTGCCTCTACTAGACCTATACCCCCTAGTAGACCTAATGCTTCTACTTCATCTGATTATAGCCTTGTTGAATAGCTCAGCAAGACCCCTACACAAATATCCATCTTGGACCTACTACATGTGTCTCCCCAACATCAAAAGATCTTGGATCAAGCCCTTAAAGATTCAATAGTCCTAGATGACATTGATGTTTCCTAGTTCCAGGTCATGGTTGGGAACCTATCCACATCACAACATATCACCTTTTCCCCTCAGGATATTCCTAAAGATAGACTATACGCAATATCAACTACCTCACCAAGAGATCCATTTTAAAGACCTTCTTGTGTCCATATATTTGTCATGAGCATGATGCATTGGCTTTTATAAAGTAGCACTTATTTTTTGAGTTTTTCATCACTAGTTGCATTGTCCATTTTTCTCCTCATGTTTCCTGCAATACTTATTGCAATAGGAATAGTTCAACAATTACAACATTCATTTGTTGTGTAGAATCACCAAATCATTGGTAGCAAATAGGTGCATTGAGCGATCAAATTCTTCCCTTTTCGATGATGTAACTTGTTTGTTTGTTCAGGTCATCAACAACTACCAATCTTCTTTCCTTAGTTTTGTATTTCATACATTCTGTAACATTTGATAGAATCATGTCTAGAGTGTGTGTTCACCTTATTGTCAAAACATTATTTCTAAAGTGACAACTATTGTGAACTTCTCCCATAGAAACCTAGCAATAGAGTGTGTTGTGTAGATGGGCCTATCCATTATAGGTGGTAATTGTATAAGATTTCTAGCTAAGATTATGGAGATTCCTCTAAAGCATAGGTGCTCATTGTAGGGAAATGCTTGTCGCAATCGACTATCTATTTTTAATAGTAGTTTTTCCCCGATGAAGCTCATTTCATCAATATGAATGTATCTTATGTCCTTTAATTATTCCTAACATGTTTTCAAGGACTACCAATGTAATGGATGCATTTCTCTAATAGGAATATTGAGCATTGAATGTAGTGTCAACACATGTATGTTGAATGTAGCAACTCCTATAGGAGCTAGTATGAGTAGTTGGCTTCTTTTTTCTAGTGTCTTACCGTTGGGTGCATTTTGTATGTAGGTGATCAAGAATGATTTCCTATATTGGATTTCCCTTGAATAATAATGTGAAGTGATTTGGAACTCGAGAAATTTTTGTGGTTTGTAATTATTTCTAAAGCAATTTCTTGCTTTGTCAATAATGTATAGCGTGGAATGTCAAAGCTAGACAACATGTTTTCCTCTTGCCCAATTATTTTTTTGGCATTTAAGAATTGTGTTGCAATTTCATGTAAATGTTTTGGTATTGAAACCAAATCCCATCTATTATTGTGATCAAACTCACGTCCATATTTTTGAAAAGAATAGTCATTCATTTAGCTCTATTGTTTCATCCATGTTGGCATCATTGCTTCTTTCATCTTCTTCTATGGTTTCTCCCTTTTGGTTAATGTGATTGACATATCATACAAAATATGTTGTTGCATTAATTTGCTTCTATTTTTTAATAATTTGATCCTTTTTAATCCCTATTTCAATCTCTATATGGCGAAAATGTTTCTATAAGAGTAGCTCACTCCAATAGAATATTTGAAACTTTGACTCCTCATCAGGGATGTTGTAGAACTTTGGGTAGAAATTGACTATGGTTTTTCCATATCTCTTTTTCCACTTGTTGTGTTCATTATTTGCATAAAAGGTGTATGATCTTGCAGATTCAAGAAGTGTTAGTGTTTTGAGCTCTGGGGGTTGTTCAGTGTAGCCATGGAAGTAGGTAGACTGCACTTGGCTTTCACCCTTTCTCTTTGTTATCCATTGGAAGACATTTTTTCCACCATTCAAGGATGCAAAAGGATGACTGCATAAGATGAGTAGTATTTTTTGGAGCATGTGACATGTTTCATGTGCCCCTATATCAAACTCTACAATAGTCTTTGTTATGAACTTTTGATATGCAATGAGGGCTAGAATGTGTTCTTGTAAAATATAGTATAAAATTTAATATTTATCAAGAACATCAAGAACATCTAACATCTATAACATCTCAATGAAATTTGATATTAATCAAGAGAATGAAATCATGTAAATTATAATTTTATATAGTTTTTAAAATTAATATAGAACTTTTTTCTTATGTAAAATTTTAAGCTTACATTCTTAATGTTAGACTGCTATAAAAATGGACAAATATCTAACTTGAAATCTTATTAATTTTCTTATTAGAAAATAAATTACTCACCTTAATTAATTTTTTTCCTTTCATCTTCATCCTAGGGAAATTTCTTTAGAGCCTTCTCTGTGACCTTCCTCTCCTTGAAGAAATTTAACCCCTCATAGGAAAAACCAGTATTTTCAAAGATGAAATAAGTGTTTAGCAAGAAAGAGACCCCATTCATTGAGGTATTGTACTCCTTCTATCCATTAAAAACATTCATCATAGTTTCAGAATCAAATCCATGGAGCCTTTCAACACTACTACATTTGGGCCTGAATTGCAATAGTAGACCATCACAATTGCAATGGCCACCCATTACCCAAGTGACAGTACCACGAGTTGGCTTCCATTGGATGGGCATCAAAATTTTTCTATCGCAAAGTAAAATGGAAAGGGCATATGTCACAATTGCAATAGAAAAAACTATCATAACTTGGAATACTTCAATGGCATGGGTTCATCTTTATGCCATCAGAATTACAACAATAGACCATCACAAATACGATGACTTAAGAATTCATTCTATCATCCCAATTGCAATGGCTATGTTGTAGGACTGAAGAATATCCATGGGTGCACATCATTGGAAGAGAGTTGAGGATGCAACATTGGTGTTATGGGAGTGACATCTATCTATCAAAACAAGTCGTTTCAATTGTGACAATGTGTTGAATTATTAAAAATTAAATATGGTGGTCGCTATACCACCTTTGGTATCTAAAGTAGGTTATCAAGGTGATGCCAATCCCTTCTTGTATGGATTTATTAGTCATGGCATGGTTCCACCTTTGGTCTCAAGATATTCCTCCTTAATAGGTGAATTCACTGCCTTCTTTTTATGGCTTTAATAATCATGGATAGGGGACCCAACTTCTCCAGTTGTTATAAGCTCTAAAATATTTCTAATGTTTACTTTGATAATTCAAGAAACAATATGAGTCTGAGGAATAACAATAAATTCACACAATTAGTTGTCATGTAATCATAGGTTAATGTTGAGCTTCACTTGGTTTTGAGAATAGTTTAATATTCTCTACTAATCAGAGCTAACCATGTGAAGGTGGAAGCTCATTTGCGCCACCCCCCAGAAAACTCTCCAGCATCTACATTCCCTATTAGCATCTAAAACTCATTCATTCCATTAATAAATTCCCCATTAACATCATAGCCTTTATTTGATAAACTTGTTAATGCCACTCTGAATCGAGCATGCACATGCAAATGCGTTCTATATGAATGGACAATAGGGGGAGCTAAAAAAACCCACCATGTTTACATTTATTTAATAGGTCTATGCTAACCTGTTGGGTTTTTTCAGCTCTACCTGATGTTGTATGCATATGAATTGAGATTGCATATTGAACTATGGTGTCCTTCTACATTGCCTAAAACCAAGAGATTCATATAGTTAGTTGTCATGCAATCATAGGTTAATGCTGAGCTTCACTTGGTTTCAAGAATGATTTAATATTCTTTACTAATCAGGGCCAATCACGTGAAGGTGGAAGCTCATTTGGCCTCACCCCCCATCCCCTTGGGCCCTAACATTTAAATTCCCCATTAACATTTAAAATCTTTAAGAAAGGATCAACATTTAAATTACAAAAAAGGTTCCAGACTTGAAAAAGTGACATCATTTTCTCATCTTCCGATGCATGTCATTTTTCTATCTAGTGCATGTCATATTTTTGTCACATCCACAATAAGATTCTACCACTCTAAATTGAGAATGAATTTGCAACTACATTGTATATGCATGGACAATAGGCACAACTGAAACAATGCAACACAATTACATTTATTTAATAGGTCTATTAAATTTTTAAAATTATAGACCATCATGAACATTAGAACTCTGGCTGTTATGGCTAGTAGAATGTCCTCAAGAAGCCAACACATAGAAAGTCTTGATTTTCTTGCATGCTAATGAAATTACCCTTTCCTATAATAGTCAAAGTTATAATGTTTGTGATGGTCTATAATTTAAAATACCTAATTAAAGACCTCTAACAAAAATGCAAACTTGTTGCATTTTATAGCTGCACCTGATGTCGTGTGCATATGAATTGAGATTGCATATTGAACTATGGCCTCCTTCTACATTGCCTAAAACCAAGAAACTCACACACTTAGTTGGAAATCAATCATATGTTAATGTTGAGCTTCAATTGGTTTCGAGAATAGTTTAATACTCTCTACTAATCAGGGCCAACCACATGAAGGTGGAAGCTCATTTGCCCTCACCCTAACATCTAAATTCCTTGTTAACATCTAAAATCTTTAAGAAATGATCAATCTTTAAAGTACCTAGAATGTCCTCATCACCTCCTACTACTCTTAGGGGAAGTCCATCTTCATTGCTCATGAGAAATTCATTACTATTCTTTAGTGATTCTCATACATCTAACACAAGTACATCTACGAATGTCTTCATTGTGTCATGCATAAAATGAATCCAAAATTACAAGATGTTCACTAAGAAATAATAGTTCAAGTGAAATAAACACATGAAAGATGAGAGAAAAAAAGGAATCTACTTATCAATAGATGTTTCCATCGCATTTGTGGCCATGCTACGTGTTGAGTGAGTTTTATTGATTTTTTGTTGTGTCAAGATTTCTCTGTTATATACATAAACACATGCATAGACACACATATGTATGTGTATGTATTATGTATGTATACACATATATATACATATACATATGTATATGTATGTATGTATGTGTGTGTGTGTGTGTGTGTGTGTGTGTGTGTGTGTGTATATGTATGTATGTATGTATGTATGTATGTATGTATGTGTAATCACCTAAAAATGGTCATCTAGACTATTAGCCCCCTTTTCAACATTTTGGCTAAATTAATTTAATCACTTACCTAAGCCAAATTGCTAATAATCAATTTATTTGATTATAACTTATAGTTTGACTATGCTATCCTAAGTTCATTATTTGATTAAAAGAACATGTCCCCTTTTAATTAAATAA